>JAFKAC010000050.1:0-443492 GCA_025766275.1 Lactarius indigo | reverse complement strand
TGTGCCGGTATCGTACTCAACCCGTACTGTAACTCAATTGATTTTCTTCCACTCTTTCGGTACATTCTACCTTTCACGAAATACACCCATTGAAGTCATCTGCACATCCCTTCCCCAAAGATTGGGATTCAGAGCGTGGGCGTGTTCACGTAGACCGTCTCCAACCACCCGGCAGGGTAGCGATCTCCCAGGACTGAGTCTGCGCGCTCGGCAATCCCACGCACTTCTTGCACCTCCTCCGGACTGAGCTGACATCCAGCGAGCCGAGATTCTCGTTCAAATACTAGAGAAGCGCAGTCAGCGCTACGTTTTTCTTTTGCTCTGTTTTTCGTACCTTGACATTACGCGTACCAGGGATGGGGATGATGTCCGGTCCCTGTGCAAGGAGCCAAGCGAGCGTAACCTGTCCCGCAGACGCATCGTGCTTCACTCCGATCTGCTTGATTTCTTCCACGACCTTGAGCACATTCGGGAAGTTCTCCTTGAATACCGCGGAATGAGCGCCTAAGATCGTCTTTTCGAAGTCGTCAGGACTCGTCTGTGAAACGACGGGCACCATTTCCTCAGGTTCTTCTCTCCGCTTAGAGACAAGCGTGTCAGACGTACGTATTTGCCGTCAGGAGTCCCCTCCCAAGCGGCGAATATGCGAACACGGTTACGCCGAGTTCGCGCGCGGCTTGCAGGGCCCCAATCTTCGGATCCTCGGCATCCAGAGTGAAAGGTGAGTATTCGACCTGGATCGCTGAGATCGGGTGGACCTTGTTCGCGCGTCTCAGAGTCTCGCCATTACACTCGCAGATGCCGATGAACTTGATTTTTCCTTCCCTGCAGTAGGGTAAATCGGGATGAGCCGTGACATAAGGGGAAAGATGTGAAGGACGTTCTCTTACTTCACAAGCTCCGCCAATGCTCCCACAGTGTGTTCAATGGGGACAGTGGGATCCGCCCTTATCAGTATCCACATCAGATCTCCACGCGCCCTACGGGGAAATCGCCCTCACCTATGTGCATAATACAGTCGATGTAGTCGATGCCAAGCCTCTCGAGAGACTTGTTCAGGGCCTCCTGACATAGGCGGGCGAACAGTCGATCACCTTCCCCGAAGGTGCACCGGCGCCAAACTTGGTCGCTAAAAATATCTCGCTGCGCTTCCCAGTGCGCTTGAACCTGTGCGTTCACGCGGCTCAGCGGACAAGCGTGCGAACGACTCATCGATGAGAGCGTTTACCATTTACCGATGAGCTCTTCCGAATCGCCATACGCGTCTGCGGTGTCCCAGTTGGTGCAACCGGCCTCGTAGACGGCATCGAGCAACTAAGAGGAACGAGCGCCATCATGTGAGAGGGTTCGCGATATCACTAGGTCACATGGCAGAAGCGGAAGTTACCTTGAATCGCTCTTCGTCGGGCTGAGCGGCGCCGTAGTAGCTAGATATGCCCATGGCGCCATATCCTATCGCCGAAACTTGCGCCGTGCCTACTCTGCGGGTGGGGAGTTTACTAGCCATTTTAGAGTGTAGCGATGAGTTTACTCTGCAGTGAGCCGCTGAGCGTATCAAACGAATGGCCGTTCACGTCGACCTCTTATATCCAGCAGGTCAGGAGGTGCCGTTCCATCAATTGCGGGCAGTCAAGGGAATTGTGAGAACAAACGAAGGATCGTGACATGAGGCGAGTAGTCAGCTTGGAATAAATTGAGACGTAAAAAGCAATGCTGTGATGAGAGCCTCGCTGGTGGTCGCTTGCGCCGGTCTGAACGGGAACCCAGTGGAGGGACCGAATAATACAGCCTTGACAACAAGCATGGAAGAAGCTCGATTGTCTGGTTGCGCTCTACGAATATGGGGTGTGATGTTATACACGGCGACACGAGAACAGTCCTGAACCCCAGTTGGCTTTGCCAGACCGTTCCTTTATATTCAATAATGTTAGCCCGAGGCCGTAAAACCGCTCGCACGCGTACGCGCATATGAAAAAAGAAAATCGGATGGTAGATGGTAGATGATCACAGGAAAAATTACAAAAACGGTTACAACAATATAGATCGCATACCTCTGATTAGACCGCGGCATTGGTACGGTCATGTCACGTGCCAGTGGCGCTACTCCGAGTCGTCCAACAGCCCATCCACCTCATTTGTCTCCTCCCCTTCCGTTTCAGAACCCAAATTGAGTCAGCTGGCTCTGATGCCTCGTCGTCATCGTCGTCATCGTCATTCTGCTCGTCCTCTTCCTCTTGTCGTGAGATCGCGACTTGGACCCATTTCTAACAGGTTCGCTGATAAAAATGGGAAGGAACGTAGGGTAAGGATACTGTAGCTCCAAAAGTAAGCAGAAAGAAGGGACACGCACGCAGTGGCACGACGCTTGGAACGAGGAACGGGCGTGGACTCGTCGTCCTCATCGTCGTTGTTTTCGTCGACATGTTTTCCCCGTCTTCATCGTCATCGCCCTCGAGCCTGATCGGCGTCATATCGACCTTCTTGGTCCTACAGCAAGTTCAGTACTCCTCCATCGCCCAGCTGGCATCTACTTACGCGGCTCTACGCGGCATGGTGCGGTGGGAGCCACGGAAGGGCTGGGGAAGCCTCCTCGTCGTCTCCTCGTCCTCATCAGATTGCGATGTGCGACGTCGTCTGTACAGAGAAAACCATATATAAGCGTATGTTTCGATAGAGTTTGGAGTCGTACTTAGACCGCGCCTTGCCGCCCTTGCCCCGCGGCGGTGTCCGCGCTTCTTCGTCAGCACTCGTAGCGTCCGTCGTGACGCTCTCCGACCTGCGTTTCCTCGCACCGCGCTTCTCGTCGAAGGCACCTCGTCTCCTCGTCCTCATCTTCTTCGAGCGGCACGATATCGTCCAGAAACTCGAAGAGCTCCCGAAGGGACTCGAGCTGGCGGTACTCAGCTCGTCAAAGTCCTCGAGCTGCTTCTCAAATCGCTTCGAGAGCGCGTTGTCGAACTTGGAGAGTGCGGCTAGCGCAGAGGCCTCACGCGGCGGCCGGCGCGTGCGCAGTTGTCCACGAGGAGTTTGAGGGTGCGCACTTTGTCGTCGTCGGCGGTCTCGGGCGGGAGGTAGAGCTTGGCGAGGGCTTGGCAGAGCACTTTCTTATCGTCTCCTAGGTGGGTGCGAGCGTAAAAGGGCATATTCATAGATTCGGGAAAGAGGCATGACTCACGAGGACATCCTTGCTGAAGAGCGCGCGGAGGATGCGGCGGCCATGTCCATATGGACCATCTGGTCTGCAGTCTGACCAAGGGCTTCGCTGAGAGGGGGGTTAAGCCGGGCGTACAAAGCAGAACTGCTTGCTCACATGCATACGGCTTTTTGCGGGTCTGTCCAATCCACAAACATTGCGCAGACCTGCGCGACGATACCATTTCTTGGCCCTCATCCAACTCCCTACGCCCTTGCTTATTGATCAAATACGGGCAGGAATATCTATCGAGTGGGCATAGAGTTTTGGTAGGTGATACACCAACCGTCTGCGCACCTCCTGCATAAGGCGCTGGTGTGTGGGAGACGAATAGCTGAAGGCTGGGAAAAAGTAAGACAAGCATTGGCGCAGCTCTTGGTTTTCCGCTGTATCAGGCGAGGGTATATCAACGCTAGGCTGGAAAGGACCTACAGGTCAGTCGGAAAACCTAGTCAGTGGGGGCGTTGTAGCACGAGTGAAAGCATACCCGTTCGTCTGAAATCATTCCCGATAGCATGAGCTTCGCGAATCCGGTGCATAAGCGCCTGAACCTTGTCCGATTCTTCATTTCCGAGCACCTGCAGCAGGAACTCGATCACCCGTCCACCCTGTCACCGATATCGTGGACTTAGCACATAGCAAGGGGTGAAGAGAAGCAGACATGGACGCACGCCGACACTCGCGTTGGCAAGGAAGTCCCCCTCGTGTACCATAAGCACGTCGAACACGACTTGCAACACGCGCAGCTTGAGTACTTCTGGAGCGGTCTGGACTTGGCTCAAGAATAGCTGGAACGAGTTGAGGGCCATGCGTCGTGTGATGAGGCAACATAGGCCGAGGCACACAGCCCCTTTCACGCAGCACGAGTTCTTTGCGTTTCACCGCTGGCACGATCAGCTCCCGAGGATACCTTCTAGCGTGGAGTTTTCCTCAAATGTCTGCGTGGACGAAGCGATCGGTTACAGATAGTGGGAAGCGGGTGGAGGCCTACCCCGTTGACGCGTTCAAGCATCCCGATGCAGAGATCGAGACAGCGCACGTCCATCGCATCCGCCCGCTCCCGTTCCACGGCTGTCATCTCGGCGTGGGACTTGGGACCTCGTGGGGCACGGGGCGGCGGTCGTCGGGCCGTCGATCGTTGTGTCATCGTCATCGTTAATGAGCTCGTTCTATAGACGCCGGTGCGTGCATTTAGTTAGATAGGCGGAAAGATCGGGCAAGTGTGCGGACGGACGATGACTTCATCGTCATCGTTTGCATCGCGCAGCTCATGCACAACTTCGACGACGATGCGTATAAGATCCCGCTCGCTCGAAGACAGAGTGCGTAGAACGTCGAGGCACCGTGTGACGAGCCCGAAGGAAGAGCCTCCTGCGATATCATATGTCCTGCGAATACCTGTTGACTAGTTTTCCACGCACGAATAAATGTATACATACGGACGAATTGCTCCAGCCGCCGTCGGCCAATTTCATCAGCATATCGAGGTTCAACGCAAGGCGCAGAAGTTCCGCGAGTATGAACTCGTGTTCATCAATTGCTTCGTCATCCCCCCCAGGCCCCTCCGCTCCGTCGAGAACGTCGAGAAGGGTGTTGTACGCTTCCTGGATACGGAACGCGTGGGCAGTAACAACAGGGAGCACCTTTTCGAGGCGAGTGGTCTCCTTTGTCGTTACGCAGTGGTCAACGAACACGCGCACGAGGAACGCTTTCTCTGGCGTCAACCCGCGCCAGAAATCCTCTGCGTTCCGTAAACAGTACTCAGGGGCTGTAGCGAGAAAACAAAGCGGAATGAACACACCATCGAACTCAAGGGCATCAAACACATCCACGCGTGTGACAAACACACTGAGCAATGCATCCTCCACACCGCGCTTTCGCGGAGGTCAAAGGTGCCTAGGAAGGCAAGAACGTCTTCAAGAACAGCGCCTTTCTTGGTCCCCACGCCCACGCGTCGACCCAAGCGCCGACGAGCTTTCCGGCCGCAGCACGCACTGTAGGTTCACGATCACCAAGCCCATTGCGCACAATCAGCTCGCGCTGCGCAATCGTTAGCGCGCGAGGGTGTGCTGCGCCGGGCAGGGCGCCATCCGGGGGTTCCGCATGGGCGAGGAGGATGTTGCCATAAACAATCTGCGTACTGTCGTATCGATGTCGCGTGCGAGCGAGGACGGTAGGAGTGTCTCCACGGTGATAGGGATGTTGAGGAGTGCAGCGCGGCGTACATCGCTAAGTAGAGATCGTTAGGATGGACAGGGAAAGATGATGTAGCGCTAAGGGACACACGCGGAAGGGTCGTGGGCGAGGAGGTCCTCAAGCACCTCTGTAGCGGTTTGTTCGTCTCGGCAAGCTCCCCAAGGTCTTCGGACCCACAAATCTTGGCAAGCGCTGCAACTGCCTGGACACGAATGAATGATTCTTTATCACGTACACGCTCCAAGAGTGCGGTCCGGAGGGTGTTGTATATGTCCTCGCTGACGAAAGATGAGATGAAAACGCGACGAAAGAGGAAGAACACGTACTCGAGTTCACCGAGATGCGAAATCACCTCCGCAACGAAGCATACAACGCGGTAACGCACGTTTTTGTCCTTTGCCTCGAAGCCTTTGAGAAAGTGTTTGAGCAGACGATAAGTAAAGCGCGTCGCAGTGGATTCATCATCATTGTCCTCTCCTTCCTCTTGCTTCAATCTCTCTTCCGCGGCTTGAAGGCATCAGATGAGATGTGGGGGCGCGTTAATGAGAGATCAACACGCACCCTTCGCGTTGAGGAATTTGATGTAACCTGCCACAAACTTGACGGCCCTGTCTGCGACCCCCGTCCCCTTCTTGACTACAAGGACGCGATTCACCATGTACGAAGCAATCTTCGAATGCGCGTTCCCCGACGAGTTTGACGCCATCGCCCCCGCGAACCGTCTCTGTCTTGGCAGCCGCCTCAAAGTGAAGCTTGTGGAGGGCGACAAAGTTTTCTGGTGGTTCGCAGATGAGTTTTGTGCCTGTTCGAATGCCTTTGGAATGGCAGAAGTGATTGTTTCTAGTATTGGCGCAGGTGTTCGAGCAGGCATTTGGGGTCGCGGTCACGGTCGCGGTTGTAGTTGGCAGCCCCGGATTGATCACGTGTGTGAGCCTCGCCTCGTGAAAACCACGTGAGCACTTCACTCTTCACCTCACTTGACCAGTAATCAAACCCCCTATCTATGGAAGCAAGCACCACCGTCCACGCTTTTCGTGCGTGCTTTAATTTGTGCCAGATGATCACCCACAGATGAGGGTTGCCTGGAAAAGGAAGCCGAGGAAGGGCTCGGAGAACGCTATCATCTGAGCCTCGTTGTGAGGGCATGGGCACCAGCGTTTCCTCCCGACTTTCACCACCATGCAGGTCTCTACCCGCTCGCCCACAGATCAACGCATCACGGACGCAGCGCGCCTTGCGCCGTATCTTACTCACGTCATTCGCCAGCACGGCCAGCTAGCTCTCATGCCTCAAGAAACCACTAGCCGCTCCAGAAAGCCTAGACGTGAGAAGCGCCCCAGACAAGAGAGACAGCAGAGACCCCCCGAAGAGCCTCATTTCAACGTTGGCGCTCCCAGAACTCCACGAAGGACCCAACCCGGCTCTCCTAGTGCCCGCTCCCGTCCCAACAGGCGGCCAGACGTATCAGATGCAGGTACCCGCCTCTCCAAATCTTCAGTCAGGGGCGGCCATTGAAGACGCTTCTTTTTTGTATCATTTTTTAGGCTCTATCCCTGACTATCCGCCCCCATCCTTCGACGAAGCCGTTGCTGCAGCAGCAGCAGCGGCTAGGAATGCCCCACCACTTTCACCGACTGACTCTACCACTACCCACTCGTCCTTTGCGGATAGCTACCACTCAGCCCCCATCCTCATACCCCCCCTACCCCGCTCCCAGAATCAACCCGTGTTTACCCCTACACTTCCGATCCCGAGTCATCCGAGTCATTGCGATACAGCACACAGGCTGAATACGACAACTCAGACGAAGACGAGGACCTAGAGGTTATATCTACCAGCGAAGCAACTTCATCCGTAGGCACATGGGAGCAAGACCGCCATATACGGGTTTTTCCTGAAAGGGCACACCTTGAGGTCGGGACAGCGCCAACGTCTACGCGCACCGTGCGCTCGTCGCCATCTCAGTTGACATTAACGCCCCACCTTAGCGAATCACCTCAAGACGATAGGGATGACATAACTGCTTACAGCCCTTCGACTGATTCCCAGGGCGATGATCACACGGTCGAAGCACACAACTCGATTCCATCCCCTGTACCACCCAGACGGCGTCTTCATCTTCTTTCAGGCCTCCTCAAGTCGAGGGATCATCCTGCTTCTGCGCCTTCTACTCCTACGCATGCTGCTGCATCCCAGCTTTCGCTCCCAATCCATTTCCTTAATCGCCCGGGAAGCCCCAGCAAATCTCATCGTGGGGAAGGTCTCATCTCACGCAAGCTATTCGGGAATAAGGGAAAGGATAGAAACACCGAACCCCAGATCGGGGGGCCACCTGAACCTCTCGACACATGGGATATGCTTAGCGATGTTGAGCGCGAAACTCCTCCTGCTTCTGGTTCCGGCTACCCCATGCCCCCTGTCTCTCCGGCTTCCGAGCATTTTCCCAGCACACCCAGGCAGTCTGACCCGGCGATCCACCTGTCACCTGGTCTGCGTCGTGAAGGTACACGCCCCAAGCACCACTCTATGCTAAATCACCCGGTCCCACCTCCGACATCACCGCTTACTCCGACAGCAACCCAGCGTTCGAACACGCATATGGACCTTCGCGCGGCGGCCGTCTTCGCGTCCCTCCAACGACAGCCGACGACATTTGCAGTCTCGGCTACTGCCTCAGCTAGTGCGGCGGTGCCTTCACCTTCCTCACCTTCCCAGAGGTTGCCGATGCAATCGGCGCAGGTGCCTCAACAACCCCATACGGCCATCGATAGCCCCGCACGAGGGTCGTTCCTTGCGGGCCACTGCCTCGATGATTTGGAGCCCCCGCAAACAGTTATTCGCCTGTTCCGTCACCCACTCGTTCTACTACAACGCCCACTTCCCCATCTACGGCCTCGCTACAGTCGGGCGTCACCAATGTCGACTATGATGCGGTTACTCCTGCAACTCTGGTCGGCCATGACCAGGAAGCCGTCCTTGGCGCTTTGCCCCCGTCGCTCGTGCAGGAAGAAGAGGAGGAGAATTTCGTGACGCCACCCTGGCAGCCCCGTTCGCAGCCTCTTGACACTTCCGATCCCTACCATCGGCGGCAGCAGGCACCCGTCCCCGGTGCGTCACGAAGGTCGGATAGGGGTCACCCTCCGCGATGATGGCCCCGTGCCCTCAGTGAGTCCCGCGCGTTCGGAGGCACACGCACGAACCTGCGCGCACGCCGACGATAACACCCCGGCCCTCTGTCAACGCGCTGCACGCGTTCGCGCCGCCGAATCCTAGCCCACTTGCGAACCAGTCGTTCGAAAGGCAGGCTTTGATCCCACCCGCCCCGCCCTCGCCCACACTCCCGAGACGAGATACTGTCATGTCGGTCGGCGACACGGAGTCTCTCATCGAGCTTTACGTGCAATCAGCTTCCACCCCTCCGATGGCCGACTCTGTAGCACCTGCCGCTTCCACCGATAGCGAGCTTGATGAGTGGATGCCAGCGAGCAGCGGAGACCCCAAGCAGTACCATTACCCCGGCCGTCCGCTTCCTCACCCGCCGGGCGCTTCGCAGTCTGGCCCCGTACGACCGGTTTTACTCGACACGTTCCTTGCGGGCAACATCCCTGGCGGCCTGCCTCCGTACGAAGAAATAGAACTCGAGAGGCAGGGACTTTGGCATACCCTGCCGTTCTCGCAAACCAAGCCGGTTTCGAATGCACCCTGTCTCCCACCTTCTCCGCTTGTGAACCAGCCCGGCCCACGCACCCCTCCGCGCGGCGCACCGTCAGAGCTATTCACCGTCTTCGATGAGGACGCGTCGGAGCCCTCCTCGCCGGGGAGTACGTACGAGATGCCGCCGTCCACACCGTCCTCGACGTTGCGCGAATTCGCAAGCGACCCTAACCACGACGACGGGAACGAAGCGACTACCACGACGATGGGCAGACGCTACCGCGAGGCGCGCCACCTCTCCCTTGCTCTGCCGCCGTACCGCGTCGCTGACCGTCGCTCCCCCGTACCCCCCGCAGAACCTGTTTCTCGCACAGGGAGCCAAGTTCGCCGCCGCGCGTGCGGTGCCGACGACGACAACGACGACGACGACGACTACTCCCCCCAGGACTATGGCTGCGACGACGACGACGACGCCGCCGCAGGCAGGGGGTGCGCAGTACAGTGTGAATGGGGCGCAGCTGGGACGCGTAGAGGTGGTGCGTCGGCGGGTGACGCGCAGTGGGCGCGTGAAACTCAAGTTGGTGCTGCTTGGCGCGACCGTGGACCGGTGCGTGTTATGCGCGACGCAGTTCCGCGACCGTGAGAGCGCCGCTCTGGGCCCGCGCTGCCAGCACGCGTGAGTCTTTTTCCTTTTTGCGTGCGTGTGTTTTTTTTCTTTGTCAGCTGTGCTAACGAGGAACTTGACGTCGCAGTTTCCATGAGCGGTGTGCAGGTAGCTGGCTTCGACCGTGGGAATCGTACATGCCCGACTTGCAGGGTACCGTTTGACTAGTTCACTCTCCCTTCATTCGCACTTTCTTTCTTTCACGCCTTCGTTATCCAAATTTTAGCTGTTCTTTTTTTTTCGCGTTCATGTTTTTTCTTTCTTTTTGTTGTGATAGGGAAAGATGAGGAGGGGGGGAGGAGAGGGGTTAAACGGCATCGGAGGGCACGAACGCGCGCTTCCCCCGTCCTCTCTGCCTCGAATCAACCGACTATACAAGCGACGAGACCTTTTTTTTTTCTGATTCTGATTCTTTTTGGCACTTATGGTCGAAGCATTGCTTGAATGCATGCGCGGACGGCGGCGTGTACACTTCTCATGATGTAGAATCGCCGCGTGGTCACGATGATGAGATGATTTCTTTCGGGTCTCGTTATTAGAGCTCAGCGTTCTCGAAAAGCCTGTTCGAACCGTCATTGGCGCGGGCGAGGCCGTTCAGGGGGGGTTCTAGACCGCTGAGCACGGGATGGGTCTGGGTGGAGGTGGGTAAAGGCAAGAGACAAAGAGACGATTGTAACATTTGAATACTGTAGTGCTTTGGGAATAGAAAGAAATGTGATCCGGAGCGGGCTCATGGATCACGACCTTGTTATTCTCGGTAAGGACACAAGCCCGATACCAGATTCAAGCTAGGCCACACCCGCGAAAAATTAGGTGCAATAATGGCCGCGATCCTTCCGGCGGTTGATTATGTCTTGGAGTGCATCGTTAATCCATGCTTGTAGATTCTCGTCGTTCGGGGGAAGAGTAAAGGCCAGAGTGTGACAGCCAATGAGGTCTCAGTCAGACTGCAGTGGGGACGGCAGGGGATATCCACCTCTCTCCAATTATCTGTCGCGATGACAGGACATCCCACTGCGGATGCCCAGCACGCAATCCACAAAACCTCTACCAGCGCATGTCGGTGGTTGGCTGAGGAACCATACGACAATGACCCTTCAGAACCACGCTAACGACAACGCAACCACCAGCACCTTCCCCGAGTAGAACCGGAGCAGCAGCCAAGGAGGTCCCGGTTGGACTGGGGGGGACGCAGGTGCTAGTGCTGGCGGTGCCCGCGCTATTAGCAAGCATTGTTGGTTCTTCTCAACTACTGACACGCGAGGTTTTGGGCATCTGCGGTGGGACGTCTGTCATTGGGGGAGAGATCCGACCGGGGACCTCCTCGGCTGTCGTTAAACAGCGAGAACCTACAAGCGTAGATCGACGCTGCCGAAGGGTCGCTGGACCGCGGCTCATCGCACCTAGTTTCCGCGACGAGCACACCTTAATCAGGCTGCCCTAACAACCGTTCTACACAGTGGGGCAAAGAGAGAGAGAGAGAGAACCAGTGCTGCACTGTACAATGCCAGCAGTGTTTCAGGATCATACCAGCAGAACAAACAGGTGGCGCTGAACAAACGCCGTGGGCAACGATTAATGAGTTCCTGCATCAATCGTGATGCTTCCGCCGGGTTGGGGCTCGTCAGGCCAGTTACACCTCTCGTTGTATCCCTGACTCCCCATGCGAACTAGATGCTGTGATGGGCCCACCACGAGAAAATGGTGACTTGACCTTCAAAATGGGGCGATAACCTTTTTGGTCACGAAATATGGAGAATAGAGTACATCGTTGTCCCTTTGCGTGTGGCACGAACGCTCACTCCTATTTTCACACCCGGTCGGACCGTATACACTGGTAAGTAACACTTACTAATTACTCGGCCTCGGGTGGTGCCGGCTAGCTACCTACAACGAATTCTGCATGTAAGATCAAAAAAAAATAGAATATCTCCTCAAACCTGGGGGCTTTCTGTTTTGGGGGCTATATGTTAGGCTTTCGGTACAACAGAGGCAAGGAGACTGAGGAACCATGGTATCTTACAAGAAAGACGAGCGGGCATATTTGGTGGTAGCAGAACGCGATCATTGACTTTCAAGGTGGGAAGTGGGAACTACTACTAACCCAGCTCAGGCCGTACAGTACTGTACCAGTTTGGATTCCACGCAAGGACACCCTCCCCAACAAACCAGCTTACAAAGTATATTAAAAAAATAAATGAATAAAATCAACGAACGTGCGTGTTTGGGAACAGAAGAAGCTATTCTGACGTCGGCTGGAGAGACTTGTTATGATTCGCCCGGACTTAGCACGGCGATACCGATTTTTTTTGTTGACTCGGACGCGTCGGGTATAGTAGCTTCACGGCGTTATAATATACAAGGTGGTCCGGAGCTTGCGCGCCCTGGAACTGGGGGGCTGCAGTTACCCGAGACCCAAGTTCGGCGTGGGAGGAACCGTGGTACATGGCAACATGGTTGTCATTTCGGGTCGAAGTTGCGCATCCGTAAGTTATGCAAGGCCCCACTTGGTAGAGGTCAAATAAAAGTATGGTAGCGCGTGTATTACAGCAATCAATCTTCAGTTACATACATACATCATGGGGACGCGGTCTTCTCTCCACATACACATGGTAGCGCGGAGCGAGAGGACGTAACGTCTTGCGTACGGCGGTTGTTGCCCTGGATTCCAGACGGGACGTCTCGCTTGAGCGTCTGCACGCACGTAAGTTAGATCCTGAATGTTATTTGGCATTCCCGACAGGTGTTACTCAGCGAGTTTATCCTGGAAAACCAACGAGTGATTCGTTTGCGCCATTACAGTGAGGTCTTAAAGAGCGAAGGGCGTGTTTGCGAAGCTAATGGAAATACGACGCGAGCGCTCGGGAAATTGGGGCGCCAGTGAGATGTAGTCGTTCTCTGTGTGGCCAGTCAATTGCGATTGGGCGACGTTTGTTTAATCGTGTTTGAAAATCGCCTTTTCGTGAAAATTCGGAAGGCCAAGCAGTTGACAAATCCGTCCGGGGGTTTACCTGAAATACCGTAGTATTTCCAACGTCCCATAGGAAGGCCTTAGGAAAAGACAGGGAGTAAGAAAGTCCCGAGGTGAGACGAGAAGCAGAGAGGAGATTCCGAGAGTTCCAGAGCAACATATAGGGCCGGGCGTCTGATCTAAGCTAGATGAAATATAAAGCACTAGAAGGTAACCTTGTGGAGAGGGGATTAAAGATTGGCTCGTAGCGAGGGAGACACCTGCGCCAAACTTGAAGGGAAAGGGGAGGTAAAACGCGATTTTGGGGTCGAGGTTCGCGGGGCCTGCATTGAGAACAAGGTATCTAGAAGCGAGGATAGAATGGAAAGTACAAGGCCTCTTCACGGGCGGTAGCGTGATGAGTACAGTAGAATAACACGAAGGCGGTGAAAGTGGCGCATTGATCACGGGGAGGAGTGTACGCATATGATGACATCAAAGTGTTCAAGACGTCTTGACCGTCCCCTGCTTGCAGTGTAAGCTCCTTGATAAGACGAGATGCGGTGAAGATCCGTGAGAAGCAGGAAGAGGAGTTCTTCGCCAATCGCTTGTCTATTGCCAAGGTTCTGAGATGCCTCGGGCCTCCAATCGCGGGGTCAGTGTCATCGAGTGTGTACTGTGGAGCCACGAGAACCAGCGACCAATCGGGAGAATGTCGAATGGAAAAAAATTAAATTAAAAAAGGCAGAAGCGACGGGCTTCGAATCGAGTTGAGTATTACTGTATAGAGGGTGTTCACTCGATGAATGGAACGCTAGGGCGTCTCGGTCAAAATACTATCGTGTGTGATGATTTGGGGCACGTGTTGACCTAATACAGAGTTGTTCGAATGATTTCCACGGGTGATTGTAGGTATCCGCGGAGTGTTGTGTAGAAAGATTGACCTGTAAGCTGAATAGAGAGGGTACGAGGATGAGCATGGCGAAGGAATGGGTGTACGAAAAAGGGGGGTATTGTTCTGATGGAAGGCACAGATGAGGACAAGAGGCCGTACAAAGGAACCCCATCCCTGGACAGCTGGACAAACTAACGGCCGAATCAGGAAACTGGAAAAGGCACAACGGGATTTCCGGACTGGTGCGTATTTCCCTGTGTGCAGGTTCTGGGAGACATCACACCTGGAGGATTTGGGGTGATATGAGATAGGATTGAAGGAGTGAATGAGAGGGATGAGGAGAGGGACGAGGGAGGGGAAAGAGGGAGGGAGAGGGAAAGGGTGAGAGGGAAAGAGGGAGACGGCTAGGGATCGAGGGCTTTTGGTACGTAAGAGGAGCCGGCGTGATACCGCCAATATAAGGAAGGAGAACAATAGCGAGATTGATTCCGGTATCCTCTCCCTTGCCTTCCCCTCAGACCTCCCCCCCACACACCTCGTCTGCCTTTTTGTTTCGCTCAATCCGGTATCATTCACGACACTACCTTCCTTTGACATGCCTGCTCTTCGTACATCATCGTCCCGTCGCAGGCGTTCCTCTCTCGCCCTCCGTGAGCTATTCTTATCTGATCGATCGATGCTGCTCTCTGTTAACCCATCATTCCAGTCTCTATGAACACTCTCAAGCATGGTAATCACGGTATCGGCCAGGCGTCGCCCAAAGGCGTTACCTTTGCTCCCAACGTCACCCCAGTTACGTTCGTTGAACCCGAAAATGACAGTCTCGAATCGGATCCCGAATCTCCAACATCTGCTCTCTTTCCTCCCGTTGCCACGCCTGCCCCCCCTTCCCGCAAACGCTGCCCACCAGGAAAGCGTCGCTCTCAGGGCTACATCCCACGACCCCCAAATGCGTTCATGCTCTTCCGTGCTGATTTCGTCCGTCAAAAGCACGTCCCCGGCTCCATCGAAACGAATCACGGCTCCCTCTCAAAGATCATTGGTCAGTTCCTCCTCCATCAGATCTTGTTCTGATTTTTATCCGTTTCACCGTTCTCACATCTACATCACTCTATCTAGGCAACTGCTGGCGCGCTCTACCTCTGGAGGAGAAACGTGTCTGGGAGGTCAAGGCAAAGCATGCCAAGGCGGAGCACAAGCAGATGTACCCCAACTATCGCTTCCGCCCCGTGCATAACAAGAACAAGGAGAGGAAGCCAAAGGCGCTTATCCCTGCCGAAGACGAGAAGCGCTGTGAAGATGTCGCCCAGCTCCTTCTCGAAGGAATGAAGGGTGAAGAGCTTGCCGCCGCCGTCAAGCGTCTTGATCGCATCCGTTCCGACACCCCTTTTCATCTTCCTCGTCGTCCCTCCTCTGTTCCGCTCCCCCACGCCTTTCCCATTTCTATCCCTGCTTTGCCTTTCGTGGAGCCCTCGCGGCCTTCGTCCCCTCAGTGCATGATCCCCCCACGTTATACCCTCCCCCGCCGTCCCTCTAGCGCTGCTCCGTCGCTATACCGTTCCTGGAACGAGCCCTTCAGCATCCCTCGCGAGCCATCCCCGATGCCCGAGATCAACGCGTCCCTGTTCAATGGGTCATACCTTGACAACGCGTTCCCAGGCTCCGGAGCGCAACTGGATGCGTCCTTCGTGAGTTATTTTTGGCCCTCTGTTCCTCGCATTCGTGGACCGAGACGACTGACGTTGATCCGACACAGGACTTTGGTTCGATGTTCAGTTCGCTCCCCGGAGGTGTCAATTCACAACAGGAGTTGTTCATCTCGCCCTTGGACAGCATTTCCAACTCGTGCGACTCGCAGAATCCATTGGCTGCCGCGTCCCTGCACGCGTTCACGCATCTACACAGCGCGACGCCCCCCGTGCCCCCGTCGACGTACTCTGGCTCTCCGGCGCCCTCGGACTTCTCGCTACCCGTGCAAGCACCAAAGCCGCAGCGCGCCTTTGGCGCGTCCCATTCGCAAAGCGCGCAGATGTCTCAAGCGAAGAGCAACATGGTCAACCTCGACGTGGATATGTCCGCATACTCGCAGGGCCTCGCGAGTTTCGGCATCCCTCTTGACATGGGCTTGTCCTACGTCGTGCCGGAGATGCCTCCGCTGTCATTCGATATTTCCGAGCAGCTTTTCGCAGATGCGATCCAACGGCACCAACAGCAGCAGCAACAGGCCCAGCAGCAGCAGCAGCAGCAGATGCCGATCGTGGCTCCGATCGCGATGCCAGTCGACGCTGGATTCGACTTCAACGACGTCATTAATGATTTCTGAACGCAATGAGCAATCACGTTCCCTCCCTCCCCCGCCATCCCGCCTGGCACCGCACTGCAATCGCCCTACACTACACATATCTATACATATCTACCCGTCGGAGCTTCTATTTCTTGCTGCCATTTCTCTCTCTTTTGCTTTCGCACAAACTCTTCGTCTCTGATCAAACAGGATCTTCAAGCACTCGACGGTCCCAAAACCTAATTCCCCCATTCCCCCCACCCCCCCAACTTGTATCCTTTTCATCTACATAGAAAGAAAAAAAAACGAAAACAAAAATGTCAAGTCTCGTCTCGGTACATAATTTCCTTCTCCTAACTGTGTAGCCTTACTATCGATGCCGATCGTCTTCTCTATCTCTACCCTTTTCTTATCTCGTCTCGGAATTCCCCTCACCCTTTGTAGCTTCTAACTGACTTCTATATACTGCTTGTTCACACCTACGAAGTACGTGTTCTGGGCCATTTTGGTCGTAATCATACCCCCCCCCCCCCCTCCCCTCCACTTCTCGTATTATAGCCAACTGGCCCCAGCTGCTCGTCACTCGTGTTCACGGTGTCTATATGTGCGAGCAAGGTGCCTTCTTGTGTATATATTCACAGTGTATCAATACTTGTTGTGCACGCGTCTGGTGTGAATCTCTGCAAGCTTCCCGTATAACGAAGGCGTCGGTGTGATGTGTGCTAAGATATACTCAAAGAAAAATACCTCGGGGAATATAGACAGGTGGTGGATCGCGGGATAGAATAATGATTCACTTTCCCGAACCCAGCCCGAACCACTCGGGTCCGTAAGTTACTAATTGTATATACACGGACTTCCGTTACCGGGCCCAGCCAGTCTCTTAACCACTTAATGGACTCGGAGGACGTATTCGGGCTACGATGTCGGTAAGTGTGGTTTTGCACCCGACCCAGGCGCACGACAATCGATTTTTGGAGGGGAAAGCGTTATTATTATTTTATCATGGAACGGACCCCAGACTCTTTTAATTATCAAACATTGGTCGTTGCTATCTCTGCTGCGCGCAGGGGGGATAGCAACGATACGACGCCCACCAAATCGGTACGCGCGCGTGCGCGCGCGGTGCACCGCCGAGTTTTGGTTTCGTTCGAAGACCGTCTTGCAGAGGCGTGGCGTGGCGTGGCGCCTTGAGGAGCAAAAGAAAGACGAGTCTGGAAGCGCGTCCTGTGAATGGCGACTGTATAGGGTTATTATTTCGAGAGAAGGGTGGACTCGAGCGGTGAGCGCGAGCGCAAAGATGATGGACGGAGACGCGCCCATCTCGCATGTGACGCCGAGGCAGTGGCAGGGCTGTCTATCCCCACTTTTTTTTTTCATAGATTAACGTGAACGAGGTGAAATACACTTTGCGGATATTAAGGAAAACAACGAAACGTTTGGCCATAGCCATGGCCATGGCCAGATCGGCGGCGCGAACTTGAAAAGAAACGACCCCCCCGTGAATTTTTGGGATAAATGGGCGGGACGGTTCGATATGGCTATTCAAACTCTCTTGCCATGGTTCGGTTTTTCATAGCGCATTCGAAGTGGCGTATCAACAACTGAAGGAGAAAGTAGCTGTCAGTGTCGCGCGTGTATAGAATGGTAGCATTTGACTCTCCGGGAATACTATCGGTCGCCTAGTTCCGTCCGTGAGAGCACGAGAGTGGTCGGAGGCTATTGGGGAATACAATGCCCCGAGGCACTAGCTGGGATACGTCGGAAATAAAAACATCCTGGATCTGCGTGCCAAGATATAGTTGACAAGATGCGGAAGGACACAAACTCGGACCAAGCAGTGCAGCGCGGGGATACGAGCTTCGAAGAAGGACGTGACGAGCCACGCAAAACCTTCTAAATCGTTAGCATCGAAAAGCCGGAATCGTCAGACGCTCGGACAATTCGAAAGTATCATACCTAGACATAGGGGAATCTGCATGATATATGCTAAAACCATGGAGTCTAGGACTCTTGCTAGGGACTTGAATTGGCCCGACTCGGATGCGATCATCAGGACAAGTGCTAGCAGTTGCCATAGTGAAAATCCCGAGAGGCCTCTCTGAGTAGTACTCTAGGTAGAAGACTCTTTCAGAATAGAAGAGACCCATTCCAGAATTTTTTGTACGATGCCTCAGGGAGTTTATGATTGAAACCAGGACAGATCGAGTAAGTAGTAGAGTAACAACTTGAATGATTCCCACGACCATAGGATTTCTTGACCAAAGTCCATCGTGGCATGGCCTCTGCAGACTCGCGCCAATTCGGCGACCTAGCAACACAGCTAGTACAAGAATCTCGCAGGTCGACGCTGACGGACACCCTCCTCAAGTACAACGACAGCCTCGTGCGCACCGTCATCCGCGAGCAGCGCAACCTCGAGGAGCTCATCGACAACGCCATCGCCGCGCAAGCGGACAACGCCGCGTTTACGGGCGACGCGCCCGCGCTCCTGCTCTACCAGACCGCCGTCCTGCGCAACAAGCGCTGTCTGCTCGCGTACCACGCGCACCGCCTCGACCGCCTCAAGGACATGTACTGGGCGCTCGGGGCCGCGCTGCCCGCGCTGCTCGCGGACGGCGATCTGCGCGCGCGCCTGTCGCCGCACGAGGTCGACTTTCTGCGCGAGTATAATGCGTCCGTCATGGACTTCCGCGGCGACTTTTCGGCGGAGCTCGACGTCGCGGCGTCGGTCACCCACCCCCCGCGCGACTTGCATGCGCTCGTGCGCGTCGTGCGCGATTGTGGCGTGATACAGACCGAGCTGGGCACGATTGACTTTCGGAAGGGGCAGAGGTTCATGGTCCGCCGTGCTGATATCGAGCACCTCATCGTGCAGGGGTATCTTGAGGAGGTGTGAGGGTGAGTTGAAGGAGGTGGCACTCCTGCCCGTCCATTCTTTCTGGTTCGTTCGTTCAATTCGACATTTGTTGACAATACCAATCGGTCGACGATAGAAGCATTATCCGTTCTTCCGCCTTTAACTAGTTGGGTGATGAATACGCTGTGGGATCCACTAGGCACCTGGTACCGCAGCCTGTGATATCGGGCGTAGATCGGTGTTGGAAGATGTACTCAAGTGCAGACCATGGGCTCTCATGACTTTTTGTGTCATCCCCAGTGTCATTTCCATGACCGAGTGAAGTTCCATCATTCACGATGCGACCGAAAAATAAAGAAGAGCACCACTAATTTAATTTGTTCAACGGATAGCGCTCAATCACAGAATCCGAGTACCCATTTGTCCAATTATGCATGCTCACAAAGGTTTGAGTCCATCTGTCGCCATGTGCAAGCTCTTGCGTGTTCTCTCTTGCCGATGGTCTACGCGGCAAGACAGTGCTTAGTCACTATCGTATCTGCATTGCGTTACAGTCCGTATACGCTGCGCCGCCACTGTTCGCATCAGGTGCGGGGACTGTATGGCCACGTTTACCCCGAGTCTGTCCATCACACCATCAAGGCCCGCAGGGATGATGTTGCCCGGGTATCAAGGTGCACGCGGTCCCAGGTCTCTGGGAAGCATCCTCTATCTTCTCCTACCGTTTCCAGCAGCTCTCCGGGGGTACGTACTTGCTTGAGCCATCTCTGCAAAACGCCGCGGCGATATCGCATATTCCCGACCGGGCGTCACCAGAGGTCTGGTCAGTAAAGAACAAAAAGGGAGAGCTCCCCGTTCAGGTATAACTCTTCCTTCCCCGAGGGAGCGGTTTCATAGGAACCACAACTTGATATACAGTTTCAGAGCATCAGACTTGGCTGACAGCGTTGCTTAGCGAGACGTGTTACAAAAATATCAAGAAGTCGGGCTCCACAAAGCCCAGCGCCGAGTCTTGCTTCCAAGCAAAAACTAACAATGCTCAAAGTTCAAGGGGCTAGCCCTGTGTCTTCCCTTCAACGCCTATGTGCCAAAGCTTTCCACGTTGGCTCCGTGTTTCATCGAGTAAGCAACGCGCCCGGAGCACGATATCTGGGTTTTGGGCCTTCCAGAAACCACGATGTAGAGATGCGGATACAAACGTCGGTAGTATTTTCATTGCCAGTGCCCGCATCTAATCTGAACGGGGTCTTTGAGGCACAAGGCACCGTCCCCGTGCACCCTGCAGACACAGTACTCCCGGCGTATCAGAGTGTTTCGGTTGCGCCTGTGGACGAAGAACAACCACGGGTGGAGTTGCGCCGCAAGGAAATGAAGGCAAGAACGAGCAAGAGAATGTGTGTACCGTTCGTGATACTGCCGTAGTCAGCGATGATACGTATCAAACTTGCTCCTAGTGCGGCTTATGCGGGGGAGCCAAGGGTAGGGCGGTCCACTGCTTCGTTAGGAATCTCAATTGCTCTTCTGAGAGAAACTCGTTCCTTAGTAAATCACAGAAACGAACCAGTCCGAGAAACCGTCTGAGCTACGTTCTCCGGAATATTAATATAAAGAAACCAAAGAATTAGTTCTGGGACGTGAACTACTCCACTTTACCCAGTGGGAGCGGAAGCATCGAGTTTGTGCATATGATGTCTTGACCCGTTGATGGATCACTCGCTCTGATGCCATAATGTAAATTTGCACGGGAGAAGCCTCCGCCGGTCTCCTCGCCCGGCTCACCCTTGTTCATATCGCGGAACCGTGGTGACTCACGATAAGAGTCAGGGAGAAATTGATGGCAAGCGGTCGTCAGATCAGGATCCCCGTCCAAGCTTGGCACGTTCCATGGTTCGAAGACTCGGAACAAGCCATTGGGGTTGTGGCGGAAAGGAACAGCGTGTTGGTATCTGAGAGCGTGCGGATTCCAAACTTTGCCTGTGCAAGTCGGACAAACGTTGGCAGGAGTCGTCGACCCTAGGACCAACCATGTGAAATAAGGAAAACTGTTTTATTTTTTTTTTAAAAAAAAAAAAACGTTGCGCAGGACAATGGCAACATCTTGGAGTGAGCTCGCATGGCCATTACATCGACTCGGAATATTCGTCATGCACCAATGAAACTCTCCTCGCCAGCCACCACCAACTCTTCACACCCACCTTGCTCGAGTCCCAGTGCGGTGAGCCGCATCCAAACTTCGCCCACGTGTCGAGAGTTTCACGGAGTCGATGGGGCCTCGTTGAGCTTCGATGAAAATCTGCTATTTGCGGGACAAGCAAGATGTGGGACCGCAGTAATCGCACCTGGACGCCCCCGCAGTCTACGGCTCCGCGAGCAAGCCGCGTCCGCCCGTGGTCAGACCCGTCAGACACGGAGGCGAAGTGGCAAGAGAACAGCTGGATGCCAAACGATGTACCACTGGCAAACGATGAACGAAAATGCAGCTTTGTTTGTGAGAAGAAAAAAATTTTGACCAAAAAAAAACCCCCCTGTTATCCCACGAACGGTTGACCGGCGGCGATAGTTCAAAAGGCGTCGCCCGAGTTCCAGGTGCTTCCTCAGAGATGTTCCACGAGTACGACAGCACCTACGGTTCCATGTCATTGACATTTATTCCAAAATCATTGATGATGAGGGAATGTGCGCTATGCGCCCCGGCCACTGCGGCCGTCTTGATGAAAGCCCGACCTGGGCGCATGTCCGCGGAGCGCACAGCATCGTATTCAACGCGTGCGCTGTTGCGGCCGTGGCTGTCACTGAAAGCAGGAGTTCTCCGCAGCACCGCAAAGCATATGACAGTTAGCCACAATTCCTTGCAAAAACCAACCCTGACGAAGCATACTGCTCATATAATAATGTCATTTGTTGTCGTCGTTGAATTTACTTCTTTTTTGGTGCAGAAAAAAGCCAGCGTCTAAAATCCAAGCACACGGCCAGTCGACGGCGGTCGTCCAAGTCGGGCGTTCTGGGAAACGGATGCGGTCCTCGCCTCCCAGTGTGGGACGCATCGTGAACCGCCGGGACTGGCAAAGGCAGCGCTGGGAGTACGATGTGTATTCAGAATGGACTCTCGTCACGAGGGCGGGCAGCACCTGTAGTACATAATAGATTAGATGGTTGGGGTTCGCTCGAGGCTGAAGATTAACCGAAATCGTTGAAACTTGAAACTACCGCTGATTCATGCCATGCTAACAACGACTGCAAAACTCGGCGTGGCGGTGGATCTTTCCACATCAGACCCTCGTCGACCCTGGATGGATCCAACACTGTGGTTGGGGTGTTCAGACTCTATGATAAGGATGTCAAGTTGGACCCCGTGTTAGTCATTGGAATTACCCACGCTGGAACAGCTGTCGCCTGTTGTCCTATTACCAAATTCTCCTTGATCCCGACCTGCCAGTGGCCTGACCTACTAGGGATTCAAGCAAATCCGTCTGGCATCAATGCAACATTCTGCATGTTCAATCGAGTGCCAATGAGAATCGTGAGTGATCATTTGAGGCCTGATGCTGCTAGGTTGGTTGACTCCGTTTGCCGTAAAGACTACAGAGGCTTCTGTCACCGTGCCAATGATATTCATCGAACATTCATCATGATCAACGGGGTGGTCGCAGAAGTTACTGGACTTGACCTAGTGGCTTGCTGCTATCGATCGCTTCTGCACAATTCATCCTCGGGTAGCCTCTTTCCAAAAGTAATGAGGACGGTGAATGGTACATCATGGCCATTGTAAGGCAGCATTATGTTACCGGTCATGATGACTCGGACAAGTTTGAAATTGTGCGTGCCCTCATACACTTCGAATTCTCAACATTCGACTGATTTTCACAGGTCACTGAATTCCATCGCAAGAAAAGAAGAGTTCGGCACCATTATGTGTCGACCCACTTCACAAAATTCTACTATAACAAGTATCTATCGCCTGCATCGGACCGATCACGAATAAATGTGAAAAAATCGGTTGCACAACCCGGTGGCGGAAGTCAAGGAAGAAGCTGTCATATCACTTGGAGCATCGCGCTCGCTCAGGCGTGTTGCGGCTCCAGGGCCGGATCCTCTAAACCGGAGACCTTCGACGGAAGTGAACGAATGTCGTAGGCGCTGCGAACAGGGGGGGGGGGGGGGGGCGAATGGCGAATGGCTCCCGTATATACGGCGAGTCTCGCCCCAGCGGACCGATCACGCCCACACAAACTGACTTTTTTCTTTCATGATACGAGTTCGACGGGGGGTACCAGAACTGTCGAGACTGGGGTTCTGAACCTGTCTGTGATGGACTCGAGGGACGGTTTCTTACCGATCTCAACACCTCCTGCAACCAACCCTGCAAACTACGCCGCTTTGCCAAAAAGTTCGGTCCGACCCGTCCGAATCTGCTTGCCTTATGGTTCAAGCACCTGGTGCACAGTACACAGGACGGTGCCCCTAGATCGTGAGCGAGATCGATAATGAGCACATAGTTGGCCTCGTGTTGAACGCGCCGTCTAACTAAAGGGGGAAGAATGACACGGACGAGGCTCCCCGCCGACGAGCCACATCCACTTGTACCAGTGCATGTGAATGTGTGTACTCAGCCCACAGGCACACCATCGGTTTCGCTGGCTTGGTTGGGGTTTTTTTCCCAGAAAATATGACAGTTAATATCCGGGAGGCACCAGTCTACAGTAATAATTTCGATGGCCTGGGCCAGCCTTCCGAGGTCTGGTGCTGTCGTGTACTGTCAATTCACTATTTTGTAAAAATTAAAAAAATTGAGAATTGCGTCATTTGACGCTCCGAGTGTCGGACTTTTGCTCACTACTCTGGCTCCAGCTCCATCGACCCTAGAGTCCTAGACTAGACCGCATAGCGAACAAGCAACTTGCAATAAATTCTCTTCCAAAGAGTCGGATAGTTCATTGGGAATCATGTCGCCAGACAACGCACCCGAAAGCACTCTTCCTTACCCACCCATCCACAAGGATAAGAAGTTTGTGGTCTTATCTGACTGGTACGCCTCAGATGCCTCGTTTTATTGCCCAAGGCGATCGCTCGACTATCGACTAACCTCCGCTGATCCACAGGGATGGCACCATTACCACATATGATTCGAACGATTGTGGGCTGTCCGCACCCTTACCCTCGGAACATCCCAAGTGACGAAACGATTGATAGACATGACCGATTTCCTAGGGTATGGTAAAGAAAAGAGACGAGAGGGAAACTTAGAGATCCTCGCCGGCCGCGTAACGTTCCGGTATGTGCCTACCTACGGGACGTCTCGCGGAGGGCACTGGGCACCAGAACTCACGTAATGCCGCAGCGACGCCTTTCGGGAGATGCTGGAAAGCGTTAGCAAGAACGGGCATAGCTTCGAAGAATGCAAGCAGGTGCTCAAAGACAGTGCGTCTTTCCGCTGATCTCGAGCGTCTGCCCATATGCAATCGGCCGCCTCGCGTAGACATCAAGCTCGATTCTGGCTTCAAAGAGTTCTTCCAATATTGCAAGTCACAGGACATCCCCGTGATCATCGTCTCGAGGTGTGCTGAAACGGCGATCAATCACGCGAGCCCCTGAAATGCTGATCCGGCGAGTTTTGTGCGTCTCCGTCACAGTGGGATGGAGCCACTCATCCGCGCCATTCTCTCCAACCTCGTCGGTGACGACGCGAACGATATCGAAATCATATCCAATTCGGTCGAAGTTCACAAGGACGGCTCGTGGAACATCAAGTATCGTCATCCCTCTAGGTAATCCACACGTCTTTTACCCCAGTTGGCACGCCCCATTCTAGATCTTCTATCTCCGCAGTGGATATGGGCATGACAAGTCCCAAGCAATCCTCCCGTACCGGAACTTGACAAACCCTCCTCTACTCTTTTTCTTCGGGGATGGCGTTTCTGGTGCGCATCTCCTTCTATCTTGGTAGTCTCATAGTTAAACCGGATCCACCGTACTCCAATTGCCGTGTGCGTCTTTAGACCTGTCGGCGGCGAAACACGCCGACGTGCTCTTTGTGAAAGAGAAGTCGGATGGAGAGAATGACCTCGCAACATACTGCAAGAGGGAGAGCATCTCGCATGTTCTGTTCCCTGACTTTTCCAAGGCACTCCCTGTGGTGCGCTCTATCGTAGAAGGCGCCAAGACACCCGAGGAGTGGTTTGGTATTGGACGTGCATGAACCTTATAAAATTAGGTTTTACAAAGTACTCTGTACTGTAAGCTGGACTCCATCGATCACGATCATTGTACTTTTCAAACCCAGCATACCTGAAAGCAAGCACTGTGCTTGTGTAGGATGATGGAATAGGAATTCAGTAGTCGCATCTTTTTTTTCTTTTTCTTCGAGAATGTTTTGCTCGGCGTAATCACATCCGCCCCGTGATGATGCTGTTCTCAAAGGATAAACATACATCAACGCTCGTTTCACGTTCGGTTTGACGATGCACTGATGGCTACCGCCAGATCGTGGTCGCGATTATAAGCGCGCCTCAGCCACATGCGTCACCAACCCTGAGAAAGGAAACGAAATCACGCGTTAAATATATGCCAGAAGCGCCGTAGAATGAGTTGATGGAAATCTATGATGCGCGGCGGATGTGCGTGGGGAACGACTCGTGGAGCAATCCAGGGCAACTTGCGTCTAGAGCGGGGCAGGATGAGAGTGGCAAATAGATATATTGGTATAGTACGCCACAGATAGGTTACAGAGTAAAGTACAGAGCACGAGTATGTGCAAGTTTAATGAAGGGTCTAGACCGCTATGATGATTAGGGGGCGTCTAAATCTAGCTAGAAAGCCAAAGCGAACCATAGGAAGCATGTCAAAAACATGCGATAAGAAAATATAGATAACCAATCAGGGTAGAATGCGTTCGGATGGGGATGGGAATGAGAAAGCAATGTTCATCAGAAAGCGTAGATGCTGTGGGCGGAAGAATGCATGGAGATATGATATGTAGGGTGCCCTCTACCAGTCGAGGACCGGGGGGAAGAACTTGGCGATGAGCCGCTCATAGTATGGGCGGAGGGCCTCAGCGTTGACAGGATCGTCGCTCTTGCTGTACAGGTCGTAGGGGTTGAACGCGCGCACCGCAGCAAGGGCGCGCTTGTCCTTTTCGTTTGTGAGGTGCGAGTATGCGCCCTCTCGGTGCCATCTGTACGGCGATTGAGGGGTCAGTGGATCTCGAATGTGTGAGAAAAGATGGGGTACTAACGGGTAAAAGCTATGGTAACGGATCATCGCGAGGGCCTCTTCAGGTAGGGAGGACTGTCCCTTCAGGACGTGATAGAGATACTGTAACCCACGCTGCGTCAGTGGCATGCTCGGGGAAATCGGCAACCTAGATACTTGCCTCATCGTGGCCCCAGGAGAGCATGACATTATCGAGACCGCAATGTGGCTGGTAGATACCATTCTCTGTCGAGTAGATCCTATCGTGCGAATCCGGGTTTGCCTCGAAGGTCTCGGGGTATATGATTTTGTCTGAAAACTTGCAGCCGACGACGAACGTGTCCTGGAAGAGTTCAATGTCAGCTATGCGAGCCACCGCCAATTGAGACAATGCACGTACTCCGACAACGTCCCATTGGCCTTCCGACTCGAAGAGGAAGAGCAACTTCCCGAGATCGTGGACGAGTCCAGTCACTTGCATCCACTCGGGTTTCCCATCGCGGCGAATGGCCTCCGCGGTTTGGAGCAGATGTTCGATCTGTGACAAGCTGGTCTGGAAAGCGAGGAGCAAAGTGGCGTCAGTGGCGGTGTTCACTCGCGATCGATGTCGCGGAGCGGAGGCTCACATCTGGGTCGGACTCGTCCACGAGGGTGTTGAGCATCTCCATGGCCTCCCAGATGCCCATGCGGGCACGGCGGCGGCTCTTGAAGTTGACTCGGGCCTGGATGTTGAAAGCAACAGTCTGTTTTTCTGTGGTGGTGGTTTGCCACGTGAACAAGGTGAGATGGCGCCGCCGCAAAAAAATCAGGCACGCCATCGTACCATGTTGCTCCTTATAGAAATTTTTGACACGATCGCAGGCATCGTCGTATTGACGGAACCGTGCCTTGTCCTTCTCGGCGTCGAACTCGGATTCCTCGTCCCAAAGCTTCAGCATTTGGACGTTCACTGTTGGGCAGTGTCAGATGTCTGTGGCCCCGCGGTCAAGAGCGTCGGTGCGCTACACCAACCTTCGTCGACAGCGTCGGAGATCTCGTCGAATTCACGACCGTCGCGCTTCTTGGTGGCGACCTGGGTGGCGTTGGTGGTGGTGTTGGTGGTGAGGGCGGGCATTGTAGAGAAGTGAAGTGGTTGGTTTTGGTTGGTTGTGGTAAGTCTGAGTAACTCGACAGAGGGCTGTAGTTGTGCTGAAAAATTCGGTACGAGATGGTGCCCTTTTGAATGAAGCGGGGCACTGGCGTCTACGCACAGATCTTGTGTCGATGGAGTGCGGCAACAGTAGGGGTAAGATCCTGGTGGAGAAGCAACAAACCGTCTTGGACGCACAAGGAGAAACGCGCCCCTCAGCTGGGCAGTCCCCGGGAGAAGGCGAAACGATCTTCAACAGAGCGGAAACTCTCGGAGAAGCGAGCAAGTGCACGCGTACCGTCGTCCCAGCGCAGCTTTCCCCATAAATGGAGACTCAGAAGCCCCTTGACTTGGTTTCACAAAGCTAATGGGTAAATGACAAGTGTGCGATAGAATAAACTGGAAACTAGATCAGGATCAGGATCAAGGAGTCGACAAACCGAACTTCCTTCCGGGGGTGACCCCAAGGACCAGCGGCAGGCAAGAGGTCAAGCGAGGATACCCGGATTGAGGTCCCCATCTTAGGTTCCCCAATCTGAGAACCCGACTAATCAGATAGTGCCCTGATGAACATTCCTATTTGGGACTTACATTTTAATGCAATGCCCACGCATTACGTCCGTGTGAAACCATGGGTATGTCGTGTTCAGCCATAACGAAATGCCCAAGAAATGCCTCCAGAGGCAGTTCGATTTCAATCAAGTGAAGCGATGTGACGCATTGTCATTACTGCGCCGATTTTACTGTATGTCCTGTTGTCCGCATTCCGAGACTCTGTGGAGTTCTCGTTTTTTTTTTTTCGAGTTCCACATCGACCGTAACGTTAACGAAGCCCAATGCGCTCCAGTTCGTCGCAAGCTTTCCCACGATGCCGGTGGTACCCATCACGCCGCTTGAATGTCCGTGGAATCCAGCGTTTGTACATTGGCAGTTAATCACCGCCGTATTCGCTAGAAAACGCTCCGGGACGAGGAGCGACCCATTAGGCGCGGGAGTGTTGTCTAGTTTTGGGGTGGCTGACAGCGTGGGGACGGGAGGAGCACGATCGGCACGAGGCACTGAGGGGGGTACAGTATGAATTGTGGTCTCGTTCGGTGAAATAGCCTCATGCCGATCGGTACGTCGGAGGTTTTCGCCTATAGTGTAACTTGGGATTCGGATGGCCTGAAATTTCGAAAGGCGGCTGGCAGTGGTGTTCCCGCTTCACTCAAAGAACAGTGCGAATCAATTTGAAGGCACACCCGCGAACAACGGGGATGAAGTTGGCCCAGCAAAATAACAGGATCACTCCAAATCATACAGATTGACATGCATGGGTTCACGTTGAGACCCTCCGACAGATGACTCGAGCCGATCCTCTTTCCACTTGGAGATCTTTGGGCGTTCAACCCACAAGTGCGGGCAGACCGCAGCGCGGATCGACGGGGCGGAGCCCGTTGCATTTATAATTATAGTGCGTGCCTTACACTCGCATGATATTGGCTTGGTACAGTAGCTGGGGGTAACCTGAGCCGAAGACCTGAGGCAATCACCGAGCTCCCCTTCGTCAACTTCGCAGCGTTCCATTTACACGTGCAAGAGAGGGAAGGTTTGCCGAAAAGATGCCGAACAGTCGCGACACGCGGTATCAACGATGCTTAATAACTTGAACATCCAGGTCATCGCACTGACATGATGTGCACAAGTATCAAATGAAAAGCATAGGGTGCCGCATCCCCTTATGGTGGCGTAATTCAGGTGGTCATGGCCATGTTACGACATTCTGAGGAGTGAGTGATGGTCGGAAGAACCGAGGCTGAAGCAAGGGCGGAAGCTAGCTGTATCAACGCGTGAGCCCGAGCTCGCCTTGTGGGAGAACGGTCAAGATCGAGCGACTCCGGGAAGTTCGCCGAGCCAGGCGCTCTAACCATCATGAACTTGTTCTTATCTCGTTATTTTATAGTAACACCATGGTCAATCTGAGTTTGGCAGATTTTATTTGGCAGATTTTAAAGGTTGCAACATACAAGTGTCGCTCCGGTCGTCGGTAATCCAAAACATGTGAGTTTCGTCGTGGTTGGCCCGGGTCAATCATGTCTTTCGCATCTTCGACACTCTTGCCGAAGTTTCACTTCTGAGAGTCGTAATGGATCCTAAGAAAAAGGTTATTGGTGAACGGGCATCAAAATGTGATCTAACTCATGCGCACATTCCTTTCCGATTCGGAAGTTTATCCAACGAAAAGGCCTGCGTTTTCTTTCAGGTCGTGCTCGAAGACAGGTCTTGTGATGCCATCGGACGTGCTACCGATCGCAGAGTTGTGGTGCATTACTTGTGGGAGTTATACAGTATCCTCTACGGCGTGCCATTGCGGTGACTAGGCCTTCGACCTTCCATCCTAGGTTCCACAGCACTGGTGACTTTCGGAATGTACAGTTTACGGGATGGAGGGCTGTTGACTTGGCACTCGGTGGATCTGGCTGGTCGCAAATCTGGTATCAGTTGTCGATATTAACTACTGTATGTCTCACCTAAGTACTACGAGCCGGATACTCTCCACTAGGCTTCTGCAATGCGCCGCGTCGTTTGTCCAACGAATCTGATGGAGGATCGGTCGTAAGGGTGCCCGCCTTGTTCCTCTTTCGGGCATCGTTTACCACAGTAGTTTGGACCTTGGCGCTTGTCGTTGTGGACCACGTTTCATTATCACCGCCACATGTGTACTGTCATGGATCCGATTACCTCGCACTCTCTTCGCGGTCCGGGTCCAGAGCGTGTTTATCTTCTCCCGATCCAC
Source organism: Lactarius indigo (assembly GCA_025766275.1). Classification (NCBI taxonomy): domain Eukaryota; kingdom Fungi; phylum Basidiomycota; class Agaricomycetes; order Russulales; family Russulaceae; genus Lactarius; species Lactarius indigo. Next base: position 413,703 of record JAFKAC010000050.1, on the reverse strand, counting down.
ACAGAATTATTCGGCAGTCATACAGTGACGCGTACGGGATTGAGTATGAGGAAGGGGCCGAAGTATTGCCCTCAGCTGACTACAACTTGGAGATCACGACGGCTACGACGAGTCGCCTACACACTAGGTTGATCAACAAATTGCCGAAGTTTGACCTCTGGTACAGGTGGCTAGGCGAGCGCTGACGCGCATACGCCGCTCGCATTATTAATAAGTAATTATCGCTTTTTTTTCTCTGTCTGCCACGTCGCCCACCATTTGGACATACCACCCCTTTCATATCCATATATCTTTCGATTTCAAGAGCATGAAATCTCTTCAGACCTCTCAAGTAGTAATCCTTCCCGTCCCTGACTCCTTCGACGGCCCGATGCAGACGTTGACGAGAGAGCGGCTCCGGGCCGTAGGCGTTACGCAACATGGTTTCCGACGTAGAACGGCTGGAGCTGCTGAGAACGAGCTGATGGAAAACGTGAGCACACTGGCCACTCTAGGTTTCAAATCATTGAATACGTCCGGTCCTCAGTCCCGACATGTAGAGACCGCATTGTCCCATGCGGTGCCCAGACGGGCTGAGCTCGTGAATGCGTCCCGGCCCATGAACAGGTTTCCTCCTGAACTTCTGTTCCAGGTGTTCGATTGCGTGGGCACCGGCCCTGCTATTCTTCCCCTGGCGCAAGTATGCCGTAGGTGGCGGGCCGTCGCATTGTCCTCGCCCACCTTGTGGTCCGTAATTGGGGCGTGTGCGCGTTTGGTTCCCCTGTTCCTTCAAAGGTCGCTGGATTCGCCATTGCGCGTTCATGGAGTAGTGGCGCGCCACGATGATAGAGAATTCCTAGATTGCCTGCCGCACCTAGAGACCGTTATGCACCGCGTCGTCTCTTTTGAGGTCGATTTTTGTGCAAGGGTTCACGAACCATTTACCCGTCTGACGTATGCTGTTGCGCCAGCACTAGAACGTCTTTACGTCACAATCCCACCTCACAGCGCAATGTCGACTCCAAAAACACTCGGCATGCTTTTTGGCGGGGGCATGCCGTCACTGCGGGAATTAGTCCTTGAGAGGTGTCTTCCGTGGCCCAACTGTCTTTCCTTGTCAATCACATCGTTGACCCTCATCAATTCGAGTGATTTGGGGCCATGCGACAACCTTTTATCCATTCTGGAATCATGCGCAAACGTTGAGGTGCTCACGCTGCTCAACGCAATTCCAAACGAATCATCATCGACACCGGGGCCGAGTTCCGACCTGCCTGTCAGTCTGGATTGCCTACGCGAGCTTTACGTTCACAGCGTTTCTATCGGTATATACGGCATCTCAAACTTCTTATCTCGTCTTTCCTTCCCAAGGCTGGTGACAGGAGGGGCGTACCTTGCCATCCTTGGCTGGGGGGTCGGAAACTTCGGCGCGGACGCGCTCACATCACACGTCACAAGTATGTTCCCTCAGCCTCTTACCGGTCTCTCCATCGCAGAAGACACCCTGGGCAGCAGGGCACCACTTCGCTTGAAGGGAATAGTCGATGGTGAGGTGGTATTTTCCGTGCCCAGCGCGCGCACGCTGGGCTTGGGTTCGCTCTCGCTAGAGAATGTGAATACTCTCACGTTGGGGCCCTCGCGCGGGTGGAGTGCCGTGCTCAGGGACAGCGCGAGAAACAAGCATTTGCTAGGTGATGACAGCTCCTGGGAAAGGCTCTTCACTCACCTTCCGGCCCTGGAGACGCTCGTCCTGTGTAAAACGGCGCTTTCGCCTCCCTTGGACGCCATTTGCAGGCTGGGCCGTATCCCGAACGGACCGGATCGTCTTCCGCACCTGCGCCATCTCCATCTGGAGGTGTGTGAACTGGAGCGCTGCCCGGACGACGGGTCCGAGCCGCCGCACGTCGCCTTGAGGCGCTTCCTGCAACATCGCGCCCGCATCGAGAACCCGATGGTCAGCGTCAAATGCTACTGCGGCCCGGTGCCCCTAGGTAAAGAGACGGACGCGGAACTGCGGGCCCTCGTCCCCAGTTTTGAGTGCGTTGCTACTTCGCTTGTCACGCAAGTCGTCGTTCCCCGTCGAGTGCGTGAGACGATGGATTCGGCACGATACCGGTCGTTTGGTGAGCCCGCCCGTCCTCACGAGAAATTGCGGTTCCTTTGCTGATGCCCCAACTTTCGCGTCTTGACAGAATGATTGATTGCAGTGGTTTTGTTGAGCACTGCGAACGCGGGCTCCCATGTCGTCCAGAATACGAGGGCAAATCCCTCAGTTCAAATATGGTTGTTCATGCATCGCCTTGCCAAGCGGAGGCGTTGCTACCCCAAATAAACACATAGGTTGAGTAAATCGCGATCTCTGCGGGTTAAACTTAGCCTCCGTCCGTTAATTTGATGATATCTGCATCACTCTATCTTACGAGCATACTATTTTTACCGGGCCCCAGTGGATACAAATTTACGTGATAATAGACTAGCAGCAGAAATACGAAACCCTTTCAACGCAAAAAGGAAACTGTCCGGATACAATGTGTCCGAAATTACATTGCCATGGGGTTCGAGGGGCAAAGCAGCAGTCGGGCGATGTTGCCGCAATGGATCCGGTTTCTTTGTTTGTCGATCAGCGTGTCACTTCAGACACGACAGAGAAGTTACCTCCGCAACGTAGTGTATTTGACGGACAGATCGACAAGCTCATTCCTTTGTGAGGATTGCGGGACGAATTCCGATCCACTATCATCTCCGCAAGTTTGGTTGCCAATGTTGAATATGTTCCGGAACGGGCACCGAGGGCCTTTCAAACTTACTTACCGTTCGTTGATTGACAACACTGGGGGGCCAGGAGGCGGGGCAGCGGCGCAAGGGCCCCTGCATGCACGGCGCGGTGACCCGGCAATACTCATGAACTGTCGTCAATCAACTTGGGTCCCGCGAGAGTGCCAGACATGTGAGAAAAGAACAATGAATTGCACTGATTCGGCATCTGCTAGCGATAAGTCGTGCTCTCCTACCCTTCTCAAGGGCACAGTGAGCCGATCTGAGCCCAGTCTCTTGAAGCCAAGCCAACTCAATCAAACGTGCGCGCAATTGCTTGCCAGCGGTGATGGGACATGCAATTTTGGGGCATTGTAATGCGTCACGTACCGGCCCGGCCTGAGCTGATGCTTGATGGGCGTCGTTTTCGAGCACTCGCTGCAGAATGCTAGTCCTCAAGAGAAGAACGGTGCTCGCGCCGAGGTCAGAGAGGATGGTGGGGGTGGAAGGTTGGGAAGAGATCTCATCTATAGCCGAGGCGTGCCGGGTACGTGGTGCGGATGGCTCGGGTTGCACCCCGCACGAATGAGAGATAGAATCTTGCGCGCTCTCGACACGACCAATCGAGGGCGGCTGTGCAGCGTGCACGGACCGAAGTGTCCGTAATTGACACCTCGACGAGGCGGTTCAAGAAGCGAAGCCCTATTGGCATCGGATGTGTTTGTCCGGACGTGCTGGGTAACGTTGAATAGATGATTGAATCTGGGAAGTTACGCTCTCGGGGCCGAAATCTCCAGGTGTTTGCTTGAACAATGAGCGGTCGGTAATCGGGAACCGACATTACTAGTTCGCGTACCTCACCCCACTTCCGCACCGAATGAGCCGGTGAAAGTGGTGGCGCGCTCGCTTAGACATTTTGCAATGTCTTTGCTTCCACCCACCCATGTTCGAGATGACCAGATTCCCCAAGGCCCACCGGCTCGTGCTCCCTGTTGCTTAGGGATACCCGCCGTTCTTCACACAATCCTAGAGCCTCGCGAAGGGACTATTGAAGAAAGGTAAGAAGTGATTCGGAAGGTGTGCTGGAGAACTACAAGGTAATGAGCTACTGTTGACCCCACAGATACGCCGAACGTGTGATCCTGAATATGACGTGCGTGCATGGGTGTCAGTGTGGGCCAAGAGGTACTAGACAAAGTAACAACTGCCCATTAAAGTGAGTCACGGTGTTCTATTGCACTGCCAGCAGTAGACTGATTAAGGTGAGACGATCGCTCGGCCAGCCAACGTGAGTCACCAAGTTAAAGTTGCGGGGCGGAAGTGCTGTCCAGATCGTGCCTAGTGGGAACCAAACAAAGACAAGAGAACATCCTTAGGAGGTCCCCTCGTGAATTGCGCCTGCAAGGCAAGGCACCATTTCTCAGGGCAGAGTCCGAGGGCTCCATAAACGTCATTTTGCACATGCCACTCGACGCGAAGGGTTGGCGTTGGTGATCGGGGATGACAGAAGAGCGAGCCGAAATGCCCACGACCTGGGCCACAGAACAAACAACCCATGGAGCCCAGAACCCGGCAGAGCCAGCACCCCGCGCGTAGTCCCGTGCCACGACACAGATAGCAACGGCAGATAGGATAACTCTCTCCCCTCGACAGACGTCATCACACGGATGCGCGCATCATCACAACTACAGTGAGCAAGCAAAGTCTAAATCGGCCTCGGGAGCCTGACCCCCGGTAAGTTAGCCTTCGACGTCACAGTGTCTATTCCAGAAGATTACCCCACCCCCCCGCGAAGCACGCCGAGCAAGGTGAAAATACTACATCAGACGTGCTTCCTGAGACACGATCGGCATTTGGAGAAGCCGCCGGCCGATGTGCGAGGCCAGGAGGGTCAGGTCTATGATTAGTACGCCCGTATTCAGGGACGAAAGGGAAGGGTGGCCCTCCTCGAGCGCCTTCAGAACGGAGCCAGGGTGGAGACTGGCGGTTTGGTTTTTCTGCTTCCTTGTCCTGGACCCTTGTTACTGGATTGGAGACAGATCTGACGTACAGCCCAAAACAGGGGCGTACGAATCAGATCGACAAAGAAATAAAAGACACACGGCAACCTACGATGACTTTGACCCACATCATGGGAAATACGTCTTCTTCTTGATCCCACCTTCATGGCTGAACTCGGTACAGCAAAGCTTGAATGAATGATAAGATCGCGAAGGTTAACTCACTTGGACAGGATCGCCCGTACGTCATCGCGACTGCGAGATCAAACCCCACCGCAGCACCGAGAAGTTCCGGGCCTCCTCCCCTCCCTGGAAGGTTCTTGTCTCGCACGGCCCAGCCCGATAAATGAAGCAAGGTATGCGACTCGGTGAGTCAGAACAAGCACCCACCCCTATTCGCGCGTTCCCATCCAATCTCTCCCTTGAAAGCGAGAGGTGCACTAGCGAGCAAGCCTCGTCCGCGTGCGACGCTCTCTAATCCGCCAAGGCAGATACGGCCAGATGGGCCCACGAGGGGGGAGCAATGGCAAGCAAAATAGTGCTCTTCTCCCTGACGCATTGCGCAATGGCACACCCGTACGACCGACTCGGACCTCGTGGGCGGACGCGTGGCGCGACAGGTGATAACGACGGTGACCCCACAGGTTACGCCGCGATCAACCGTCGCCCACTGTGAACTGCGAGAAAAGAAAGACCAGGCGATGGGCCATTCGGTTAGCGTTTTCCATAATGTTCTGTATAGCGCAGCATGCACGAGCGGAACGCGAAGGTTTGTCGTGAGCACGACGCGGGATCCCAAAGAAGAAGAGAGTTGCGACGAGTGGATGGCCTCTCCGTTTGTATGGTGCCATCGGTGCGTAGGTCCGTATGTTGTCTCATCTCGGCTGCGGGGTCATGTTTCGGTGTGAGTAGGTGCAGATTTCGGAAACCGTGGACCAGTGGCTCAGACGACAGAAACTATGCGTGCATCGTAGCAGGTACGTCGGCGCGACACTGCTGTTGATGCCCCCGATTTTGTTACTGCTACAGTGGGGGAGGGGCTCTAAGCAAAAGAATGGGCAAGGTGACAGGCAAGCGACCCGAGATGCCATCGCAGCATTTAAGATCAGAGCTGGTCAAGACGCAAGTTTTTGTCCATGCCAGTGGACCATTGACGGCAGCGGTGTAGTCTAGTTAGGGCCAAAGCGTGTGCATGCCCCAAGGCTTCAGCATCGCGAATCCGGGTCGCCCGCGGTTCTTCTTTGAAGAGTACCCCCAATCCCCATCAAGGTAACTGATCACACAAACGATAGCGCTGTGCAATTCACACCCTATTCACTTTACCTTTCGTCCTTATTATGACATCTCAACTCGTGATCGACGCTTGGCACATCATAGGTGTTGCATGGGCAGTTAGTATACGATGATCAAGTACGTACATATTACTCCAGCCTCGTAGATACAAGTGGGGAAGCAGAACGAAAGACGAGTTGACGTATTCCAGCGTACGTCAGGAAAAGAAGAGAAAAACGGGCCATAGCAGGCCTAGATGAGAGAGACTAGTCGCCCCAGTCGAAGAGCGAACCAGGACTAGGCCGCGTCCGCGGCCCGCGACGTGGACGATACGCAGAAGCATTCGTCCCCGGGCCCGAACACGCTTTGAAAGAAAGAAAGTACAGCCACTGGAAGGCGCGTGCCCCCTAACGGAGCTCACGCAAGCAGGCACTGGTGTCGTTGAAGATGATTCTTCTCCAACCTCCAACCCAGCGTCACCGTGAGACACCACTTCCTTGGGGATACTAAGCGACCCCCTACTGACGTATCTATGTTAGCTCTTCCGTCCTCAGGGAGGACAAGGGGGAACTCGAATTCAAGTTGTATGACGCGGTTCTCACCTCTGATGTGACCTTGACTGTATGCCTGGAGATGGAGAAATTTCTGCCTCTTCTTCGGGAATACCTCACCAGTGCATAACCCACCTCATCAAATAGGACGTCGTGGTTCTAACAAATGTATAGTTCACGACGTCAAACCGTCAACTTCCCATATGTTGGACTCTGGTTCTCTCGCACCCTTGGGCTTGTGTTCTGCACCCGTCCGACAGATCAGGTGGTGGTGGAGAAACCGTGAGTCGCGGTTTCTCCACCACCACTTGATTTGTGATGCTTTAATTTGGGGCTTGATTTGGGGCCAACAGTGACCGCAATCAGGGCCCGTGGGCCAGACCATTGATGACACAGACTCGGAGGAGTGGAGTTGGGAGGAGGTTGCCGAAGATGACGGTGATGGTGACTTGGATGGCAACAACATCAACGGTAACTTCGAATTCCTCGCATAGTAGCTGTTGTATTTTTTGATGTATTATTTAGTAGTGGTGCTACAAAGACGCGGCCAGCCGCGTTTGAGGCCGAGACTGGCCTAAGACGTTGAGGCCCATGAGTAGAGTCCCAGTCCCTATAATCCCTGGGCCTAAAGCCCGACGAGCCTAATGGCAGGCTTTCAGGCCGAGACGGGCCTGCAAACCACTACTAATTTTTACCATCTGATGATCGTTGGCAATGCCGCACGTAATCAGAGGATTTAGAAGCCTTGCTCGTGATGTGCGATGAGCGAGGGCTCTTCAAGTTCCCTGCAAGAATCATTCTTCTTATATTTATACTCGACGTCGATTATAGCCAATGTTACCGGTCAAAACCTCGCACCCATCCTGACTGAACGCTTTGCCTCTCTGCGCGAGTAATCAACTGAACACTTCCCTGTGCTAGATTCCTTCACCGTCGAGAACCGACTCGTAAAACAACCGCAAATGATTCGCCTGCTAATTCTCTTGTTTTCCCTTTTTCACTGTGGAAGAGCTCAGCAAACGTATCCTCCCGCGATGATACCTCTTTTGTTCGCTCACCATACCTAAATTGTTGGGGTTACATTTTCGATCAGGACAATCCAAACATAGTACAAACAATAACCTTTTCCGGCGCCCAACAACCTCGTTCTGGATGGGATCCGAGCCTGGACGCATGTCATTCCTTGCCCAACATAACACCAAAACTGACCCAACTTTAGCTCCTTGACCTAGTCGTCCTCGTACGTGTCGACAAAAGCACCTACTTGTTTCTAGGAGATGCGCCTACCGTCAACGCAACTGTCAACCTCACCAACGTGGTGGTTTCACCTACTCAGACCAAGCTCACCGCAGAAGCCGGACCCATGCAATTTAATCTCACCTTCTTCAACCCGATTGAGGCCCGTACTAGAGTTGGTCGTTGTTGCCTGAATTATCTGCTTACTTTCATCGTAGCCTGGAGATTGGGTCAAGCAATCAATCCAATTCTCTTACATGTCATTAACGGCAAAATCTCTGGATGGTGCGGCTCATGCTACGCAGGTATATTCGGATCTCCGCATAGGTGGGTGAAGTTGTCGCCTCTGTTCGGAATCCGTTGTGTCTCATCATTGGTATACTAGTATGGCTGCAGAACCCAACCCAGGTGTTTTTCAGATATTATGTAGACAGTGCCGACATTTATTACTATTCCATCCACAATGGACTACTACTAGAATCGAGCACATTGTATTATGCTATTAAGTCGGTGAGTGGCCACGATGCGATTTGCATTTTGCCACTCATAGTTAGTGATCCAGGACGGTCTTGGTGACATCACAGCCAAGTTAGCCAGTGGTTCAGTTTCCCATGATTTATTCCGGCTTAACGGGACTTTGGACGATGAAAGAGTGGGCCCGACCGGTGGTCAGGTCAACTCTAACTCGACAGTTTCAACAGTTTTCGCGATATCACGCGACATTGGTACCATCCAAGCTACACAAGATCCCGTCATCTGGGCTATCGGATATGACATAGACCCAGTCATCAATTACACAGACCTATCTGGAGCCCCTCCTCAACAACGTAGATTGTTCTACAAGGTTCAATACGATGATGGCGCCAGCATCTTAGTCCGTATCCACGTTCAGTTCGTTGACGGACAATTTGTCTCACATCATATATAAGACTGATTTTATCAACGATTTCTCCAATGCCTCTTCAAAAGCCCAGGAACTAGACCAGAAGATACTCCAGTATGCTGCTCCTATCTTTGGACCGCTTGGAGATTTGGTGTCCCTCGCGACCGCACAAGTATATGGCAGCTTTCACCTGACAACGTCGATTGACGCAAATGGTTATTTCAACAAGTCAGATGTGATGGCGTTAATGAAGAATATTGGTGGGTTGAGAACAAAGTAAGTTAACTTTGTGCGTTGGCCGGGAGACCAATCATGACAATGTCAAGCCGGGTCAATGCCGTCGAGACGCTTTATTCTGCCTTCCCAGCGTTCATGTGCATTGATCCCGAGCTAGGTGGACTCTTCCTCGAGCCTCTGTTTCGGCTTCAGGCATCCCCAAAGTACGCCAACCCGTACGCTGCGGCCGATCTTGGTGCGTCCCAGAATCAGAAAGCGATTCGAAGCACTGATCAACGAGAACACAAAGGGATGAATTATCCGGATGTCATACTCACAAACTCTGCACATAACCAAGGAGTAGAACGTTTGTATCTCTCCATCAGATCTTGACCAATTCCTCATTCTCTATGAAGAATCTGGGAATATGTTGATCATGACTTATGCCCACGCTCGCGCAAGTGGGGATTTTAGCCTGATAGGCAGATATGTACGCACAAAGTCCCTCCTTGGAACCCTTACAGGACCAACAAAGCCGGACAGTATGATCTGCTGACTTCCTGGGCTGATTATTTGTCTAACGCGACACTGTTGACACACGATCAGTGCGCTATCACTTTTATTGATTCCTATTATCGACAGCTTGGATGACTATCTACGTAGGTCCTCTGCGGATGGTTTGTCGGCCGACAATCAAACTAATCTTGCGATCAAGGGTATTATTGCTGTCGAGGCTATGTCTAAAATGAGCTTAATTGTCGAGCGGGATGCCGATGTCGACAAGTATTCTGTTTGTGCAAATCTTTTTGGGTGTCGCGTAACGAAATTGACCAGTCTATAGAATATAGCTGCGGGTCTTTACGCTCAATGGAAGAGCCTTGCGCTAACAAGTGATAAACACTTGTTTGCAACATACGAGCGAGTGGGCTCGTGGACATTAGGTTATAATCTATTTGCCGATGTATGGCTAAACACCAGCGTCGTTGAATCATCCGTCCGTGTCTGCTGATTTCTGTCTCGTCCCAACACTCATCTGAGTCGGTTTCCAGGTCTATGATGGTCAAAGTAATTTCATTAATAACCTCTCATTGGCTTCGAACTACAGCGTTCTTGGCGTGCCAGTCGATAACCTCGGCTCTGATACAAGTGTCTCAGTACCCGGTCAGTAAATTTAAACTTTTTGAAGTGTCTCAGCTGATGTGGTTTAGGATGGAGCTTGTTTGCGGCCGCTATGACCCCGGATCAAGACATACGCACAAAGCTTATTTTAAGCACCCACGCTGGAGAGCCCATACTGTTTAGACCATCCCCTGGAGAGGAACCAACTATCTATGTCGTAGGGCCCGAGTAAGTTCGTCGCAATTTGCATTTTGTCGGGTGAATTAATATGCCCGCGTCTCCACCAGCCCGGCAATGGGCGCAATGTATGCACCTTTAGCACTGGAGTTCGTATATGCCAAGCGCCTTATTTATCGAGGCTCCGGCTTACTTTTTTCTCAGAGCACCCGTCGTCCCAATAACACCCGGGACCGTGACGGCATCAACTCCTCCGCACACCGGCGTCTCAGTGGTTACCAGGGGTGTCATAGGTGGCGCTGCGGCTTTGCTCGCAATTGGGGCCATGGCCTTGGTAGTATGGCGTCGACGGAGACAAAGTCACAAGCGCGCATCCGTTGGGCCGTCGTTTCAGAGCGAAATTATATCCGTGGGTACGCAGGCCACAGTGACGCCATTCAATCTAACAGGGCTAGCCCTTACCGAGGTAGCACCGCTGGACGCAGGGCCTGAGACGGACCTGCGACAACTATTGGTCCACCCCCCACCTGCGCTAGAGGGCCCACCTGCGGTGACCGTTCCCGTTGGTTTGTCGAGCAAGGAGCTCGCTCGGCTCCGTTCGTTGGCAAACGCATCGCATTCTCAACCCACGGGCGGGTGGCCATCCGATCCTCCTTTAGTCGCCACCACCGAGGGTGCGGCAAATGCGGCCACATCTTCACCTGAAGCTCAGAGCTTGGCTCAGAGACTCCAATCGGAAAACAACATTTTGAGGCATGAAATAGAACAACTTCGTGGGGGGACATCTGAACTTCCGCCTAGTTATGCTAGTGACGTTGCATAGTAGTTGCATACTAGTCTAGCTCCCTTCGCTGTATTCGAGTATATTAGGATTGTCTTAGAACCTCCGCGCACGGTTCATATCTGAGCAAGTCCGGCCCGCCCTCCTTGCGATAAGTAGCTCTGTTTTTTGAATTCATTTTTGCTTGCATTTTTGCGTTCCGGAGGGCAGAATACCCTATGTCGCACTACACTTTCAGTATACAGTACTACACATTCATGTCTCTCCGCTTTCCAGCTTCCTCTTTTTATATCTCAGGTCCCCCCCCCGTAAGGGGAGCGATAAGTAGATATCTTACTGGTAAGGGCTATTCCCAACAATATCACACCATTTGCGCACATCCTGCATCGTGTTCTCTCCAATTGTCATACTCGAACAGAAGAAAGCGCCATAATAATGCCTGCAACCTGCAACACTCCAAAAACAGTGAATTTCATGCAATCAGTGTGGAAGCGGTGGCCGAATCATATTTGAATGTCGGAGGGATCTGCTGCTTGGTCTTATAGTAGCGCGCGAGACGGTGAATGCGCGACTCGATCAAGATCAAGCGGAACTTCGAGTCCTTGTCCTTGCGGTTCGTCTCAAGGTGCTTTCGTACAGCGACTGCATTCTTGATTAAGTGCCAGAGGTCCTCCGGGATCGAGGGTGCAAGGCCTGCGCAACCGCCGGCGTGCGCCCCAGTCAGAACCGACCTCCGCAAAGGATGAAAGGAGGCGCACCATTCGACTTGAGGATACGGAGGATTTTGTTACCCGTGACGAAACGCACTTGGGGGATACCGTGCGAGTCACGCAGGGCAAAGACAAGAGAACATCCTTAGGAGGTCCCTCGTGAATTGCGCCTGCAAGGCAAGGCACCATTTCTCAGGGCAGAGTCCGAGGGCTCCATAAACGTCATTTTGCACATGCCACTCGACGCGAAGGGTTGGCGTTAGTGATCGGGATGACAGAAGAGTGAGCCGAAATGCCCACGACCTCAGGCTGGGCCACAGAACAAACAGCCCATGGAGCCCAGAACCCGGCAGAGCCAGCACCCCGCGCGTAGTCCCGTGCCACGACACAGATAGCAACGGCAGATAGGATAACTCTCTCCCCTCGAAAGACGTCATCACACGGATGCGCGCATCATCACAACTACAGCGAGCAAGCAAAGTCTAAATCGGCCTCGGGAGCCTGACCCCCGGTAAGCTCGCCTTCGACGTCACAGTGTCTATTCCAGAAGATTACCCCACCCCCCGCGAAGCACGCCGAGCAAGGTGAAATTACTACATCAGACGTGCTTCTGGAGACACGATCGGCATTTGGAGAAGCCGCCGGCCGGTGTGCGAGGCCAGGAGGGTCAGGTCTATGATTAGCACTCCCGTATTCAGGGACGAAAGGGAAGGGTGGCCCTCCTCGAGCGCCCTCAGAACGGAGCCAAGGTGGAGACTGGCGGTTTGTTTTCTCTGCTTCCTTGTCCTGGACCCTTGTTACTGGATTGGAGACAGATCTGACGTACAGTCCAAAACAGGGGCGTACGAATCAGATCGACAAAGAAATAAAAGACACACGGCAACCTACGATGACTTTGACCCACATCATGGGAAATACGTCTTCTTCTTGATCCCACATTCATGGCTGAACTCGGTACAGCAAAGCTTGAATGAATGATAAGATCGCGAAGGTTAACTCACTTGGACAGGATCGCCCGTACGTCATCGCGACTGGGAAATCAAACCCCACCGCAGCACCGAGAGGTTCCGGGCCTCCTCCCCTCCCTGGAAGGTTCTTGTCTCGCACGGCCTAGCCCGATAAATGAGGCAAGGTATGCGACACGGTGAGTCAGAACAAACCACCCACCCCTATTTGCGCGTTCCCATCCAATCTCTCCCTTGAAACCGAGGCGTGCACTGGCAAGCAAGCCCCGTCCGCGTGCGACGCTCTCTAATCCGTCAAGACAGATACGGCCAGATGGGCCCACGAGGGGGGCCAATGGCAAGCAATACGGTGCTCTTCCTGACGCATTGCGCAATGGCACACGCGCACGAGCGACTCGGACCTCGTGGGCGGACGCGTGGCGTGACAGGTGATAACGACGGTGACCCCACAGGTTACGCCGCGATCAACTGTCGCCCGCGGTGAACTGCAAGGAAAGAAAGACCAGGCGATGGGCCATTCGGTTGGCGTTTTCCATAATGTTCTGTATAGCGCAGCATGCACGAGCGGAACGCGAAGGTTTGCTGTGAGCACGACGCGGGATCCCAAAGAAGAAGAGAGGCGACGAGCTGGATGGCCTCTCCGTTTTTATGGTGCCATCGGTGCGTAGGTCCGTATATTGTCTCATCTCGGCTGCGGGGTCATGTTTCGGTGTGAGTAGGTGCAGATTTCGGAAACCGTGGACCCGTGGCTCAGACGACAGAAACTAGGCATGCATCGTAGCAGGTACATCGGCACGACACTGCTGTTGATGCCCCCGATTTTGTTACTGCTACAGTGAGGGAGGGGCTCTAAGCAAAAGAATGGGCAAGGTGACAGGCAAGCGACTCGAGATGCCATCGCAGCATTTAAGATCAGAGCTGCTCAAGACACAAGTTTTTGTCCATGCCAGTGGACCATTGACGGCAGTGGTGTAGTCTAGTTAGGGCCAAAGCGTGTGCATGCCCCAAGGCTTCAGCATCGCGAATCCGGGTCGCCCGCGGTTCTTCTTTGAAGAGCACCCCCAATCCCCATCAAGGTAACTGATCACACAAACGATAGCGCTGTGCAATTCACACCCTATTCACTTTACCTTTCTTCCTTATTATGACATCTCAACTCGTGATTGACGCTTGGCACATCATAGGTGTTGCATGGGCAGTTAGTATACGATGATCAAGTACGTACATATTACTCCAGCCTCGTAGATACAAGTGGGGAAGCAAACGAAAGACGAGTTGACGTATTCCAACATACGTCAGAAAAAGAAAAGAACAACGGGCCATAGCAGGCCTAGATGAGGGAGACTAGTCGCCCCAGTCGAAGAGCGAACCAGGGCTAGGCCGCGGCCGAGGCCCGCGGCGTGGATGATACGCGGCAGAAGCATTCGTCCCGGAACACGCTTTGAAAGAAAGAAAGTGCAGCCACTGGCAGGCGCGTGCATCCTAACGGAGCTCACGCAAGCAGGCACTGTAACACGCCCGGCCATAGTAGTTACAGTAGCCCCGCACGTCTCGTCCCTGCGCAAGTGGCGGACGGAGTATCAGGCTGCTGGTCTCTGTGACCCAGTGCGAACCAGCCACTCGGAAGGTTCCCGCCGCTGACGGGTACTTTGTTCACTGGCAGTACCTCTGTTGCTACCGCCTGGTTCTCGTAAGTCTTACACTATGCGCCACTCTCAATTTCTTCGATTACTGGCGCACAACTGTACAGTGTATGAAAATGGGAACTGCGACAAATCGTTACCGTCACGCTTCGTCACACCGACGGAGTCTGGACCGGCCTGGGTTAGTAAGCTACACACTCCGAGTCGGAGTTCTTGACAGAGCTCTTCAATTGCTTCAAGTTATTGCAGGGCTTCGCGCGACACCCACGGATCGCGAACTTGCGGAAGCATAACCGGATTATTGGGAGTCAGGCTCATCAGTTCAGCACCAAGGGGCCACTGTCCAACCAGTTCCAGCCTGGCGGAAAATGTGCTGTCACAGTTCCAAGTTGACCTGGGGGACTGGCTATATTTGTACATCGTCCATGCGATACATGGCTAAGGGCTTGCAAAACTGGGAATATGAGTTGTGGCAACTCCCGATCCAATGATCTGCGTGGACAGCCCGAGAGGATTTTAGTCGACGGACACTGGCACGTGATGATGCTAACTACCCCGGGTGTCATGCCCCCATGACATCACGGTCACAGAAACCCACTTCTCTCTTCTATAAGTTCTTTCCATCAGTTGACCTGTCTCTTGCCAGCTCTTAGATGCAGCTCATGTATGCCACCTCATCAGTTTTCCAGCTCATAGTCCGCAGAAAAATAGCACAGAAAAACCTAGTATTGTACGAGTATAAGTAGAGGATTGTAAGACAGTAGTTACCTTGTCCGAGTCTGCTCTTCGTTTGAATACAGTGACTTGTCCCTACCCTCTCGCTTGCCCCCGCAAGTCCCTCGCTCTCACCTTCTAAAAAGTCGAACCCTTGACAGCAGTCACTCCGAAGTTCCCCCGAGAAGAAGCTTCTACTAAGAAGTCTCCGAAGTCAGACGGCCCCACTGAGCCGTAACACCGGGCGTCTCTACCTTTGATACTAACTTACCACACACTACAAGAGGCTCGGGTGCACGAATACTCCTTCTACCATCTGATGGTCGTTATCAATGCCGCACGTAACTCAGCGGATTTAGAAGCCTTTCTCGTGATGTATGATGAACGAGGCTCTTCCCTGCAAAAATCGTCGTTCTTCTTATCTAGGTTGCTAGGTTATATTTATACTCGCCGTCGATTATGGCCAATGCTACTGGTCAAAACCTCGCACCCATCCTGACTGAACGCTTTGCCTCTCTGCGCGAGTGATCAACACTTCCCTGTGCTAGATTCCTTCACCGTCGAGAACCGACTCGTAAAACAACCGCAAATGATTCACCTGCTAATTCTCTTGTTTTCCCTTTTTCACTGCGGAAGAGCTCTGCAAACGTCTCCTCTCGCGACGATACCTCTTTTTGTTCGCTCACCATACCTAAATTGTTGGGGTACCTTTTATTATCGGGACACTCTAAAAATACAAACAGTAGCCTTTTCCGACACCCAACAACCTCGTTCTGGATGGGATCCGAGTCTGGACGCATGTCATTCCTTGCCCAACATAACACCAAAACTGACCCGACTTTAGGTCCTTGACCTAGTCGTCCTTGTCCGTGTCGACAAAAGCACCTACTTGTTTATAGGAGATGCGCCTACCGTCAACGCAACTATCAACTTTACCAATGTGGTGATTTCACCTACTCAGACCAAGCTCACCGCAGAAGCCGGACCCATGCAATTTAATCTCACCTTCTTGAATCCGATTGAGGTCCGTGCTAGAGTTACTCGTTGCCTGAATTATCTGCTTACTTTCATCGTAGCCCAGAGATTGGATCAATCAATCAATCCCATTCTCTTACATGTCATTAACGGCAAGATCTCTGGATGGTGCAGCTCATGCTACGCAGATATATTCGGATCTCCGCATAGGTGGGTGAAGTTGTCGCCTCTGCCAGTGTTCGGGATCCATTGTGTCTCATGATTGGCATAGTATGGCTGCAGAACCCAACCCAGGTGTTTTCCGGCGATACTGATAGCAATCCCGACATTTTTTACTATTCCATCTACCATGGATCAGAATGGAGCAGATCGCAAAGCACATTGTATTTTGCCGCGAAGTTGGTGAGTGGCCACGATGCGATTTGCATTCTGCCACTCATAGTTGGTGTTCTAGGACGGTCTTGATGTCGTCACAATCAATTTAGCCACCAATGGTTCAGTTTCCCGGGATTTATTCCGGCGTAACGGGGTCTTGGATGGTGAAGTGTATCTGGGCGATCATTACACCAACTTGACAATTTCGACAGTTTTCGCGATATCACGCGACCTTGGCACCATCCAAGCTACACAGGACCCCGTCATCTGGGCTATCGGATACGACATAGACCCAGTCATCAATTACACAGACCTATCTGGAGCCCCTCCTCAACAACGTAGATTGTTCTACAAGGTTCAATACGATGACGGCGCCAGCATCTTAGTCCGTATCCACATTCGTTGATGAACCATTTGTCTCATATCATATATAAGTCTGACTTTATCAGCGATTTCGCCAATGCCTCTTCAAGAGCCCAGGAACTAGACCAGAAGATACTCCAGTATGGTGCTCCTATCTCTGGACCGCTTGAATATTTGGTGTCCTTCGCGACCGCACAAGTATATGGCAGCTTTCACCTGACAACTTCGATTGACGCAAACGGTTATTTCAACAAGTCAGATGTGATGGCGTTAATGAGGAGTAGTAGTGGGTCGAGAACATAGTAAGTTAACTTTGTGCGTTGGCCAGGAGACCTATCGTGACAGTGTCAAGCCGGGTCAATGCCGTCGAGACGCTTTATTCTGCCTTCCCAGCGTTCATGTGCATTGATCCCGAGCTAGGTGGACTCTTCCTCGAGTCACTGTTTCGGCCTCAAGCATCTCCAAAGTACACCAACCCGTACGCTGCAGCCGATCTCGGTGCGTCCCGGAACCGGAAAGTGATTCGGAGTGCTGATCAACGAGAACGCAAAGGGGGGGATTATCCAGATGTCACGTTCACGAATTCCGCACATAACCAAGGAGTAGAACGTTTGTATCTCTCCATCAGATCTTGACCAATTTCTCATTCTCTATGAAGAATCTGGGAATATGTTGATCATGACTTATGCCCACGCTCGCGCAAGTGGAGATGTTAGCCTGATAGGCAGATATGTACGTACGAGGCTCCTCTTTGGAACCCTTACAGGACCAACAAAACCGGACAGTATGATCTGCTGACTTCCTGGGCTGATTACTTGTCTAACGCGACACTGTTGATACACGATCAGTGCGCTATCTCTTTTATATAATGGTTCCTATTATCGATAACTTGAATGAATATCTACATAGGTCCTCTGCAGATGGTTTGTCGGCCGACAATCAAACTAACCTTGCGATCAAGGGTATTATTGCCGTCGAGGCTATGTCTAAAATGAGCTCAATTGTCAAGCAGGATGCTGATGTCGACAAGTATTCTGTCTGTGTAAATATTTTGGGTGTTGCGTAGCGATTGACCGGTCTATAGAATACAGCTGCGGGTCTTTACGCTCAATGGAAGAGCCTTGCACTGACAAGTGATAAACACTTGTTTGCAACATACGAGCAAGTGGGCTCGTGGACATTAGGTTATAATCTATTTGCCGATGTATGGCTAAACACCAGTATCGTTGAATCATCCGTCTGTGTCTGCTGATATCCGTCTCGTCCCAACACTCATCTGAGTCGGTTTCCAGGTCTATGATGGTCAAAGTAATTTCATTAATAGCCTCTTATTGGCTTTGAACTACAGCGTTCTTGGCGTGCCAGTCGATAACCTCGGCTCTGATACAAGTGTCTCGGTACCCGGTCAGTAAATTTAAACTTTTTGAAGTGTCTCAGCTGATGTGGTTTAGGATGGGGCTTGTTTGTGGCCGCAATGACCCCAGATCAAGACATTCGCACAAAGCTTATTTTAAGCATCGAAGCTGCAGTTATTAATGGGGTAGTACTAGGGTTCGAGTAAGTTCGTCGCAATTTGCATTTTGTCGGATGAATTAATGTTATCGCATCTCCACCAGCCCAGCACTGGGCGCAATGTATGCACCTTTAGCACTGAAGTTCGTATATGGCGCCTTATTTTCGAGGCTCCGACTTACTTTTCTCTCAGAGCACCCGTCGTCCTGACGGCATCAGCTCTTCCGCACACCGGCGTCTCAGTGGTTATCAGGGGTGTCATAGGTGGCGTTGCGGCTTTGCTCGGGATTGGGGCCATGGCCTTGGTAGTATGGCGTCGACGGAGACAAAGTCACAAGCGCGCATCCGTTGGGCCGTCGTTTCAGAGCGAAATCATATCCGTGGGTACGCAGGCCACAGTGACGCCATTCAATCTAACAGGGCTAGCCCTTACCGAGGTAGCACCGCTGGACGCAGGGCCTGAGACGGACCTGCGACAACTATTGGTCCACCCCCCACCTGCCCTAGAGGGCCCACCTGCGGTGACAGTTCCCGTTGGTTTGTCGAGCAAGGAGCTCGCTCGGCTCCGTTCGTTGGCAAACGCATCGCATTCTCAACCCACGGGCGGATGGCCATCCGATCCTCCTTTAGTCGCCACCACCGAGGTTGCGGCAAATGCGGCCACATCTTCACCTGAAGCTCAGAGCTTGGCTCAGAGACTCCAATCGGAAAACAACATTTTGAGGCATGAAATAGAACAACTTCGTGGGGGGACATCTGAACTTCCGCCTAGTTATGCCAGTGACGCTGCATAGTAGTTGCATAGTAGGCTCGGCCACCGGTGCTCATTTTCGATCGTGAAGCGCTTCGCGCTTTCGCCCATCCTCTATGCACCTGCCTCCCATATATATTAGATACCCCTTCGCTGTCTCATAAACCGAATAAACAATCGCACACCCTTTTCCCTTCGCCAGCGTTCCGTGTCGCGTGCTGTTCATCCCTCCTTCTCTCACCAGTTACCCACGAGTGACCACGGAACCTGCACCAAAACGAGAGCCAAGTAGCGTCTCGCAAAGAGTTTTTTTGTTTTGTTTTTGAATTCATTTTTGCTTGCATTTTTGTGCGCCTGAGGGCAGAATACCCTGTCGCACTACACTTTCAGTATACTACACATCCATGTCTCTCCGCTATCCAGCTTCCTCTTCTTATATCTTAGGTCTCCCCCGTAAGAGAAGTGATAAGTAGATATCTTACTGGTAAGGGTTATTCCCAACCATATCACACCATTTGCGCACATCCTGCATCGTATTCTCTCCAATTGTCATACTCGAACAGAGGAAAGCGCCGTAATAATGCCTGCAGCCTCCAACACTCCAAAAACAGTGAAGTTCATGCAATCAGTGTGGAAGCGGTGGCCGAATCATATTTGAATGTCGGCGGGATCTGCTGCTTGGTCTTATAGTAGCGCGCGAGACGGTGAATGCGCGACTCGATCAAGATCAAGCGGAACTTCGAGTCCTTGTCCTTGCGGTTCGTCTCAAGGTGCTTTCGTACAGCGACTGCCTTCTTGATTAAGTGCCAGAGGTCCTCCGGGATCGAGGGTGCAAGACCTGCGCAACCGCCGTGTGCCCCAGTCAGAACCGACCTCCGCAAAGGGGTGAAAGGAGGCGCACCATTCGACTTGAGGATACGTAGGATTTTGTTACCCGTGACGAAACGCACTTGGGGGATACCGTGCGAGTCACGCAGGGCAACACCAATCTGCGACGGTGTGAGACCCTTGCGCGCGAGCTTAATGATGTTCTCGACAACGTCATCGGGTGTCGTTTTTAACCACGATGGAGGGGATCGGCGGTAAGGTAGGGCAGAGGACGCTAGATTGAGTCGGCTTCAGAAAGTGTCACTTGATCTCCGGGGTATAGTCAAACGTACAAATGCCCTTTCCGGGAGCGTGCATACGACCCATGGCGATACTGTAACGAAACAAATGAGAAACATGGTCTGAAGGCCGCAGCGGGTCACACACGTATTTTAAGGCGAAAAAGTCTTGAACTTGAGGTGATACCCGACTTGAGATTGTTGGTGGACGCGACGAGCGGTGTGGGTGTCACGCGTGACTTTGTGGCTTAGATGAGCTGTACAGTTCCAAACCTTATTTTTCCCTGCTAGTTCAGTTGGCCTTCAAGGCTTCCCGCTAGACTGATTCATTATCGACGTCGTCGCCGCCGACGGTCTCACGGCCATTCAACCATCTTCTAGCCAAATACCACACTTTGGTCAATTTAACTTTATTCCACTATGAAGCTCAACATCGCCAGTGCGTCCTCATGCTTGCTACGCTCTCCGTTTACTCGATCTTTGTAATACAGACCCCGCAACGGGGCAACAGAAGACTATCGATATTGACGACGAGAGGAAATAGTGAGGAATCTCCACTTTCGTTTGCATAGAGGTTTGACCTTTACTTTCCAGTCGCGTCTTCTATGACAAGAAGTTGTCCCAAGAAGTACCTGGAGAAGCTGTTGGCGACGAGTTTAAGGGCTATATCTTCCGCATCTCTGGTGGTAACGACAAGCAGGGTTTCCCCATGAAACAGGGTGTCCTCGTTCCTCACCGTGTCCGCCTCCTTCTTGCCGATGGCCACTCGTGCTATCGTGAGCGGCGCAAGGGCGAGCGGCGCCGCAAGTCCGTCCGCGGCTGCATCGTCGGGCCCGATATTGCCGTCCTTTCGCTTATCATCGTCAAGAAGGGTGACGACGAACTTCCCGGCCTCACCGACACTGTCCTACCCAAGCGTCTCGGCCCCAAGCGTGCGACCAAAATCCGCAAATTCTTCAACCTCTCCAAGGAGGATGATGTGCGCAAGTACGTCGTCAGGCGTGAGGTCACATCCCAAAAGAAGGAGGGTGCCAAGCCCTATCACAAGGCGTGAGTCACATTATACTCTACTTCTGAGGAATACGCGACGGCTGACGCACACTACTTTTTTGTTTTGTTTGCCAGTCCTAAGATCCAGCGGCTGGTTACTCCCTTACGTCTCCAGCGCCGTCGTCACCTTCGCGCTCTTAAGATTCGCCGGTTTGAACACCAGAAGGAACAGAAGACAGAATTCGAGTACGTCGTATCCCTCCTTCCCTTCTCATAACGTCTGACTATGTACGTTTCTTCCAGCGCCCTTATTGCAAAACGCATCGCAGAGAAGAAGGAAAAGGCCGCTGCCTTCAAGGCATCACATAAGAAGTTCGTTTGTTTTATTATCTATGCGTTGGACAGCGCAGGAAGGCTTACCTCAAACTTGCAGGACGGCTTAAACGCAGTTTCTTATGCCAGGATCAGCCCTGTACTCTACATTTTCATGCGGCTTAGGTGTTACATGACGCCATATACTCATGTCCTGTTTCTCTACATCTCATACTTCCCTGACGCAATCCCCTACGCAAATGACAGCCCGTATGTAGTTGATTCACGTAACACAAGCTGAAAGAATATTCGGAAAATCCTTACCTGCTATCGCGCCATCCATGAACTTCTGCTCGCTGGTGTCCAACCTGCACCGAATTTGCATCTGGCAGTATCCCACGGGCACGTGATAGTTGGCGCTCGTTTGAGTTAGACGGAGCCGCAGATTCTCGTCTGAGTCTCTGTGTGGCGAACCAAGGCCGTGCCATGCACCCTCACATTGCTGACCGTGACTGCTATTGCAGAAACATTTCGGGACCTGTTGCGGTTGAATGGCGTGTGTAGATTTCCTGAAGGGAACCAAAGCGTGTAAGCGGTTGCGAAAGTACTAGGAACCAGCATGACTCCGTGTGGGCACCGTGAACCAGCCCATCTACTACTAATGTTCGTATATGTTCATATACGAAGTGACCGCCGAGTGACCAACAAGCAGGATGAGAGCGAGGTATATGAACCAACCATCTGGTTCAAGTTTGGTGATTCCTCATTAATGAGGGGCGACAGACTGTGTTGTGTTGCCTTTGGCCACTGTAAATGTGCAATAGACGCTGTTGATCTAGGGGTTCTTTCGTTTGTTGTGTCATGGGGGCACCGTATGAATTTCATGGCACCGCCTTTGCCCATTGTGTGGGAAAAAAAAAAAAGGCACCAGAGACCCCAGGCGTCTCGAGGTTGCAACACGTGGCGCCCTCGTGGGGAGTTGGGGCACAACACCTGATGTACATTCCTCAAGGGCACGCCGTTGGGTGCTCCAATTAAATTACAAAGACGCGACCTAGGGTCGAAAAGCGCCGAATTACCAAGTCTTTCCAAGGACCCATATAATTCCCGTTGATCAGCTTAGTGCACGCTTTGGCTCGGGAACTATGCGTTGTGTGCCAAACTCTCTAGCTCAGGCCGCGTGAGTCCCAGATAACGTCGCACAGGTCAACAGAAGCCGCTGGGCCATCTCGGTGGCTATCGTGAGTATATTGCGGACTGTAGGAACGTTGCTTTGGTTGGCACCATTCTCGTCACGGTATTGTCTGCATATTGCAATGATGACTCTGTCGGTGTTTGAGTACCGACCGAGGATCGGACGTATTGGATTCAAGACTGTATTGTGCTAGTCCATGGCACCGAGCTGGCAGCCTGGCACTCATCCTCCTCGCGAACATTCGTCGCAGCACTGCGCGACTCGGATGCGATACTAGGCCGAGTGCTCTGGGAGTGCCCAGAGACCGACACTCTTTAAATACCCGTGCTCAGAGGAGCATACCACAACACCTCTTCATCTTTTGAGTTATTCCCACTCGCTCAGGAAAATGAAGACGGCTCCGTATACTATGCTCAAGATAGCGACTACTATCTTCGTCGTTTCGAACTGCTGTCTGCCCAAGACTTGTGTCGGTGCATCCCCGGTGCCCCCGTATGCTGTGCGTCCACCTCAGGCTACAGAAAGGTAAGAGCTTCCTTACCCTACGATTCTGAGTCATTTGTTTATTGTTGAACATATATCGTAGGAGTCCAGCGGCACGTGTATTGAATGAACAAGCGCACCTCGCACCTTCTAGCTCGAGCTCGGGCTTGAGGCCGACACTCGTCCATAGGGATCAAATGATAACAGTGAGTAACTTCGCGAGATCCTTCATATTTCTGTGGAAGTCATGGCATTGATTCCGATGTATGTGACAGGACGAGAGACCCACTCCCACAATACCACAGGCAAAGCAGCAACAACAGAATCAAGAAGAGAAAGAATATACGAGTGCGATGCCATCTAGCAATGGAATGGGCATAGGTCCAGGACCAGTTATTGTGAAGCCATCTGCGCTGCCTCAGCCTACTGAGGTATTGGCCCAGATGGGATCCTGCGACTTAGTGGTGCTTGAGGCAATGCCCTCGCTTGGCACTGGCGGCGCTAGTGCGACAGACGGCACTGCGCTGCCGATGGTGACCACAATAACGCCCGATGTCTTGGGCACGTTTTTGACCACCCCAGCTGATGTGGCAACGGGTGGAAAGTCGAGTCTCGTCCCGCGCGGAGGCGGGATGGACGGTGGTAATCCCTGGGATCCCCAACCCCCTCACGGACCATTCCCTCCTGGTCCACATCCTCATAATTCGCCACCACCCACCTCTGATCCCTCTCCACCGGCTTCTAGTCCCTCGCCAACTGCTTCTAGTTCATCACCATACACACCTTTGGACATCACGCTTGTGAGTAGCGACGGCACGCCACTGCCACCAGCCGCAATGCAGTGGGCACAGTGCATATTGGTGATCGGCAGTATTTCCTGCGCGGCCATATCCAAGGTGTGGAACCTGGTCACGGTGTCACGTTATGAGGTCATATCCAAGGTGCGGAGCTGGGTGTCACGACGCGGGGGCTTCAGGGCGCACAAAGAGCAGCCAGGCCGCGAGGCTTGTGAAGACAAAGATGACACTCCCGAGTACGATGAAAGCATCGCCCCTAGTACAACCATGAATGGCAGCCTGGACCTGGACAAGTGCCCCAAGTCTTCTTCGAGCCCATTTTTTCTGAAGCTGATGAAAATGCTATCGTGATAGTGGCAGCAGTGACGGGACTTTATCGCTCTGATTGGGGCGTCTGAAAGAAGTAAAATTACTACAAAACACAGTCACAGAATAGAATTATGTACATAATGACTTGTCCTATTGAAAGGTAGTGTTCTGATCCGATAGCTCCGTGCGTCTCTCGTTCACGAGTAGAGTTAGCCGTGGTAAAATCGGAACTTGTAATTGTGATACTAGACCTCGCATACTGTTACACGAGTCGCACGACCAGCCCAAATGGATGCTATCCTCATGGCAGTATGCCCCAGGCTGCCTTCCTCATCTCCCAGGATATTACGGCCAACAGTGAAGCCCTAATTACGGGGCCAGATATCGAATGTGACTTTATCTGGGGCGTCGCCGAAGACTCGGAAGTGAGGAATTCAACACCGATCCCGAGTAGCTGTGGCAGCTGCACGGTGCTGTAGTGGTGCCAGTGACATCCACCTTCGATCTGTGGTCGGCCATCTAGGCAACGGATTGGCACCCCTAGCACAGCATACTCCAGTAAATTCCACAGGGGAACTTCCATGTTGACTTGCAGTTCAAGTTCAGGTTGCCTGTGCGCTTCCAGAACTTGCGGGTAGCTGCAGAGTGACGTCAGTGGGTTGTTGGTTACCTTGTTGGTTACTATGTCCTCGCTTGGAGCTTGACACTGTACCACTAGCAGGATTGACCACAAAGCAGTACTATAACTCGAACCGAATCGAACGGAAGTTTAAACAACAGATAGTAGTAGTAACACGAGGATTTTCACGCTGCCAGTTTCTTACTTGGTGCAAGGCAAGGCCCAAGGTGCCTCAGGCCTCACTGGCAGGACCGTAAGCGAAACCCGAACGTTTGAACTTTACAGTATGGGAAAAAGGAAACGCAACTAGTACTGTTAGAGTGCACTAGATCTATAGTACTAGTGCCACACTAATACTGCTGCTAGTCCCTCCTAGTGCTGCTAGAGTGACATATAATGTTTGTGTTCAAGTTGAACTAGTAAGGTGGCTGATGCGCCGATGACCAACGGTTATTCAGTCTAGCCGCCATGTTACGCCATACCAGAAGTTCCGGCCGATCGAAACCCCAATGGTCCTTCCTCCAATTGTGAAAGTTACACGTTACACTCTCGCACTGACTACGACGACTGTGACGTAACTGGGTGCTTGCTTTCTCGCCATACAACCGCGCAGCTCACAAGGAGCCAGACGCGTGCGGGAGTCATTATGCCCTCTCTGATCCAACGTTCATCCATTCGGCAGTTTCGAAAGGCGCTGGATACACGCCGGTACTATCAGGACGAATCTTTTGGGTTTCGCAAGCCACGCGAGTTCACATTGCCCGACTGTGAGTTAGTTTTTTTGGCACGCGGGGGCCCTGCGACATATATGCCTCCGTTATCGGAGTCCTAGACCCGTTGCATTCTCTACCAAGTGACGTGCCTGACCACATTCCCTTCTTCCCCAGATTCTGCCACGCAACTGCAGAACCGTGACAAAAATGCGCCTCTCCTCCGATATGTCGACTCGCTCCGCATGCATGGGCACCGTGCTGCACGCATAGACCCCCTGGACCTGCTCCATCGCGAGGACGTTGGCGCGCTCGACGCCAAGCGGTATGGGCTCGTTGATGGCGCAAAGTCGTACGACGTCAACGGGATATTATGGACGAAACGCGTTGGCGAGGCGCCCGAAACTCCGGAGCATTGGACCCTGCACGACATCACGAACCACCTCCACTCGGTGTACGTGGGGCGCATCGCATACGAGTACATGCACTCCTCGTCCAAGACCGAGCGTCTCTGGTTCTCGCATATCCTGGAAGCGCGCACGCCGCCGCTTCTAGACGTTCGCCAGAAGAAGCGCATCCATGAACTTCTCGTGCACAGCGAGACGCTCGATCAGTTCCTCCAGCTGAAGTTTCCCAACTTGAAGCGCTATGGTCTGGAAGGCGGCGAATCGATGATCCCCGCGCTCGACGCATTGTTCTCGGTTGCGGCTCGAGGTCTGAGGCCTTTTATTTCTCGGCATTTAAAACGTCTTCGCTCATTCGAGTTTTTGTAACAGCCGGTGTGGAACATATCGTGCTCGCTATGCCCCACAGAGGCCGTCTGAACTTATTGACGGGTTTGCTACAGCTATCGCCGGCTTCTCTCTTTCACAAAATCAAGGGTGGCTACGAGATTCCCGAAGAGTTGGGAGCAACTGGCGATGTCGTCAGTCACTTAGGTGAGACCATCCTGCTTCCATCTGCCACCCATGTTGAAAGTCCCCCAGCCGCGTCGCCAACGTTGTCGTACGAAGGCTCCGACATTAACCTGTCTTTGTTACCCAACCCTTCGCACTTGGAGGCTGTGAGCCCCGTTGCGCTCGGGAAAACGCGGGCGAAGCAATACTCGCTCCTCAATATTTCTCCAAGCGACTGCAAGCTGGGTGACAAGGCAATGTGCGTTCAATTACATGGCGATGCAAGCTTCACCGGGCAGGGCGTGGTAATGGAGACGCTTGGTCTGAGTGAGTTCGTACAAAGCATTTGAATTCCCTTGATTCACCAAGTACATCAGGCAATCTTCCCCATTTCACGAGTGGGGGAAGCGTTCACATAGTTGTCAAGTGAGTGCCTTCTTGACCTCGTTTCTAATGTAGACTTCATATGTCTAGTAACAAGTAAGTCTTTTTTCAACATAGCCGACATCCTGCTGAAACAGTTCCTGTAGTATTGGGTACACAACTCCTGCTTCGAGCGCGCGTTCTTCCTTGTATTGCTCTGATGTTGGCAAGATGATCAACGCTCCCGTACTTCACGTCAATGGAGACTACCCGGAAGGCAGGGGGGCCATCTTTCTTAGCTTCTTCTACTCACCACCCTTTGCAGATGTCGCTCGCGCTATCGATATCGCTTTCCAATATCGGCATCAATTCCGCAAGGATGTCATAATCGACCTTCTCGTTTACCGCCGCTGGCACGTCTCTTCTACCGTCGATCATGGATCGTACTGAGCATACCGACACTCACAGGGGCCACAATGAGTTGGACGAACCTGCATTCACTCAGCCGTTGATGTACGAGAAGATCAGGTCTAGAAAATCGGTCCCTGCGCTGTACGAAGAAGGACTGATCGTGCGTTTCTTGGACCTGTCCCCTCTCGTGACCTCGTTTCTGAAGGGCTTGAGTCCAGTCGGATGATGTTCTTACGTCTGCCGATGCCCGAGGCGTGCGTGATGCGATACGTGGTCAACTGGACGCCGAGCTAGCTCAAGCAGACGCGTATGTTCCAACTACAACAATGTTGCAAGGCCAATGGGAAGGCCTAGTTTGGCCCGCATCCGAAAAAGCCGAACATGATCCCGTGACGGGCGTGGCACGCGAAGTGCTTGAGAAAGCCGGACGTGCGAGCGTCGCGGTTCCTGCGGGCTTTGTGCGCCCATACATTACTACAACGGCCTTGACCTGTTGACGCATGAGCAGGAAATCCATCCACGACTGCAACGCCACGTGAAGCACCGGTTGCAGGCTATTGAGAAGGGCGTTGGTTTGGACTGGGCTACCGCCGAGGTGAGGAACGAGCAGTCTCTCCGGAACGTTCCGGCTGATGTTCGGGCAACGGTTCTCAGGCTATGGCGTTCGGATCTTTGATGTTGGAAGGGTGCGATGTCCGTATCTCGGGGCAAGATGTAGGTCGCGGAACATTTAGCCAGAGGTTTGTGGCCGGTCAATTGGGACCAGTGAAGAGCGCTGATTTGTGGGGCTGTGCAGGCATGCCATGCTCGTTGACCAGAGGACGGAGTCCGTCGTCGTTCCTCTGAATACGGAATTAGGTTCACCAGGAAAACTCGAGCTCGCAAATAGTATGTGCTTCTATATGTGGCGTATCGACCGAGAAACGATTCTATCTTATCCAGGTTCTTTGAGCGAGCTGGCCGTTCTCGGCGTAAGTCTCGCTTCAATTCACTGGTTCATGACTTTCTAAAACTGGAAATGCGCAGTTTGAGTATGGCTTGAGCTGGGAGAAGCCGAACATGTTGCCGATTTGGGAAGCTCAGGTACATGTGACTTGATTTGGAAATACTAGCCAACACGCTAATCTCGCGT
Organism: Lactarius indigo; assembly: GCA_025766275.1. NCBI lineage: Eukaryota > Fungi > Basidiomycota > Agaricomycetes > Russulales > Russulaceae > Lactarius > Lactarius indigo. The sequence continues at coordinate 385,404 of JAFKAC010000050.1, read as the reverse complement.
TGATCGTTGCTTGCAGTTTGGGGACTTTTTTAATGGTGCTCAGGTGAGGCATATTGGGATCCCCTGGGAAAATTAATTCGTATTCATAACTACAGGTCGTCATCGACACTTTCATCTCATCCGCAGAGAGTATGTAACTTGAAACCATGCTATGTCCCTGATGTCCATTGAATCTGATGTTTTGATCTCTTAAAAAGCCAAGTGGCTGAAACAGAGCGGCATCGTCCTACTTCTCCCTCACGGCCTTGATGGTGCTGGCCCGGAACACTCATCCTCACGGCTGGAGCGCATGCTACAGGTTGGGTCCAGTACTGCTGGAGTGACACGTTTGACTGACCTTCGCACGTAGCTCACGGATGACCGCTTCGAGGTTACTGATACGCGTGCGAATGTGAACATGCACGTCACCTTTCCAACGACCCCGGCGCAATACTTCCATCTGCTCCGCCGTCAGATCAAGCGCAACTTCCGGAAGCCGCTGATCGTTGGTGCGCCGAAAGGTCTTTTGCGTCTTCCTGTATGTACCTTTTTTTAGTTCATGCGTGAGAGGGTTGATTGATCCGATTCCACAGGCCGCATCTTCGTCATTGTCCGATCTGGAGGAGTCGCGAACATTCCAGCCGGTGCTGCGCGACCCACTCGTTGAAGCGCAGCACGCCGAGCGCGTTGTTCTCGTCTCGGGGAAGCTGTACTATGATCTCGTAAAAGAGCGGGAGGCGCTGGGGCTCCAGGAGCGGGTCGCGCTCGTCAGATTGGAAGAGTTGTGCCCGTTCCCATTCGATGCGCTACGCGAGGTGCTCCGCGGTGCCGGTGAGGTGCGCTGGGTACAGGAGGAGCCGCGTAACCAGGGGGCTTGGACGCACGTCGCACCACGCGTAGCTCAGGTCCTCGGGAGACCACTGGTGTATCACGGACGTCACGAGGACGCGGTGCCTGCGCCTGGCGTTGGTAAGCTGTATCGCACCCAGCAAGAGGCAGTAATCAAAGGGGCATATGAGGGCCTCTGAGTGTATCGGCCGAAAAGCGCGTGGAGCAACATCGGACAAGGTGTCGAATCTGGTTGCCATAAGGAAAGTGCGTTGTGTTGGAGGTTGAAGATGGGGTGGTTGCTGATCGAGGCCGCGAATATAACTCATATCTTTCTACTACGGTAGTGCTGTACGCTGGGAGGAGGGATTTCACTGGACCGTGGTAACAAACATGACAGATGACAAGTACAGGGAGTGAGAAGTTGCGTTACTTGGACGGCTCTTAGGCACCGCCAAGTGCCATCGATTGTGTCGCATCATTTCGAATAACAGAGATCGCGTAAGGACCATCAGAGGCATCACCGAAAGCGGACCAGGCCAAAAAGTTGTTGAACCATTGACAAGGAATCGTTTGGTGTGTCTCAGTCTCAAACACAAAATTCGGGATATTTGTGACCCCATTCACTCGTACCGGCCTATAGCACAGCACAATCGAGAAAAAAAAAAAAAAATAAGAGGTCGGGAAGAGGGAGAGCCGAGATTGTGATTGCACGTGGCAACGATTCCATTCTGGGATTTGTAGATGGACAGCACTAAACTAACTTAAGCACCCATCGACGACACCGTGGACCACCACCAAGCAAGTGTCCCCAATGTTATGCTAGTCGTTTTCCTTTCCTTAAACGTAAGTCCAAATTCGAACGCTATCATTCGGGTCTCACAGCCAAAAAAAATATAGAATCCCTTTTCCGAGTTTGCCTACTCCATTGTAAAATCAAACCTTGTGCGATACCTTCCCCTCTCTCCCGCCTAATTTCCTTCCCCCGCTCTTCTTCACGCTACTGTATATGCGCCCTTTTGGCCTATCTCACTGCTGAGCCCCCCCGCCCGCATGGCTACCAAAACCCAGACCACCCCATCCACCTTTCCTCGCATCCGCTTCGGTTTCGGTCACAAATCGTCCCGCACGCGCCTCCCCGACCCACCAGAAAACCCAGACGACCCCGACTGGTACATACCGTACAACGGGCCCTATGAACTGCCCCCCTCCGTCCCACGCTCGCAAAACCGCGATAGCTGGGGTCAGCTGCTCGGCTCTGTCCTGAGCAACTTCAGTGGCGCCACGTCACCTACGGACAGGGCACACGAACGATCCGGCGCGCATGTGGCGGGCGGGAGGACCGCGTCCCATTTTCCGGGCAGTGGCGCGTATTCTTCTCATCCTTATCGAACGAGCGCGGCGCAGGACGCTGCTGGCTTGCTGCCCACGACGACTTCTCGGGCGCGCGGTGGGCACCCGGCGCCGATCATCACGTCCTCGACCGCGTTCGCTCATATCGACACCACCGGTGGCGTGGGCGAGTCTCCGACGCCGATGCGGCGGTCTCCTCAGCAGACGTCGCCCCAAGCGAGCACCGCGAACCGCCTCAGTCTGGCAAATTTGCTCCACTTTGGCGGGGCGACGCACAAATCTCGTTCAGATTCCGTGCATCGACCGTCTGTAAAACGCTATCGCGATGACCCACCGACGCCCGATCCGCTGCAGTCGAACCGCGCGACGGGGATAGATAGTACGTGGTCTCCACCACGCTCCAACAGCCTGGCGCATGTCGGCCCGTCAACCGAGTATACGCCCCGTCAGCGGTCGAATACTCTGGTTGGAACCTCCATGTCACCAGCGCCAGGGCAAAGTTCGTCGCTTGATTTTTTCCCCTCTTCCCAACACCGTGATAGTCCGTTGTCCTCGCACCCTTATGCTTATGCATATTCTTCTTCTCATTCTGGGGCCCCCCGACGCGCGCCAATCATTTCGCCCCCCCTCACCCATTCACACTCCTTGGACAAGGGTAAAGGCGTCGACCGCTCATACCAGTATCCCCAACCACCCTCTACGGATACCCTGAACGTTGCCGAGGTCCCTCCTCATCTGAGGCCGACTTCGCGAACATCTCTGTTGAAAACCATTTCCGCCCCAAATTTGCGTAATCTTTCTCGCGGCCTCCCGATCCGCAAGTCTACTACTCCATCCCGTGGGAAGTACCGTTGGTTATCCCCGGAGACATGGTGCGACGCGCTTCTGTTCCCGCGGCCACGCTTCATGGAGCATATCGACGGCGAACCACCGCAACCGTTAAGCCAACGGAATATTGCCCTACCGGCACCTAAAGCACATACTTTGACACACAATAGTGAGGAGCGTACACGCACGCCCCTTGGTCGGTCGTGGTTACGTGGGTCTCGCTCTGCAGTGAACCTGCACGTGTCCAACTTAAATTCATCTCACGGACCACCCCGGGCCGAGCCCATGCTCATGGCTCCAAAAGGGTCATTCGAAGGAGATGGATGGTCCTCATTTGGCAGGCCGCGCAGCTTCGCCCAAGATGATCTCGCGCTTCCATCACCAGCGCCGTCAATTGTAAAGTGCGCAACCATTGGTATCTTCTTCGCTGGTGTGCCCGATTCTCAATGATGCCATTTTTAGGGTTCTCGAGATGGGCGCATCTTTTGAACGTGAGCGTGCTACTTGGAGGTCCCAGGCAGAGCGCTCGCTCCAGAGCTCCAAGTTGACCCGCTCACTTGGCCGCTCCCGCTCCCAGTCCGTAGGGCGCACACGTGCACAGCTGAAGGACACAGGAGGCGTCGGATTTCTTGCGACCAAGACACTCCTGGGAAATCAACTCGTTGCCCCAACGGTCGGGACACCTACGTCGAGCGAGGGTACGCTGACCCAACATACACGCTCCGGCACCTCCCACGCACGTACGATATCGTCTGGTGGGCACTCCCGTGCTGGGTCGAAGAGCAAGATTGCCGCAATACGCGCCGCGACGGGTCTTTGCTTCTTGGACGACAAAACGAGCTCGCAGAATGACGTTACCCGCTTTGACGTCGGTGGAAAGGGCGCGGGTATCGAAGGCCAGCACAACGTGCAGAACTCAGGTGCCAACCCCTCGCCCCCGCCGCCAGCGGTGGTGGACAGCTCTGCCGTGGGTATCGCTCTGTCCTCCCCGCCGCCCTCAACAGAGGAGATTGCCGCAACAGCGCCAGTAAGACCCATCTACGTGGTGCAGGATCACCCTTACGCGCAGGGAGGTTATTCCTTTCCGCGGCGTTCGCACGCACGCTCCAGCTCTGATTATGCGGGTCCTCACCCGTCCGCGGTCGCAGTCACAGCTTCTGCCAGCGCCCTCGCGAGTGACATGTCCGCGCGACATCGCTTGCCACCGCAGGCGGTATTACATCCCTATGCATCCTCCTCGGCTCAAGCAAGCGCGGCTCCTTCGCAACCCGCTCAGGTGGCTCCGTCTCCACCTCCTAGTATACATTATCAAACTCTTCCGGACGCACCAGTGTCATTACGTCCGCGGCGTAACCCGCGGAGTCCACTGCGGAATCCGCTGGCCTTGTCGGATATCAGAGGGTCCGAGCGTGTAGTCCCACATGCGTACGCTGCGGGAAATCGCTTCAGCGGCGGTCCACTTGGCCTCGCAGACGCACTGTCGTACGGACTTCAGCGAAGAGGTAGCGCAGATAGCGGCCTTGGTGAGAGCGAGAGCCACTACGATGTGCCCTCAAGCTCTGCGCAGCTCCTGACGCCCTTCCCCGATGTGACGCTTGCGACGACGCCGGAATACCTCCGCTCGAATTTCGAGCACAACTCCGCGTTCCTTTCTCTCCATTCCCGTCATACCGTCGCGTCTTCTCCTCCTGCGACCCTCAATCCGCCCGTCTTCCCTGCGTCAGTGTCGGCCGACTCGCACCGTTCTGTGCAGGGGAGCTCAACCGACGAGCCCGCGCCTGGATCCCGCGCCTCGTCGCCCCTGCAGAGCCCACGCCCCTTCGGCACTATCGACGATGACCTCGATCGTTACCGCAACCTGTTTTACTCCCCGAAGGCCCCGGGTGCGAGTAGGACGTCATCAGACGACCACCGCCGGACATTCTCACGCGATACGGCGGCGTCGCTGGCTGGCCTGGAGATCAGCTCGACTGGCAGCGTCTCGGGCAATAGCGGCCTGGCTGCGCTCACGCGTCAGTTGGGCAATGAGTTTGGGGTGGTGCAGGACACGACAGACGATCCTTCGCAGATGTGGTGGGCGCGATCTGGCGGACAGCGGGGTGGCCGCACGGACACGAACGTCGCGTCCTCCACCATGTCGAATTCGACGAACCCCTCTGACTCTGATGCGGCGTTTCTGCCGCTGAGCTTACACCAGAGCGCGCACCACCAGAGCCAGGGCTCGCTCACGGTGGGCATCCCACAGGATGTCGAGTCGCACACGTCGTCCGTGCTGGAGAGATCGGAAATGGAGGCTGTGGATGACGGTGCGTCTGTCCTTCGAGGCTGCAAACGCTGACTGAACTGATCGCTAAATCGGGAATGATAACAGGGCTGTTGCGCGTAGGGACGGTCGGTGCTGCATCGACACCCCTCGCGACAACCTCGACGCTCCGGCTCTCCTTCGTGGGCGACGTGCACCGTGGACGCAGTCAGGACTCTCTGACGCTCGGCAACTATGAAGCTAACAGGGCCTCTGCCTCATCCACGTCCACCGCCGATGCTACCGACAACGATGATGACGAGGACGGTAACGGTAACGACAACGAGGAGGAGGAGGAAGCAGAGGCGGAGAGGCACTCAACGCTGCCGCCGCTACTCGTCGTACCGTCGATGCGCGCCAGCGTGGCCGAGCCGCAATCAGTGCCACATTCGGCCGCGACGACTGACGCGACGCGCTCGAGCTACATGACCAACGACACGGGCACCGCCTCGCGCATCTCGGGCCTCTCCGACTTCCCCGTGCCCCCGAACCAGACCGTCGTATCGCTCGACCGCGTCCAGGTCCTCAAGTCGTACTTTGCTGGCGACGACGCGCACGCCCCCAGTCGGAGGGCGTCGCAGATCGACGACCCCGCTGGCAAAGCCGCTGCCGTGGCTGCCGCGGCTATGCGGCTTGAGCAGCCGTCTTTGGCGGGGCCTAGTCAATCATCGCGCAAGCGCTCCGCGGACGGCGAGCATGAGCTCCACTAGTGATACCTTAACATACTCATCTCGCCCTCATTCGTTCGTTTTCACGTGTTTCTCTACTTGGTTCATTTGCGTTTCATAAAGTTTCTTCCCGTACTTTATTCGTATAGTACTTTCTTGCTCAAATTATTTTATTTGCTTCGTTTTCTTTCATGTCTCGTTTGTACGGCGTAATACACACGAGCCCCCGGGGTACTTTTCACTCGGTCGCCAATTTTTTTTTTTTCCCTTGTTGTAATCTTTCCAAGTCTGCTCGAGGCATCCAGTCGGTCAATTGGTCTTCAGTTCTCATAGTTCCTTGGCACAATTTAGATAGACAACACACAAAGTTACATTGTCCCTATTTCTGCGTAACATAAAAAATCATTATTTGCATATCATTTTTTCAATTATAACACACAGAGATAAGAAGTGTCCTTTTGTCTGAAATAACGGTGGTAGGGCTACAGAAGAGCAAGACGTGTCACGAGAACTCAGCGACAGCAGCGATATAGGGGGAGGGGAAACGAGATATCTTTCATTCGTCGATATTGCGTGAGCTATTGTCGATAAGTCAGCTTCTTCCCAGCCTGAGACGCCGGAGGAGCGAAAGCGAAAAGCGCTTACGTCCAAGGGTACGGAGTATGTGAGAGCTGTTCAGATCCTGGTCCCGATGGACCCCAACCAGGGAGTTCCCACACTCGCACTCGTACAGCGAGCCCCTTAGAGAGGCTGATCACGATGAACTGCAAAGTGTCCGACGTCTGCACCCGGCTACGCCGTGTCGACCTCGTCGAGTACGAAGAACTGGGCTGGGCTAGTGACTGACATGGCATGAAGTCAGCACCCGCTATGGGAGGCCCGTAATTAAACACCGACGAAGAGCGCCACGCGCACCGGTGTGTAGCGAATAGAAGGGCTAGCGCCGCGACCGTCTTTTCGCCGCCGGACAGCTGCTCCATATCTCGAACGCTTCATTGAAATATTCCATACCGCCCGCACATGGTTCCTGGAACGTTCCGGGGGACAGCGAAAAAACAAAAACAAAAACAAAAACAAAAACAAAAAAAGTGAGATGTGTGGCGCTGCTTTTGACATTCAAATTTGCCGCCCGTACTTCGTTGTCTTCTAGGCTGAGGTAAGCCACACCACCCATCGGCGCTGCTTTGCCCTTCGTCAAATCCTTGTGGACCTCGTCAATACGTTCTGATATGTAGTTGTATGCTTTGTTGAACAGTTCAATGCTGAGGGAAAGATTGGTCTCATCATGGGGCCGTGATGACAACGGATGGAGTCCCGTACCGCCTCTGTTTCACGTCGTTGGATGTGTCTCTCGCATTCTTAGAGTCTCTCCGGGCTTTATCAGCCTCCTTTTCGGTGTCGGCTAGCTTGATCTCGACGTCATCGAGACTGGGAAGAGTGCTGTCATCAGCCCTGAGTGTCGGGAAGGCAAGATGACACATGCCGGTCCATGGCCTTCATGTTTGGTGTCATCCGCTCGATCTCGGCGTTAAGTTTCGTTATGGACGCGTCGAACTCGGCGAGCGTTTCCCCAGAGTCATTTCTAGAAATAATCCGGTTTTAAAGCGCTTACTTCTCGCTCCTCCCCGCTGAGGACCTCAAAGTTCACCTCGATTCCATAATCGGGAGCTCGCTTACAGCAATGCGCTGTGTTGAGTCACTTGCTGTATCACCCTCCCGTCAACGTCCATGGCGACCTCATCGCGTATATTCTGTCGGAGAGCAATGTATTTTTCGATCGATATGCATCGATATAACAAGGACGATGGACCTCCTCCATTGGGACGTTCTTCTTGAGACCAATGGCAGCTTGGTTGGTCCCTTTGAGGCGGCACCTGCGACTTCTTGTCTGGGTTCCCCTTGAGCCGCGACATTTCTTCCTCAAGCTCCCCGATCCCTTCTTGCATCGTCAGGAGCTCTTCTTGCTTCTCATTCTTCCTCCTTTCGAGGTTCACGCGGCTTACCACTTCTGTTGTGACAATCTCAACGAGAGCCTTTTGGGCGGGGGGCTGAAAGCACACAAATGGGTCAGGCAGGCGATTCGCATCTCGAAACGCAATTGCGCCTCAGTTTCTTCCTGCGCAAGTTCGAGTCGGCGCGCTTCGTAGTCTCGGATGCTCGCCACGCCCATCCCGCGGCAGGAATCTCCATAGACTTCACCTTCGGCGATGTCTACCACGGATGTGGAGCTTTACAGTAAATCTCCTCATCAAGTCTATAGAACACATCTCCGCCGCATCTCGTCCCATCCGGACTGGCATCCAAAGGCAACTATATGTTCAAACATCCCGTTTGACGGTTGTAACAGTCGTGGTACCCGAGTGGAAGTTTGGACGAGAGAAACGAGGATAGGAAGCACGATAGAGATAGAGACACCGACGTGGACGCAAACAGAAATCATTCACGCAAAAGTAAAGGCACGTCCCTCTTCGTAAAACCATAGGGTACATAACGAGCTTACTGTAGCAATAATATAGTTAGTCTATCGAGTAGGCCCACTGCGGACGTGATCCTTACACCATCAACAGAATAAGTAGAGCACCGGAGTTCGGCCGTTTTTGTTCGGTTTGACGAGCGAATTCAGAGGGAACACAGAACAGATGGTCTGTCAAAGGATACCATTCTCCCTTAGCGCGTTCTGAAGGAACGTTTCCTTTACAGCGATGAAGACCAGCCGAATGTTAGACGTGTCAAAGACATCAGTGACACTGTAATCGCTAGCAGGTCAGCCACGACTATCGTAGGTAAGGGAGACATGTCTTCACTGAGGGTACACATTTAACCGTGCACGATTGGCCTGCATAAATCGCCAGAGAATGTACTTGGCCCCCTTGCTAGTATCCGCACCTCCTGTATACTCCGGAAAATAGTTTTCCAGGGGAACCTGATGACATGAATAAACCTAGACAATAGAAGGGCATAGATCAAGTCGTAGCGTACCTTGTATAGTTTGTCTTTGAACTCTTTGATTCCGGTCAAAAATAGTATAATGGACGTCCGCAAGAACCACCGTGAATTGACGACTGATTCAAAAAGGGCAAGAGATCTTGATATTAGTGCCTGCAATCACTGTCATGTACGTCAATGGAGAGGGGAAGGAAGGACGTCCCTCTCCGTCCTCGTCCCAACGATCATAATCTAGGAGAGAAGCGCAAAATATGATGGAAGTGGTGCTCTCGAAGATATGAGTCCACCTAGTCCGCATGCTCCTTTGACCAATAACGTGGCATAAGCGAATCGACAGTTGACCCATGGGGAAATAGGTCTCTATAACTTTCACACGAGACGCCATGGGTGCACGAAGTATGTCATTGTCCGACGGGATATACTCCCTTGAGGTCATTCGATGTGCATCCGGAAAGAAGCTATATGGGAGGGTCATCAACACAACATTCAGTATAACACATGAAGACCAGCCAGTTGCTGCTCTGATCGCGAGATGTGATAAAGCGCGGCTCGATAGCAGCCGGGAGTAGATAAGAAGACTCACTAAGCCACGTTATCAGCCAAAGGAAAGTATGTTGGACTGCCGAGCAACACAGGAACGATGTCGTCTGCCCACAGTTCCTGTACCGCATCAGCGAACTCGGGCCGGAAAAAGAACTCAGGATGGTCAATATCCGTTGGGTGATTCAAAATGCGCTCGCAGTTAGCCTGTAAGTGGATTATAACGTGCGGCGCAAAAAAAAAAAGCGGTGTAAGAAATACGCACTTTGTTTGCATGAGTCGCGGGCTCCAGGCCTAAGTCTCGTAGATCCTGTACAATACGACGGGAAGTCTCAAGGAGATATCTCCAAATGGATGGACGAAAATTGAGGAGTTCTTCACGAGAGTAGCCATCCTGGTATATGATCTTCATTTGCCTGCCTATGGCGGACGTCTCGAGGTCGCTAAGTCCTTTTGCAAGGAAATAATCAGTCCAAGAGATACTAACACTAGTATGTAATACAAAGAGTACGAACCCATCAACAAGACATCGTATGTTCTCTTGAAGGCTATGGACTCGTTCTCGATCTGGCGGTCAATTTCATCAGAGCGCGTTTTTGCCCGTTTCTTCACCCGCCATTCCTCCCGCCGTTCCTTCCAGGAGGCCAAAAACCCCAATACCATTTGGAGACCTCTGATTTGAAGGTCGAACGGACGGAACGTAGGTTAGCAAAGGTATGCGGTATGAGTTGAGTCTAGTATGTGGGGTACACTCGTCACCTTGGTCTCTTGGGGAGAGAAAGCGCGTGACCACCGGCGCTGATCGATGATTGTTGAACGTTGAACGCTGCCAGTGAACGTTGAACTTGTACTGTGACGACCTTTGGTACATCATAGCATAAAGCTGACATTTCGTCCACTCAGCTTGACCCTTACTGTTTCTATGAAAGAACTCTTACTGGTACGCTCTAGGCCGTCATTTTCTGTATTACTAAACTAATTTTCTGTGTACTCGCTGGTAAAATATCCAATCAGCCGTCTTCTAAGACAACCTACCGTCTATTGTCGCTGCCAAGGGATACTATTTCTCCCTATTCACCCTCAGGCCCTACTTCGACACAAATAGATGGTCCCTACAAAGCCCAGAAGATGGGAAAGATTGTCAAAAGCCTGTGCGAAAAACTAGGGAAAATATTGGTCCGAACCAAACTTGGAACCAAATCCTCAAATTCAATTTCTTATATGCCAGTGGCGCGTGCAGAGTCGACTAGTATCATCACCACAGACCGGATTCGTGAACATAAACATGAAACGACAATGGACATCCTCCCAGACGATGTCCTCTTACAAATATTCGACTTCTGTCAAGTAGGTCGCAACCCTCTCGGGTCACCCTTTCAACCCGTGTTGGAATGGCACATACTGGTCCACGTATGCCACAGATGGCGACAGATCGTGTTTTCTTCACCTCACAGTCTCGATCTCTCTCTTCTCTGCACGTGTGGAACACCTATCAGGAAGAGTCTAGGTTGCTGGCCGGCCTTTCCTATCATCATTGACTATGTCAACTATCCTAACTACAATGGCAAGAAATTTTCTCTTGACGACGAAGATAACATCATCGCTGCACTTGAGCACCCTGATCGTGTTCGCTGTCTCAAGCTCCCGGTGACAAGATCGCTGTTGGAAAAGGTGGCCACGGTGGTGCAGGAGCCGTTCCCGATGCTGACGCAGCTCTGGCTTTCGTCGAAAGAAGAGGATGTGCCGGTCCTTCTTGGTACATTCTTGGGTGTGTCTACCCCGTGCTTACAAGAAATCCATTTAGAAGGCATTCCCTTTCCGACGTTACCAACGCTTCTTTTATCTGCCACCGACCTCGTCTTTCTCTATCTTCACCGTATACCCCACACTGGGTATATTTCACCAGAGGAGATGGTCATGAGTCTGGCTGCATTGTCCAGACTCGGTGACCTTTCCATTGAATTCCAATCATCTACATCTCGTCCCAATCAAAGTGGTAGTAGAAGACGTCCCACCTCCCTAACGCGAGTTGTTTTGCCAGCTCTCACCTCATTTGAATTCCGAGGTGCCAGCGAGTATTTGGAAGACCTCCTGGCCCAAATCGACACGCCTCGCCTCGCTTCCATCAGGATAACGTACTTCAATCAGCTTGACTTTCAAGTGCCTCAACTGTTTAGGTTCGTCGGTCAGACCCAAGTTCTCGAGACAGCCCGCTTTAAGAACGCACAAGTAAATTTTCGTGGTAGCCATGTTTACATCAACCTTTATTCTGAACAATTGGAGAGCCGTCGAACTCATCTCGCCCTTCGCATCTCGTGTCAAGGGTTAGATTGGCAAGTTCCGCACTTAACCGAGGTACTCAGCCAAGCTCCCGCTGTACTCTCCAACGTGTGCCATCTCTCCATTGGTGCGTTCCAGATGCAACCGAGTTGGCGAGACGATATAGACTACGGCGAATGGTTGGAACTCCTCCGTCAATTCACCACTGTGGAGACGCTGCGAGTTTCTGCTCAGCTAGCAGGGGTTTTTGTAGATGTACTCAAAGGCGTCACTGCTGAGATGGTCCCGGAAGTGTTGCCAGGCCTGCACTTTCTTTGCTTAGATGACGAGCCAGTAGGACGTGTTGGGGGGTTCACCAGAGCGCGCCAGCTCTCTGGTCTCCCCGTAACCGTTGCCAACGCGCCAAAGGAGTTTCTTAATAAACGCAGGTACCACCATCAGAGACCCGTCTAGATTTATCTTCCACTCTCCCCTAGCTGTGGCGACTGCATACATGCAAATAACAGCATGCAGAGGAACAATTTACTTTAGCTATATCATGCTCTGTATAAATTTAACAACGGACGTATCGTGTTTTAGTTCTCTACTCGGAGTTCCGAGTAAATAACACCAGATAACTGCCAACAGCAACAAGAATCTCGGAACGGCATCCGAAAGGTAAGAGGGGGGACGGCCAACACAACAACGTCATAGAATGGGCGGTCCAACGTGAGCTCTTGATAGGGACATCGGTATCGTCATCCGGTAGAAGTACACCTAGTCGTTGTGCCAGTGTGTGCTCTGGCAGCGTCTAGCCTGAGGCCCCGACGCTACAGAATGTTGTTATACCTTGTGTTATACCGGCGCCTAAGGCACATACCTTGGTACACACTGGTTGGAGACGCACACTAGCAGGCACACCCTTCGGTCAGTCGTGGGTTACGTGGGTGGTCTGACTCGGACTGGTCTGCCATCGGACCACCCCGGGTCGAGCCCATGCCCCTGGGTCGGTCGTTCGAAGCCCGGGGGAAGGATATGAATGGTCCTCTCTTTTAGCATGCCACACGGCTTCGCCCAGGATGTCCTCGCGTTCAGGTTTCTGTCACCAGCGCCGTCGATTAAAAGATGGGCAACAATTGGGATTTTCGCTGGTGTGCCTGCGTCTCATTTTTAGTGGATGTCGCAAGCAGAGCACTCGCTGCAGAGCTCCACGTTGACCTGTTTGCTTGGCCGCTCTCGCTCTCAGTCTGCAGGGCGCGCACACGTACGCAGCTGAAGGGCACGAGAGGCGTCGGATTTCTTGCTTCTCCTGGGCAATCGGCTTGTTGCCCCGACGAGCCACAGGACGCCTACGTCAAGCGAGGGTGCGCTAGCCCGACAGACACGGTCTGGCACGCCTTATACGGGTACGATGTCGGCTGGTGGGTACTCCCGTGCTGGGTCAAAGAGAAAGATTGCCGCAATACGCTCTGCGACGGGTCTTTGATTCTCGGACGATAAAACGAGCCCGCAGAATTAGCGCGTGGGTGTCACCACTCGCCACCACTCGCCACGACAGCGGTGGAAAAGGTACGGATATCGAAGGCCAGTAAAATGTACCGGACTCAGGTGTCGGCTCCTCGTCCTCGCCAGTGGCGATGGACAACTCCGCCGCCAGTGCCCTTACAAGCGACATCGCTTGTCACCTCAGGCGGCATTACGCCCCCGGGGCCGGGCCTACGTATCCTCCTCGGCTCACGGAAGCCCGGTTCAAGTTCCTTCGCAACCGCTCGGGCGGCTCCACCTTATCATGCTCTCCCGGAGGCGCCTGCTCCATCACGACGACTTCACCGGCGGAATCCACTACGGCACTCGCTGGCCTCGTCAGATACCAGAGAGACCGAGCGTGTAGTCCCACACGCGTACGCTTCGGGTAATCGCTTCAGCGGCGGTCCACTTGGCCTCACCGACACATTATCATACGGATTACAACGAAGGGGTAGAGCAGATAACAGCATTAGTGAGGCATCCAGTCAGTCAATTAGTCTTCAGGAGTTCTCATAGTCCCTTGTTACAGTCGGATAGACACAAAATTACATTGTCCGAATTTTCTAGTGTAACATAAAGATCATCATTTGCACATCGCTTTTTCAATCATGAGAGAAGGGGTGTCCTTTTGTCTAACAGCGGTAGGGCTACAGAAGGGCAAGACGTGTCACATAGCACAACGAGAACTCAGCGACAGCAGCGATATGGGGGAAAAAAGAGAGATGTTTCATTCGTCATATTGCGTGAGCTATCGTTGATAAGTTAGCTTCTTCCTAGACGCCGGAGGAGTGAAACGTGCTTACGTCCAAGGTGAGCGTGCGAGAGCTGTTCAGATCCTGGTCCCGATGAATCCCAACCAGGGAGTTTCCGCGCTCGTACAGCGAGCCCTTGAGGCTGATTACGATGAACTGGAATGTGTCCGACGCCTGCGCCCGGATGTAGTTCGCCACCTTGGCCACGTTCGTGTTGTCCAGCGCCGCGTCCACCTCGTCAAGGACGAAGAACGGGCTGGGCTGGTAGCTGCCATGGCGTTTTCCAAGTCAGCACCCGTAAACACCGACGAAGAGTGCCGCACCTGTGGATAGCGAATAGAAGGGCCAGCGCCGCGACCGTCTTTTCGCCGCCAGACAGCTGCTCCATATCTCGGAAACGCTTCATTGGGGGCATTGCGTGATATTTAATACCGCCCGCATATGGCTCCTGGAACGTTCCGGGGGAGGAAAAACAAACAAACAAAAAACAAAAAGAGTGAGATGTGTTGCGCTGCTTTTTGACAATTGAATTCGCCGCTCGTACCTCGTTGTCTTCCAGGCTGAGGTAAGCCACGCCACCCATCGGCGCCGCCTTGCCCTTCGTCAGATCCTTGTAGACCTCGTCAATACGTTCTGATATGTGGTTGTATGCTTTGTTGAACAGTTCCGTGCTATGAGAAAGATCGGTCTCATCATGGGGCCATGATGACAACGGATGGGAGTCCCGTACCGCCTCTGTTTCACGTCGTTGAACGTGTCTCTTGCGTTCTTAGAGTCTCTCCGGGCTTTATCAGCCTCCTTTTCGGTGTCGGCTAGCTTGATCTCGACGTTATCGAGACTGGGAAGAGCGCTGTCATCAGCCTTGCATGTCGGGAAGAACGAGAAGGCAAAATGACACATGCCGGTCCATGGCCTTCATGTTTGGTGTCATCCGCTCGATCTCGGCGTTAAGTTTCGTTATGGACGCGTCAAATTCGGCGAGCGTTTCTCCAGAGGCGTCCTGGGCCGTTTCCAGAAATAATCAGGTTTAGAGGATGTGGGAGGGCGGGCCGCTTACCTCTCGCTCCTCCCCGCTGAGGACCTCAAAGTCCACCTCGATTCCATAATCGGGAACTCGTTTAATGCGCTGTGTCGAGCCACCCTCTGCATCCTCCTCGTCGACGTCCATGGCGACCTCATCGCGTAAATTCTGTCGAAGAGCGATTGATTTTTCAATCGATATACATCGATATCACAAGGACGACGGACCTCCTCCATTGGGACGTTCTTGAGATTCCCGGAGACCAATGGCAACTTGATCTCTTCGAGGCGGCATTTGCGATAGAGACCTGAGCGCTCGAGCCCCAGCCTCTCAATTTCGTCGTTCTGTTCGCGATGCCATTGTTAGCTTACGAAGATGGACAACAACGGGTTACGCTCACCCGTGAGGAGATTTCTTTCTCTGCCTGTTCAAGCGCCTTGGCTGCTTTGGACGCAACGCGCTTTGCATCGTCGACGACCTTGGACCTCTCATCTAGGCTCCCTTTAAGGCGCGACATTTCTTCCTCAAGCTCCCCGATCCCTTCTTGCATCGCCAGGAGCTCCTCTTGCGTCTCGGTCTTCTTCCCTTCGAGGCTTACGAGGCTTTCCTCTTCCGCTGTGACAGTCTCGGCAAGAATATTCAGGCGCTCTTGGAACCTCTTTAGCTGTTCTTCTTCGAACTGAGACCTTCAGGGGGATTGGATCAATAGCTCTGTGGACGGGATGCCGAAACATACAAGTGGGTCAGGCGCGCGATTTGCGTCTCGAAGCGCAATCGCGCCTCGGTTTCTTCCTGTGCAAGTTTAAGTTGGCGCGCTTCGTAATCTCGGATGTTTGCCACGCCTATCTCGCGGCAGAAATCTCCATAGACTCCGTCTTCAGCCGCGTCTACCACGGATGCGAAGCGTTGGATCTCCTCATGAAGTCTATCAAGCGCGTTTCGTGCCTATAGCATGAAGTGTGAGGGAGATATATGTGAAGTGGTATGCACAACTAAAGTACCTTTTTATATTCCGGGGAAATCTGCCTCAAGCTCCTATCAATATGTTTGAGTTCGTCTTTGATGCCCTGAAGTTTGTGGTTGCATGCGCTCTGTACGACCCGACATGAACATAAATGCGGAGCAGAAGAATAAATGGAATAACTCACCAGGTCATCACGAGCGACCTGAAGCACCGACTCTAATCTCGTCATCTCAGAAATCAAATTGTCGTCTTCTTGGTTCCGCGGCTTCTGCTTGGCAAGTTCGCTCAGCTGGCTTTGGATGTTGTCCCTCGAACGCGACAAGCCTGTTTAACCCCGCGTCAGCAAGCTCACTGCGGAGCATCGATTGGGCTATGCGCGGGAAAGAAATACGTACCCTGGATATCTTTTTCTTCCCACTTCTTCGAATTATCGTGAGAGCTGCGTCCGCCAGTGATCAAACCGCTCTTGTGGATGACCGTGCCCTCGAGCGTCACCGCTACACCGCCGCAGCCGCATCAGCGCTCTCATAGGTAACGTGCTGACGCAGACGGCCCGAAATTGAGAAACTGCGCTCTTACCTTTGACCTCCTGACCCTTCTCGTAGCACACGTATCGCGCAACCTCCATTGTATCACACACAAGCGCATTGCCGCACGCGTGGTGTATTGCACGTTCCATTGCAGGTTCGTACTGGATCACGTCCACCGCAAGGCGTGCGCCCTTTGCAAAGGAGCGGAACTTGTCGTTGACTGGCTTCACTTGGATCGTGTCGAGGGGGATGAACGTCGCTTGGCCTGCGCGCTGGTTGCGCATATACTATGGAAGCCGAGCTAGGAAGCAAAGCGGAGTGAAGAGAGGAGGGATAACGGACCTCGATGCAGTCGATTGCGGTCCGTTCCTCATCTACGACGACGGCATCTATGTTACGGCCCAGGACGACAGAGATGGCGGTCTCATACTTGCGCTGAGTAGGCTTGCACAAGTCGACCAACCGGCCGCGCACGCCTTATTTGATGCAAACGACACATTAGTACCGGCCGGATAAAGCGCGGAGTTATGCGCACCAGGGAATATGCGCTGCAAATTCGCCAGCGTCTCTTTTAGCTTTGCCTCGCGCTCGGTTTCCTTTTGATCAAAGCCAGCCTGCATGAGCTTTTGGTGTATTTCCAAGAGACGGCCGTTGAGTTCAGCCTCGAGCCGACTGCAATTGCGGGTCAAACAAGTATACAACCAATAGAAGTGGTGACCTCATACTTGATACGGTCCCGCTCAGACTGCCGGTCTTCGAGTTGTTGCTTGACCTCGCTGAGGCGTTCGCTGTTTTCGTTGACCGTCTCTTCCAGCTGAAAGGGGGAATAATCAACAAGTTGTTCCCATGCTACGCACAGCACATGCGTACATTGGCCTTCTTCGCCTCATACATGTCGTTGTCTTCGCGCAGACTCGCTCTCTTCTGCTCGAATTCTTCTTGTCGGTCTCTCAGTTGCGAAAAAGTGCGTGATGCTGTCTTTTCGTCCCGCGTGAGCTTCTCGAGGGCTTGACGTTCCTCAACTGCCAGGACGCTGGCTTGGGCCTTTCTACAAATCCGAGCTATGTGAATCGAGGTAGTCAAGAATGAAACACCTCACGAACAGTCGGCGATACTCTTCTAGGCTTTCTTCGCTCAGGGATAGACTGTCCTGGGACGCCTGTCGTTGGGCCTCTGCACCCCAAAGCTGATCAGGAAGAACAGCGAAGGCATATACGACGCTACTTGCCTTGCGCCTCATTCGCAGCCTTCTGAACAGTCTCTAGGTCTGCTTGATAGCTCCGAACTTTCGTCGCTTGCTTATCCACGTCTTTAGACACCTGCTCTCGGAGTTTCTGCGCATTATTCAGCTTCCTCGTCGAATGAGCGATGGACGCCTCGATGGCCACCAGTTCTGGTTTCTATATAGAAAAATATCTGAGGAAATTGAAAGCGAACAATAGGAAGAATTGCACCCGCCTTGTCTTCCAACGCCTTCTCTGCCTTTTTGATCTTTTTCTCGGCTTTTGCAACCACGCTTCGGGCTTTGGCTTGGTCGGCGCGTGCGTCGTCCAGGGCACCGTCACGAGCCTCCTTCTCGTCGCGCAGCCCAGCAATGGAAGCTGCAAGGGTTGTGATTTCCTCCGCATTCTTCCCGAGGCTCTCCTCCATGCGGAACAGCTTGAAGAGCAAGCGGCGGAGAATGAGGTCGTCCTTCGCATACAATTAGCTGAGCCGCACGAACGAGGTGAACCTTTCGAAACTCACACGCTCTTGACACAAAGCCTCGAATCGCTCCGCCTCGCCTTTTTGTTCTTTGTACTGTTTGATCTCGCCCGCAATGGCACGCCGCTTAGTAAAGTTATGCGTGGCATTCTCCGTCGCACGGTCCTGTTCCTCTTTGGCCCTTTCATACTCTGCGGCAAGCTCGAGCGAACCGCTGATCTGCTCGACGAGGCGTGTGAGTTCTTTAGGGGATTGGGAAGCAACAGCCTCGACGTCTCCTTGGAAGACGAGGAAGTTCTTGGCTTTGACAAGAATGTTGTGCTTCATTAGTGCTTCGTTATAAGTAGTATAGGTGACGGTTCTTTTGTTGAGCTTGTACTCCGAAGCCCCGGTCGTCGATATCCTGCATTAACCCAATGGTCTCCATGAGGTCATCGCACATGAAAGACTGGAGGGTCACGCACGTTCTCTGAAAGAGCCATTCTTTTGACTTTTCGTCCTCGAATACTGCAAGAACCCAGGCCTTCTTGGCCGTACCCTCGCCTTCGTCCTCATCCTCGTCTTCCGGATCGGGCTGCGAGGTCCCCTCACCATTATCACGGGCGAGACGGCGACCACGGTACACAAGATCCCGAAGCTGGCTACTTCGAAGCTGCGCACTCTTCACGCCGAGAACGAAAGAGATGGCATCCATGAGATTAGACTTCCCTGCGCCATTGGGTCCGATGATGGACGTGAAATTCTTGAACGGGCCGATGACTTGGTGCCCCCTGATTGTTGAGGAATTCAGAGATGCAAGGGTGAGTATGCCTTGTGTATAACTTGCCTGTAGGACTTGAAATCGCACAACTCGATACGAACAAGAGGCATATCTCGACGAACACTCTCCAAGTTGAGTTGTCCTCAAGACCAGACTCCTGCCTTCTCCAGCGTGACTCTGACACGGTGTGACAGACACGTGTGACGTGTGACAATGCGTGTCTGCTCCGCAAACACGACACAACTGTGCTTCCTTCAATGCCACGGCCAGCTCTTGTAAAAGCGCGATCTTCGACGCGTGCGATATCGTACCACACCACTCATATGAATGGGGGCTTCGAAGTGCTTGGGTATCAGCTCAATATTGTTAATATCAGCCAGTGACAATCTGCTCCGAGTCCTTCACTGGTAGTTGGTCTGCTCAAATCAATGCTTCTCCAAGTCACCACCGGAGCTACATGGCCCTTCTCAACTCGCTGAGGACTCTTCTATATATCTCAGCGGTATGAAATGTGTCGGAATTTTGCACATTTGCAGGCAAATATTCATCTGATAGTAGTCTGCAAAAGCTCGATCGGGTCTCTATAATGTGCCAGTGTGCAACGCCCGTGCTTTGTAAAATTTAGGCACTATGACCGGCTTACTTCTGTTTTCTGTAACCTTGCTCTGAGCCTGTTCTGTAACAGAATATGACGAGGGTACGTCTCCTGAGTCGCATCCCTGTTGAGTCTGCAACCTCCCTTCGCTGAGTACATTTATGATATACTAACAATTCATGTCTATGACTACCTTGTAAATGAGGAATTGATGTTTAGACTTCATATGTAGATGTTTACGGGCCTAATCACGCTCTGAACTGCCTGTCAACACGTGACACTCCAAGTTGCATGCCAACTAGTGAAACGCGTAACCCCACCCTCCTAACTCACCCTAGTCCTATAGACGACCCATGTCACCCGCTGAAGAATGAAGGGCATTTCACACCCCTATAGAGGAGAGAGGAGAGACCACCCTATCTCGTCTAGTCTCCTGGTACGGCCACATCCTCTTTGATGGTGATGGCCGTTCTACCCACTCCTGCCGACCGCAGCGTCGATGCCGCACCTTCTGACGCTGCTCAATCTCGCGCGGATAAGGAACCAGAGACAGGTGAGCTCTGTCCACGGCTGCAGCGCCACAATCCTCACCACTTTGGGGAGCAATGATCACTTCTGCGAGAATTTCGAATGGGATTTCGTCCCCGGGCGAAGAGTCCAAGCTTTTACCCCTCGACATCGTCATTCCTAAGGAGCGTCTTCCTGATGTTCTCGACGTCTACGACAATGGTGCATCAGCGTTGCTTAAGTCTTCTTCCCTTATGCTCATGGTCTCTACAACATAGGCACGTCACCCAGGATCATTTCCAGGATCATTTCCAGGAACCCGACGAGGCTGAGCCAGTCTATGTATCGCAGTTTGGAGAAATTCTTGGCTTGCGGCCCCGTCAAATATGTGCGAAAGTACCCGAAGCCCATCTCCACTACGCTTGAATGTGAAGGTATGTTCATCCCCACGACTCCATCCAGCCTTCTCTATCCAAATACGCAGAAATCGTCGATGGCGTTCTGAAAGCTTCGACCAACATGGACACCCGCAAAGTAGGCCAGCTCGATCTCTGGTGGGGGCAGCGTCTCGGCTCCGGCAACCACTCGGATGTTTTCCTCGCCCCGTTCACACTACCGTCCTACGCGGCGCCACCTCTATGCAGAGAAGTCGCCGTTAAAATTGCAAAGGTGCACTATTGCTCGGAGGATCGCAGGATGCTTGAAAAAGAGGCAGAGAACTACGACAAGTTCCCGTGCGAGCTACAGGAGTCCACACTTTCGTCACCGGCGGCCGTGCCTAAATTCTTTGGCTACTATACACCTTCCTGCGAGACAGTAGACAGTTACAAGGGCGACGACGAGGACGAAGAAGGTGCAAGAGTAGTGCGGGAAGAGGTCTGCAAGTTGCTCAAATCCATCATCAGCCCTATCTTGTTACTAGAGCCCTGCGGCGAGCCAATCGAGTACGACGCGAGATTGTCTACTGGCGACATGTGAGGGTTCACCTATCAATCCACTTGATACCCCTTCCCCATTTAATAGAATAAGGTGGACTGGCAATGCTGACGCCTCGAAACCCTGCTGTGAACAGGGACACCATTTGGGGCATGTTTGACCAGCTACACATTGCCGGATTCACTCAAAATTCCACTTACAGACGAAACATCCTCGTGCAACCTGGCCCACTCACACACCCGCCTGCGGAGCGCTCGCTCGACAATCCGTCATACCATATTATCGACTTTGGGCGCGGAAAGGACTACAATGGGGACGAGTCACATTGCGCTGACGAAGAAATTAAACGCGAAAAGAGTAATGTTCGACTACGAATATGTAACAATTAATGATAGTACCTCCGAGTTCGCCACATATGATGAGGCGGATATTGGGGTAGTGGTGTTCGATTGTGCTGAAGGTTGGAGCTTACCTCTAGTGACACTAGGGGTGCAAGCAAATAAAAGGCGATGGTGATAGGGTCGTGGTCACCGTGTGTGGAATGGAGGTGAGCTGCTGTTGTTAGCAACGGTTCATCTTGCGAGGTAGTGGTACTAGACAAAACAGTGTTGAAGTCAAAGAATCCGCCTTCTCAACTAGCTGAGGGCTAGATGTATCTCCCAGTAGTATGCAGTAGATGTCGGATTTTGTACGCTTGTGGGAAATTATGATTTCGTAGACCGATTGGGTCTCCATGACGCGCAAAATCATTGATGATCTGCAACAACATCGTGTCTGCGGGGCAGTTGGTAAACTTCCGCTGTGCTTTGTGGAACTTACAGCACACTGAGGGTGACTTCTGTTTGCTGTAGCGTTGCTGTTCTGCAAAGGAACATGATAGGGACATCTTGAGTCGGACTCCGATCCTTATTTCGCACCCGTCCCAACTCACCTTAGATGACACAAAGCAATTACCCCTATAGACAGTCTCAGCCACATCTCTACTTTCGTCTTGGTAATGGCTACTCTATCCACTGCTATCCACTGCAGTACCGATGCAACACCTCCTAACGCTCCTCAATCTTGCGCGGATAACTTGAAGCAGCCAGAGACAGGTGGGCCCTGTCCGCTCCTGCGACTTCACATGGTACCTCTCTTTCAGTGACCACCTCTGCGATAATTTTGAATGAGATTCCGTCCTCCGACGAAGTGTCCGTGCATTTACCCCTCGAAGTCGCCATTCCTAAGGAGCGCCTTCCTGATGCCCTTGACGTCTACGACAAAGACGCGTGGGTCTTACTCAGACCCACACTCTTTTATGTTTATAGCGTCTTCGACAAGGACGCAGCACTCAGTATTCCAACGAGTGACCCGCTGAGGATGGCTGAGTATCATAACTGGGAGAAATTCTTAGCTCGCAACCCTATCAGATTTGTACGAAAGTACCCGGTGCGCATCCCCACCACGCATAAAGATGAAGGTATGTCTACCACTGTACCCCCATCCGATCATCTCTATCCACAAACACGAAGGCGGTTGGTGACATGTCGAAAGATTCGGCCACCTTGCATTGCCGCACAGTAGGCCAGCTCGAGTTCAGCCGATTTGGAGAGCAAAGACTTGGCGACGGCACCCACTCATATCTTTTCCTCGCTTCGTTCACACCGTCCTGTACTGCGCCATCTCTGCGTGGCGAAGTCGTTGTTAAATTGGCGAAGGCACACCGGGCGGACCGCGAGATGCTTGAGAACGAGGCAGAGGTCTACGACAGGTTCCCGCGTGAGCTACAGGAGTTCACGCCTTCGTCACCGCCGCTCGTGCCTAAATTCTTTGGCTATTACACACCTTCCTGCGCATCAGTAGACAGTTATAAGGGAGATAACGGGGACGAGGAAGATGCGAGGGCAGTGCGGAGAGACGTCTGCAAGTTGCTCCAATCCACCATCAGCCCTATCTTGCTGCTGGAGCACTGCGGCGAGCCAATCAACACCAAAATGCCATTTTGTGCCCTTGACCGCCAGTGGTGAGAATTTTCACCTATCATCACCTCCCTCGGCGCTCCTTCTCCACCCAATAAAACAAAATTAAGTGGACCAGCAATGCTGACGCCTCGAAACGCTGCTGTGAACAGGGACACCATTTTGGGCATGTTCGACCGGCTACACAACGCCAGATTCATCCAGAGATCCATCCACAAGCGAAACATCCTCGTGCAACCGGGCCCACTCACGCGCCCGCCTGCGGAGCGCTCGCTAGATGATCCATCATACCGGATTATCGACTTTGGGCGCGGGGGGTGCTACGACGGGGACGAGTCCGATTTCGCTGACAAAGAAATGAGGTGCGAACAGAGTAAGGTCCGTCTACAAATATGCGAACGTTTCTAGTAAGGCGAATGTGGTGTTCGGTTGTGCCGAACGTTAGGGCTATCACAAAGGGCGCAGACAAATAAAAAGACGAGATTGATCCTAGGCTTATGGTCGCTGTTATTGCCTTGACTCTATGAATTGAATAGATAACTCCTATTCGTCCAGGGTTTCGGGATATACTCCATTTAAGACGA
Source organism: Lactarius indigo (assembly GCA_025766275.1). Taxonomy (NCBI): domain Eukaryota; kingdom Fungi; phylum Basidiomycota; class Agaricomycetes; order Russulales; family Russulaceae; genus Lactarius; species Lactarius indigo. The sequence continues at coordinate 361,863 of JAFKAC010000050.1, read as the reverse complement.
CCAAGCACGGACTTCAATCGAATCCTAAGAATACATGTTCTTCCACGCCCCAGGTGCTCTCCATCGGATTCTTTTGAAGGTCTGGTAACAGAAACGGCCATCGGGAAAAACCTACTTCGTTAATTTTCGATAATTTCAATACGCTGTCGATAACTTATAGCTAGCCGACATTATCATTATATTTGCGCGACCCCCTGATAGTTTGTCGATAATTTTGATTAAAATGATTTGGCATTTGCAGCTAAGTTACCGATAATTGTTGAAGACGCTACTACTAACTATCAGCTAACTGAACAATAACTATCAGCTAACCGAACGATGACTACGATCAAATTGACGAAAAAAGTCCGGGATATGTTTTTTTTTTGAGGGGGTTATAAAAAATAAAATGACGAGATATTCCCGGGTATAGAGCCCACTGTTGACTGGCACAGAAGTTAGAACATTCGAAATACAAAAAGGAGAACGTACAGTGAGTCTGATTGGGATCAGACGATTGATTGTTGAAATCACATCATGCACTTAGTCTTCAAGATCTTCGAAGTCAAGTGCTGCAATTGGCACACTGGAGCCAACACCAACATCGACAGCAGCGCTATCGCAGTCGCTTACTCAGTACCATGTTAGGATAGACAAAGACGAACTCACCTTGCCTGGGTATATATTTCACTCATCATGGCACGGAACGCACCACTGCGCCTCTCCTTGATTTGATGCAGTGTGTTGATATGGCCATTATAAACATCCAAGTACGCCGAGGCCGAGAACTCTGTGACTTGCTGTTCACCCGTACGCCACTCATATAGAGTTGCATAGAGCTAATAGATTTGGTTAGCTTACTCATGTACATACTGTAGACAGAACTCACCGCTGTCGCAACCAATGCAACCATTGGGATTGGAACTTCACGCCGGTTTTCCCGATCACCACTCTCTGTGTATGCAAAGAAATGGGGAAAACGTGCCGCAAAGGATGTATTTCCTCCAGTGAAATACAGCTCCCGGATCACTGTGATGATCCGGTCATTCCGATATGGCCGTGTTCGCCTCTCGAGTCTGCGAGTCACCCTAGGCTGACTAAATGTTAGCTAGAGTCAGCTTGAAGGACCAAACTTACCAGTCCCACCGTCGGAAAAGTGTAGTTGTAGTTTGAGAGTTGATGTCGGACACTTTCGATGATCTCCTCACGCGAAGCCATGGCCAAAAAGGTCGGCAATGTGATGGCATTGCACCGTTCTCTAACCTCGGCCCTGAAAAGGGAGATGCGAGCGCGTGGCTTCAAACAGTGAGGGTGGGGTCATCACCGGCAACAAGATACGCTAACACTTACCAAAGGTATAATCCTCGCCAAGTACTCGTCGTCTTCCATAAGACGCTTATAGAGCATCGATGCTACCGGGCCATACGAATACGTGGCAGAAATAAGAGCATCACGAATAAATGTAAAAGCACGATTCAGGTTGGGGAATGCGTCATTGAACAGCATTGCTGCCCGAACGTTTTCGATAGCTTCTTGAATAACTGCGCGTATAAGGGGACGCTGTGCAGTGAGCATAAGTCTTGTTGAACCTGGAGCAAAAGAAAGGTCAGTATTCGAGGGCCACGTAGACTCGGATACAGCTGTAATGCTGTCCTGGGCCTGGCGAACACTCGGTGGAACTATGGCTGCTATTATTAAGATGAGTCAGAGAGATATAAGATACGACAAAATAACTCACCTGATGTTGATGTGCGCGGCGCCGATGTGCACGACACCGATATGCGCGGCACTGAGGTAGGTGGCGGCGATGTAGAGCCAGGTAACACGGTTGTGGGCGCTGTCGACAGCGTGGCGCCATGCCCGAGTGACATGTCAGTGGTCAAAACCCGGGGGGCCCTGGCCCGAGTGTACCTACCGATGGCCACGGAGGCACTTGTGGTTCCCGAACCTTGCCAGGTGGGTCTCTACAAGTGTGGTTAGGAATGGACAATTCAAAGTGGGACCACAAACTCACCTCGTTTGCCATCGCCCCAGAGGGTCCAGCACGCGGTCCCTGGGTATGATCTACCGCTGAGTCATCGATCCAGTCGTCTTCGTTTTCAGACTGGGGATCATCGGCGCTGGGATCCACGGGAGTATCGAGAGTATCAGTGGTGAGCTGGGAGATGGAGGAGAGACCGTAGTAGCCAGGGTAGAAAGACGTCGCTGGAAGAAAACCCGAAGTAAACAATCAACAAACAAACAAATGAAAACAATTCGTAAGCAGTCATCTTACTTCGTCGCAACGCGGGCTGCTTTCCCTTGCCGCCCCCACTGCCCTCACCCTCAGGGGCTCTCTCAGGCTCTCTCTCAGGCTCGGCTTGCACGTCTTCGTTTGTCAATTTGAGCTGCATTGGGTGACTATCGGCTGGGCCTTTGGACATTTGGTAAGTAAATCACTCTTGATCTATGTGGCTCTTACTTACCCTTGCCCTTGTCGCCATCTCGTGCCCTTTTGGGAGGGCTGGGCTGGACTTCTGAAGTGGCAGGGATGTCGGGATTGTCATGGGGAAAGGTACGTTTCCCATTTCCTGATTATAGTGTGAGCTGTGTCTAACTTGAGGTTTCGGACGTACCATTCAGGACACCTTGAGGTTGGGTCTGGTTGTCGACCCCTTGACCACCGATGGCATTCGCCTGAGTCGATGTATTTTCACCTGTAGCACCTTCTAATAAAGCCTGGTTTCTCTGTGACCCCCTCGTTGACTGACGCGTGCGACGTGCCATCAAGAATTGGTTGAGACGGATAAAGAACGGAAAGAGGGGAATAAATGTGTAGAACAAATAAGGAACGAAAGGAATGGGAGTGCGTATAATTGTTAAAATGAGTGTGCGGTTCACGCAGATGGGGTGTCTTTGACTTAGACCTGCCCCAACAGTTCTGCGAAGGTCTTACGAAGGAATGAAAAGTTGCAACGAAAAATGATGTCGTTTATTGAGCATACTCTACGCCTTATATACCTCGAGTGTAGGTAAGAGTGGTGTGGTCTAAGATGCCAAGTCGAATTACGAGAGGGAAGGTAGTGCGAGTGGGGGGAAGTAAGTAAGGAAGGTGTCGGTAGCAACAGAGTCCGAGAGTCAGAGGGGTGAGGATATCGTACATGAGCAAGTCCCGAGGTTGACGGTGTCGATTTTGAGAGGGAAGGTGGCGCGGGTAGGGGAAGGTAAGTAAGGAAGGATGAGGGTCGATAGCGACAAAGTCCGAAAGTCAGAGGGGTGAGATCACCTTACGCGAGTAGACCCCGAGGTTGGCGGTGTTGAACTAAGCGGAACAGCAATGAAACGGGGTATGTAGGTAGCAAAAGTAAAGTAAACGGCATGTATCTTGGTTGTAGTCCGAAAGGAACGCGAGGAGAAGGAGCGAGATATGGCCATAAAGGCGGCACGAGTTGGTATCGATGAGGCACAGCCAGCGGAGGTGACGCAAGTTGGTCACGACGGGGCGCACTGATAGAAGATGAGGGTGAGTTTTTGAGATCTGAGAAAAGAAAAGTCAGGCGTACCTTTTTCCGAAACAATCAGCATAGCTCCTGGGCCTATCACCGGCCGAAGGTGTATGCATTCACAATATTACAGGGCCGAGAAAAGGTGAGGTATAGGAAGGCTCGCAACGCTGGGAATGGAAGGTAATAAGTTTTGAGGCGAGACCCTTGACGACGCTTTGGGCGAGTCGCCTTCGGGTATGGTGAAGGTGGACGAGGAGGGCCATCAGCGTCGGAGTAGTTGGGCATTTTGGCGAAGGGGAAGGAACGACTGAGGTTGAGACGAGATGATGGAGGAAGGAAAGAAAAGAATGTTGTGTACATCGAGGCGAGCGATGGGAAATTTTGATGAAACGCGAGGACCGCAGATCTTCCCAGAAAGAGAGCCGAGTCACGTGTCAGACCGAAGACTCTGAAACAACCAAGAGTTTTCGTCATTTTGCTCACAAGGGCCGCAAGGGCCGCGGCACCCATACAATTCGGACCGGCTCATCGCTGACTCATCGCATTCGTTCTTCTTTGTCTCCCACCATGAGCACTTCGTTTGTCCGCTGTACTGGCTGCGGTAGAAATTTTACCCCTCAAGGTCATTCTCAACATGTCACCAGGACTCGGCGGGTGGGGTGTCGTATTATGGAACAATCGGAGCATCAACGGATGGCATCTCGATTGGACCCTCAAGCCGTGTCTTCAGTGGTGCCAAACCATGTTTCAAGGCCGTGCGACTCCACTAGTTCAAGACTTGGTAGTGGATACCATTCAGAACCCGAAGCTCTTTCAGCTGACGAGAATGCCTTGGCAACACATGAGGCTTCTAGTGCCGTGACACCGGATGAAGGTAAGTCTCCACTTTGCCACGAGTCGTACTAATACAAACATGCTAGATGGTGACGAAATTGTGGCAGAGGATTTGGCTGACACAGAGGATACTAACGCGTTCGACATTTTAGCTAGGGACGTCAACTTCTCATCTTTGGCCAGTTCAAATCCGGAACCTCCTGATGCGACCCTGTCATCAGCACCGCCCCCAGAAGGTTACGTCGTGACTGGAACAGAGTCATCCCATCCAGGTGTGTTGATTATCGATCGGTTTCCTCACGGATCTCCAGGCGCACCAGTTCCTAGTGTCAATCAAGGGTTGTCCGCGTATGAGGTGATGCGCAATGCGCTTGGAGACGCAGCGTGGGCACCATTTCGATCTCAGTGCGATTGGGAGGTCGCGTGTTGGGCCAAGATGCGTGGGCCATCGTCTTCAGCAGTAACAGAATTACTCGCGATTCCTGAGGTACGGATCTCGTCATACGATTTTCTATCGCACAACTGAGTGTCCTAAGGTCGTCGAAAGGCTCGGTTTGTCGTACAGCACCAGCAATGAGCTGAACAGCATCATCGACAAGTTGCCGGGCCCTCCCCCCTTCAAGAGCGACGTCCTTGAAGTAGGGGGGGAACACCTACAATTTCACCATCGCGATATCATACTTTGTATCCAAGCACTCTTCGGGAAGCCTGAGTTCGCACGAGATCTTGTATTCGCTCCAGAGCGACACTATGCCGACGCTGAGCGGATATGTCGAGTCTACAGCGAGATGCATACCGGGGACTGGTGGTGGTCCGTACAGGTGCGTGGCTGAGCCCTTTGTTGAATGCAGGTACTCACTGGTATTCTAGACCTCTCTCGAATCGATTCAACCTGGCGCGACAGTAGTTCCCGTCATTATCTCCTCTGACAAGACACAACTTACGCTCTTCCGCGGGAAGAGCGCGTATCCGATCTACCTCACAATTGGCAATATACCCAAGGACATCCGCCGAAAACCATCTAGGGGAGCCCAAATGTTGATCGGTTACATTCCGTCAACGCGACTAGAGGGTATAGGGAACAAGGCAGCCCGGCGCCGTGCTCTCGCTAACCTGTTTCACGCGTGCATGGACAAGGTACTAAGTCCAATCCATTCGTATGGAGAGGATGGCATTGTGATGATGAGCGGTGATGGCACCTGGCGGCGGTGCCATCCTATTTTTGCTGCCTTTGTTGGCGACTACCCTGAGCAGACGCTCGTGACATGTACTTACAATGGCCGCTGTCCCAAATGTACTGTTCCTCGTGGTCGACTTGGCGAGTTCCTTCGATTCCCAGCCCGAGATCTCACAAATGCATTTGACACCTTTCTTTTGGCGGACGAAAACACGTCCGGTTTTCACGTGGCTTGTCGTGAAGCTGGTCTCAAGCCCATATACCACCCATTTTGGCAACACCTCCCACTCGCAAACATCTACATTTCGATCACTCCGGATGTGCTTCACCAGTTGCTCCAGGGTGTCTTGAAGCACCTCGTATCATGGCTCACCAGTTCAGTTATATTCGGTGCAAGGGAGATCGACGCGCGGTGCCGATGCTTACCACCAAATCATCACATCACGCTCTTCCCAAAGGGCATTACCGGTCTCTCGCGCATTTCAGGGAAAGAGCACAAAGCGATGTGCCGAATTCTGATCGGCCTCATTGTTGACATTTCTCTTCCAGGTGGGCGGGTGCCGTCGCGTGTGGTTAGAGCCACCCGCGCACTCCTCAACTTCATTTATCTCGCGCAGTTTCCGTCCCATACAGCACAGACACTCCAACGCCTCGAGGACTCCCTCGCAACTTTCCATCAAAATAAAGATATTTTTGTTGACGTTGGCGTACACGAGAATTTCAACATCCCCAAACTCCATAGCCTCCTTCATTACGGCCATTCTATCACTTTATTTGGCACTACTGACAATTACAACACGGAGCAAACGGAGCGCCTGCACATCGATTTCACCAAGGACGCATACCGTGCAACAAATCGGAAAGATGAATACCCTCAAATGACAGCATGGGTGGAACGCCGCGAGAAGGTACAGGCCCACATAACGTACGTCGAGTGGCGGCAGCGAAACCATACCGCACCCGTTGGGCACCTACAAAGCAGTCGTTTTCTCAAGATGGCACAACATCCGACCTTCAAGGCCGTGTCATTTGAAGACCTCGCTGAAAGATATGGCGCTGTGGATTTCCAAGACTGCCTTGCCGACTTCATCGCTCAGCTCAATCACCCTGGGGCTTCTGCGGCAGTGCTACGCGCTCGAGCTGCTGACACTCTGCTACCATTCCGAACAGTTCCGGTATTTCACAGAATCAAATTCACATCAAGCGGCAGCTCTGGCAACTCCGAAGTTGTCGATAGCGTGGTTGTTCGACCGGAGCAAAACGATGCACGTGGGCGCACCATACCATCACGGTTTGACACCGTACTTGTCCGCGGTAGACATGAAGACGTCATGCACGGAAATCACGGTGAGTTTCAACCCTAACTCGATCGTTGCATGCACCTAATCATTCTCAGGTAACCGGATTGCGCAAGTTCGCGTAGTCTTCCAACTCCCTGACAGGGTTATCCCCAACTTATTTTCATCATCCGACACCACTATTCCATCGTATCTTGCTTATGTGGAGTGGTTTTCTCCGCTGTCAGCTACACCAGACAACAACAACCTGATGTATAAGGTATCGAGGTTGATACATCAGGATCGCCGGCGTGCCGCGATCATCCCCGTCGAAAGTGTCCTTTGCAGTGTGCATCTCCTTCCCCGCCTCACCGGGCCAGTCGGCCCCCATAATTGTAATAGTTTCTCGGTACTAGATCAGTGTAGTACTTTTTATGTGAATCCGTTCAGTGACAGGTACATTTATCTTAAGTTGTTGTAGATAATCTCCCGAAAAGTAATGTATAAGCTAGGTTTACTCAGCGTTATTGATATATTATCCGAGTTTTTTCGATTAGACCTTCGCTATCTCTCGCTAAGGTGGGAGGTTTTTCCCGATGGCGCTCAAAGTCAATGTTGAACTAGTAGACATCCACAGTCGTCGGCAGACTTCAACACAATCTTGTTTAGCCCATCTAACTCGTAGGATAGCAGATGCTAGCAAACCAAGTCGCTTCTATCCGTTTATAGTGACAAATGCAACGGATGAGCAGAATGGGTGCACCGCGTAAGAAAGTGGTTCCAGGAGGGCCGACCGCGACAGCTAATTGCAAGGCGCATATCTCCTTGAAGAATAGGCCAGCGATGAGAATGGCGCATGGGTAGGACCTATTCAATACTACGCGACACTGGCAAAGTTTAGAATTAGGGACACTGCTAGTACGGTCCAATGCGTCGTTTCCGGAGAGTGATAGTTAGAAGTCACAGGCCCCGAGTACGCGGATTCCCGTGACGAGTGAATTTCCGGGAAGCGGCGTCAGGGCGGTACTGTAGTTGAGGATGTTGAGGAGTTGAGCCTGAGGTTGACTCTGAACGTCTGACCGTCCGAAACGTGTCCTTCCGCTGGAACGCCTCGACTTCAAACTCCGACTATGCCCTTTCACTTCCAGGCCGCGCCTCGAAACCACCTGCGGAACATTCTGCAAAATGAAAGTGCCTTGTTCTTTTGGAGTACTTTTAAGGGTTGAACCCGCGGTTGTGCTTGCTTCTATTCTACCTTCCAGGTTCTATATGTAGGCCGAAATGCACCATAAGTGCATCCCATTCCTTAGGGCTACTTGAACCTTCAGCGTTCTCATCCTCTCGAAGTTCTTTGTATCTTAGACGCCACTTTGGTGGTCTCCTATACGTAACTATGCACCACCGTCGGCTCTATACTCTTCGTTCTTTCTGCCGTTACCCTTGGTAGCCTTGCGACGCCCTCACACCGTTCGGACGACATGTACATGAAGCAGCACTCCCGGAATGCCACCCTGGTGAAATGGGGGAGCCTGGGCAGCCCGCCGACCGGCACCACGACTGACCTTCACGTTGCTCTCAAGCCCCACCACGGGCATGCCCTGATCGATGTGCCCTATAAGGTTAGCAATCCAAGGCGCTGCCGCGGCGGACGCAGAGAGCCAAAGACACGAGAGTTGCAGAACCGCGGGGGGAGCACGTTAGCTGACCTTGCGGTGAAATGTCTCGTTTGTCCTCGGCACGCAGGAAGTGCTGATACGACGCGCCGAGGAGATCGGTAGCACTGGATTGCTGACCTCGTAGAGCGCGTCAATCAAGGCGTTCTCGTTGTGGGGCTTGAGGGCAATGCTGAGGTCGATCGCGGCGTCTGCGGGTGGGGGTCCCAAGCCCTTCCAGGTCGCCAGGACGGCATTCTGTGCACGCTTCACACGCATGTCATCCCAGCGTGGCGCAGGAGTATCACGAAGTCACCGAGCCTAGCGGGGACAGAGGGCACCAAGAAAAGGTGGCACCCGATGGCTACAGGGTTTCGCCAAGGCGGTGTCAACTGTAACGATACAAAGGGTTTTTGCTACTTTTGAAGAAGACTAGAGGTCCAGAAATCCTTCGTTCTTAAACTCAAAACTTAAATATTGTCTAGGCGATCTCCTTTACCTGACTATGCGCTACTGTTGGCTTGCTATACTTACCGTGCCAGCAATTGCTCTTGGCGACTTCGTGACGGCCCCTTCACCCTGTCGGGACGACATGCACACAACGCACTCTTGGGATATAACCGAGGTGAACTGGGAGAGCCTGGGCAACACACAGACCGGTAACGCGGTCAATCTTCATGTTGCACTCAAGCCCCGCCGCGAAAATGCCTTGATCGACGTGCTCTACGAGGTCAACAATACCCCTCTCCACTATTCATTCGCTCACGCATATACTTACTGTTTGTTACCGCTCTGGTGCAGATATGGCGTATGTCGGTCCAAGGAGCGGGTCGCCCCATGCTCAAGCTCGTCAACAACTAGCTTGAATACTACTGCGTACCTCGTCCATCTCAGCGATACGCGGCGGCAGTTCGCTGAAGTTCAATGGAATGTTCGTGTCCCAATCCAACCACCTCGTCTACAACCTCGGTTATTGAGTCAGTCTTGACGTGCGTTTGCATTCGTGACACGATCCGACTGATTCCTGGTCTTCCTTAAAGGCGACAAGGAACGTGCTCGGGGCACAAGCCGTTCTGTACCCGTCCGTTTTCTCTACGACTTCCATCCTCGAGCATCCAGCTGACTGCCGATGCATAGATCCAGGCAGATGGTCATTTTCTCGCTGCTCGATGACGACCCAGCTTACGAACGGGAAGCCCCACTCAGCTTCCTCAACCCCTGGTTGTACGGTGCCGGCCTCATGTGTCCCGGTGACACGTCTGGCTCGAATCTGGGCTGTGGGACTCATAGACTCCTTGCCATCACTGGATGAGATCCTGTGAGTTCCGCCAGATTTGTTGCCTCTTAACTTTCGACGTTGGCTGATTGCAGGCCCCGCAGGTCACAGGTCTTCGGTCGCCTGATTTTTTGAACATATGTAGCACATACTACCGGATTTACCGCCAGATTCTCTACGAATTTCCAATTACAAAATATAATTGCTGGGATGCGTTGGGACGCGTGTGTCGCCATTCCTCTCTAATGTCATGAACTTGAAGTGATCCGTCTTCTCATGACTTGCAACGCAACACAGCCAGTTTGGTGGAAGTTGGATAATGACGTTACAACAATGTTGTTGTAAGACTCTGAAACGACCCCAGCTGGCAAGTACTGTCATCATGACCTTAAACTGATCCCTTAATATGGTCCGCCCACCCAGGTGTCCGGCAATGTGCCCACCAGTTTCTGAAAGTTGGGCGTCCCAAGACCCGTAACCTACATAGGCAGAGTCAGCCAGCGTTAAAATAAAATCTGGCGGGACGCACAGGATCCCATCCGGCAGTCGCCGAGAAACCATCGGTGTCACACCCCGGGTTCGAGCCAGACGTGATGTCGTTAAAGCCCTTTCCAGTGAGAGCATTTCCGTACAGCCAGGGATTGAGGAAGCCGAGCGGGTACTTGCCGTGGGACAGCTGGTAGTCATTCAGCAGCGAGATAATACCGGCCACGGTCTGGACGTTGGCGGTCAGCTGGTACAGGGAGAAGGGAGAAGGGAAAGACGAACGGGCGTCGAGCAGCTCGTCCCCTGCCTGTATACGATTTCCCCGTTGCTAATTGTCACGTATCCGAGGGCCTGCGCGGCGATGTCGGGGAGGCCGCGGCCCTTAGCGCTACAAATATTACCAAATAAGCGCCGCTCGGGGGGTTTTTTTTTTCAGGTCGTAGCAGCGAACGCACTTATAGCGGTTTTGATACTGGTCTCCAATGCTCTGGATATATGCAGGCACAACATTTTTCTGGTATGGCGGGCGCGAAAAGTGTTTCGAGAAACCGCCCCCAGAGAGGTCCGCTGCTTTTTCGGGGTCGTCGCCCGTCGTGCCGCCGACAGCGGTGACGTAGGGACCTGTGAAAGTGCGACGGCAAGAGTGAGTGACTCGTAACTATGGTTTGCAAGGGTAAAAAGTCACTGCGCACAGGATGCAGGGAAGGTGGGGCGGAACTCGGCTTGGACATTGCCAGACCTGTCCTTGACTTTGCAACTTCCTTTGCCGACGCCCCAATTACCGCTCGCATAGAGGACACTGGCGCCGCGCGCGCCAAGATGCGCGTATAAGAGGCATACTCCTATTGCATAATCTTCCGGGACGAGCTGCTCGGCGACGCCGTACGTCGTGCTGATCGTCTGCGGGACATCTGGGTCCTTCACACCGAGCATGTAGGCGAACCAGGCGACGATCGGATCGACCGTGGCACTGGTGCTATAGTATATCTGCGGAGTATTGTACGTCATGGCCACCGCATATTGAACGTTGAGATTCCCCTCGGTCCTGGGGTTTTTTGAATCGAACTTGCCGCCGTCGACTTGGATGACCTCGAAGGTCGCATGCTCGGACCCATCGGGGCGATACTTCTTCATGAATATTGTCAGATCGTCCTGGCTCGCGTACCTCCCTTTGAAGCCCACAGTCCCAAAGACGTTCCGGTCCGCCGCAGATGGTACGTAGGCCAACGTGTTGTACATCCAGCGCAGGTACGAAGGAGTGACATAATTCGCCTGCGGCGTCTCAACACCATTGCGGCGCACCCGCGGTGTCTGCCGTGGCGTCTGTGGAGAGCCAAAGAACGTCGTTGGCACGACGGTTTGTACGTGGGCGTGCAGAACCGCGGGGAGCGCGTAGCTGATCGTGCGGAGAACGGTCTCGTTCGTCTCGGCATGCAGAAAGTGCTGGTACGACGCGCCGAGGAGATCGTTGGCCGTGGACACGGGGACCCCGGTGAGCGTCAGCCAGCCGCCACCGTGTGTCATTGAAACGGAGGAGAGTGGCACGCCGCGATATTCGAGCCAAGAGTTGACGAGCTCGAGTGTATCTGGGCGGGGCGTGACGAGGTTGGCGACCTGCTCCTTTGTCAGATATGCGCCGTATCTGTAGTAGAGCGGTCACACACGTGAGTAAATGCGTGGGTGGAGCAATTTGGTGGAAAAGACGTGCTTTGAGTGCCCAGGAGTACTGACCTCGTAGAGCGCGTCGATCAGGGCATTCTCGTCGTGGGGCTTGAGGGCTATGCTGAGGTCGATCGTAAAGCCAGCAGGTGGTGGTCCCAGACTTCCCCAGGCTACCGGGACAGCATCCCATGCGTGCTTGATACGCGTGTCGTCCCAACGTGGTGAAAGGTGCTGCGCACGATCACTGAGAGGCCTAGCAACAGCGAGGACGGAGAGTACAGAGAGCAGAAAGTGGTAGTGCATGTTACGAGGGATTCACTGAGAAGGCGTCGGGCGCCTTAAGAAGGCTAGAGATCCAGAGGACCCGAAAAGACACCGAAAAACCTAGCCAGGACAAAGAGACATTTCCAAGAGCAGCATTGACGTAATAATCATAGAGGGTAAAACCACGGGTCACTCAACAACACTGGGTTTCGATATCGTCGGGGCTGCACGAAACAGGTTAATTCGCGATGGGGGGGTATTCACGTCGACGTGTGGCCCTCGTCCACCCCGTCGTCATCGCGATCTTGTCACCCGTTTGTCTGATTCTACACAGTTTCCTCCACTACCCGCCGAAGACCCGGCGCTTTTTTTTCACGGCCAAGTGCGGGCCAAGCCTCTCTTGGTACCTTCTCGTTTCATTTCCGGCCCTGGGTCTTTGTATGACGCGGTCCTTTTGTCCATTTGTGTCACCTCGATTGCTTGCGTCCAGTGAGAAACACGAGTCAATTCGTCGTCGAGGGCAACTCTGGCGGGGATAAGCCAAGGGATAAGCGATTCGCGAACAGGGTGGACCTCGTGACTTGCACTGAGAACTCACGTGATAATGTGCCGTGTCGGCTGCGCCGGCCCGGGACGCTCGATATAGAGCGTCTTTGCGAGTCGGCGGTTTGCTTGAGGGTGGGTTTTGTGCGGCGTCGGCGAGCAGGGGGAGAGGTCTCGCCGACGCGTGCTACAAAACGTTTGACGACGCCGGAGGAGAATGATCGGCTATGGTTTGATTCGGGCAGGTAATTCGGGGGACTGTGTACAAGCGTTGTAGGTAATTAAGAAGGCCTGGGGTAATTCAACAGTGTAGAGAGAACGGGCCAAAGCGCGAAGCGCTTCTCGATCGAAGATGAGACTTTGCTGTCATGCCGAGGTCGCGACGGGTGGGTGGGGCCCTCCGGGAGCGATCGGAATGGCATCGGCTGAAGCGCATCATCGATTCCATGGCAAAAGGGTGTGGCGGGTGGCCAAAAGAAAATATTCCGGATTTCTAGACCGGTTGGAAAAGTGGGCGGGCAGATGGCGGCAGGCAAGGAAAGAATGTACCATGTGCCGCTTAGCCAGCTCACTCAAAGACCCTGCTCTAAGGCACCGCTCGTGCCTCGCCCCGCCTCAGACCGTCTAAATCCAGTTGCTTGCGACTCCTCATCAATACATCGATCCTCATTCGAACGGCTGGATACGAGTCTAGCGATCGAGTGAGCGAACGGAATCAAATTCCACATCGAGAAAAGTCACGTGAACGCTAATTGTGAATGCAAAAAACATAAAGGCTGGGGCGGTGATGGTTGCAAAGAAGACAACTCCAACGCAATCGATATATCTATTCTTGTTTTGTTAAGGTTAAGATACACTACACACAAGCAACTGCAGGCCCCGCCGATAACAAAGCTCGCCGACCCTCACTACGCCTTCCTCTGAAACCAATCCACAGTAGCCTCCCACCCAACCCTAGTCGCCTCGACCCCATCAAGCGCATGTCCCTCCCCCTCAAACGCAAGCAACTCCACCTCCCTCCCAAGCGCGCGCAGCGCATGGAAGAACGCCTTTCCCTGCACGTTGACGACGCGGCGGTCCTCGGTGCCAAGGAGGAGCAGGACGGGGGCGCGCACGTTGCGCACGTGCGCGATCGGCGAGGCCGGGTAGAGCTGCGCATAGAGCGCGGGCGGCATCTGCTCTGCCTCGACCGACGGGCGCACGCCGAACTCGGAGAAGTACCAGTCGGGGATGTCCGTGCTCGATGGCTGGGAGCTGATGACCGGATTGCGTAGCACCGCGGCGGTGAACGTGTCCGGATATTGTCCGACGACTTGTAAATCGTACACCGGGTTATTTTAGGAAGATGGGTAGGATAGCAGGACTCACGGTGGGCGGTGAGGAAACCGCCGTGGCTTCCCCCGGTGACGAACTGCTTCCCCGGGCCGTGCTCCCCCTTGCCCTCCTTCACTAAGTGATCCACGGTGGCCTTCACGTCTTCCACGTCTAGAGTACCACATCGTCCGACCAACTTTTGCACGTAATAATCTCCAAATCCGGTCGATCCTGTATAATTAGGCACGTTCAGGGTGACTATATTTCAAGTTAACCTCTATTCGAAGACGGGAGGTGAGGTGGTACGTACATCCTTGCAATGCATACGCAGCGAGAGCGGGCGCGAAGACCGTAGGGATGTGGACGTGGGGACCACCGTGTATGAAAGTCATCAACGGCTGGGATTTGCGCCGCTTTGGCTCGATCAAGATCGTCTCAACCGGGTATCGTTCGGGTATAGCCAGGACCGATGCCCTTAGCTCGCGGAGAGCACTCTCCACTATAGATGACCACATCAGAGACGACCAATGATCTTATCAATATCGGACTGCTCACCACGACGACTAAGCGGAGGCATCTCAATGACCTGCCAGGTGACCCTGGGCCGCCCACCGTGCTCCTCGAGCCTGCCGAGGACCAGCTCATTCGGCACCGTCGGCGCGCTCCGCGACGCGAGGACCCACTTGCGGCCATCCGTCGCGAGCGGGGACCAGCTCCACAAGTCATCGCTGGACTCAGCGGGCGTGAGGCGCACGACGCTCTCAGGCTGCTCCAAGTCGACGAGGATGACTTCCAGTCTGGAGCGCTGGCTCGTCCGCGTGAGCAGGTACGCGCGACCGCCCGTGCGGATAAACGGGCGCGCCAACAGGCTGTCCACGTATAGCCCCGCGAAGCCGTCCATGAAGCCGTCCCGTATCTTGTCGACGACGGGCACGAGGACGCTCGCCGTTGGCGCCTCGGCGCCTGCCGTGCTCGCAAACTTGTGCAGCGAAAAGCAGGACGCGTGCGGGCCGCCGAGCTCGTGGGAGAGCCAGAGCGCCGCGCTGGTGCCAGGGATGGGCCGCGGTGAGCGCGAGGCGCGGGTCGGGTCGGATAGCTTCGTCGCGGAGAGGGCGACGATGGCGTCCTGCGCGAGGTCGAGCTTGAGCTCCCAGATGGCGGTGGGGCGGTTGTAGCACGCCATGATGCCGAGCCGTCGTCCGTCCTCGCTGAATTCGTAACCGGTGGCGAGCAGGATGTCGTCCGTCACGAACTGCGCTTGGCCGAATGAGATGGAGGCATTGGAGGTCGCGGGTACTGCTATGTCGTGCACGGTGGGAATTACACCTTCTGCGCGCGACTCTGCACTTTGTGCCCATCGTGCGAGGAAGAGCGTTGGGCGCTTCCGTCCCACGTATCGCTCGCCGTAATCGGGAAGAAATCGGAACTTCGAGAAGAGATCGTCGGTGTTATTCTCAGGCGCGTTCGCCTCGGCGGTGTAGACTAGGGAGGTTTCGGAGGGAGAAAAGGCGAGGGTCGAAAGTTGATCTGTAGATGGGAGCGGTTTCAGGGACTACTGCAGGGCATGATGGCTCCAGGTACGATGCTTGGTATTATGAGAGAGGGGTGGATCGGGGTACTTACCGTCGGTGTAGAATGCCCCGTGAGCCTTGGTCACGTCGACCGATGCCTCTAGCCTCTCGCCCTCCCATATCTCCACGAAGCGTTTCTTGTCGGTCGAGTTTGTTTCGCGCAGGATGGCGGTGAGCTTACTGGAGGGCGAGACGGCCGTGGCGATGACCTCGGGCGACACGTCCTGAGCAGCGGAAGCGATAACGGTGAAGGTTCCGTCCGACCTATTCGGCTGGATGAAGAATGTCTTGCTCGTCGTGCGGTTGACATTGCGCGTGTGGTCCTGCGTAGACGAGACGACCTGAAGGACTATCGCACCATGCAGTACGGAAAACCCCAACAAGTTAGATAACGGTTGCGTATGAGCAAAGGGATAGGAGTGAACGTCTGCGGCTCACCCTTGTCGGAAAGGAACCGTGCAGAAGCGTAAGCGGGGATGCTCGATAGCTCGGTATACCAATTCTTCGAGGCCCCGGTGGAGGCCGCCATGGAGGTTGGCAAGAATGAGTGGTCGTGTGGGTATCGGAGTGGCAAGCAATTTACAATGCGAATTAGGAAGGCGACAGCTAGCACCCACGCATTCGCAGAGGGCTGGCGGACTAGCCCAGGGCCATGACTACACCGTCAAGAAGGAGAGTTCTAGGCCGACTCTTGCGTGGAAAACACTGGGATGACTCAGGAGGCGGGTTAAGCTGGTCAACGTTCAACCGGTCGACCGCAAACGCCGTAATACTCAATTCGATCCTTCTCTCACGACGTCACGACTACTGCACGCAATCAAGTATTGTGGCTACTGTTCAAGATGCACTTGTGTCGGTCGAGTTGACCCAACGACGAAATATTCAGTCTTCCTACGCAAGGTGCTCTTTCTAACTGAGGGGACGTCGCGCCTACAGTAACATCTACTTAGATAGTTCTTCTCAATGGAAGATGCCCCCGTGATAAGCAAAAGAAGAGAGGGAAGGAGAGCGCAGGCCCAGACGCCCACCGGGGATCAGTCTGGGCCCGTTATCGTTCAAACTAACTTTCTGTGGATGCGTCAAGGGTGTTCTTACCTTCTCGGCATGACGTCCTCCCGAGTGTCTATAATGCGGCCAACATGTGTGCGTCATCGATCATTTCTGGTTGTCAATGTGCTATAAAAAAGTTTGTGCAATCAATCAAGAGGGACCATCGACGGACAGAATGCGGAGCGGAGAGAAGACGTGCTCTCGTACTTCCAACACCGACATGAAAGAAAATGGCCACCCTATCGTAGCTTTTCTTTTTTGATAGCCACATAATATGGCCACAGTCTCAAAATGATGGGGAAGTTACGATCAAAGCGAGATCGTTTTGCTAACACTGGCACCCATCAATATCACGTGATTGACCCTTGCGCGAACGAACGGACTGATGCTGAGCACATTTGTTTGAACAGCGGGATAGAGATGTAAGTAGGGATACAACACGTAGTGGTAGTAGATCTTTACGAGAGACAAATACTCGGATATGATAGACCTGAGCACAATTCACGCGCAGTTTATGCCGAGGTCTGGAAAGTCATATGTACCTGGTATAGCATTCTCGCAGCCAAGGCGATCCCTGTGAGAGTTGCAGTTGACCTGGTCGTCGGCGGTGCTGCAGCAGCGTATGCAGAAACGGTTCAACGCGGGCTCGACGCTGCGATCGTTGTTGTTAGTTCATTACACCACCAAGGAAATCGAGGAGGTTCACAGTTCGATGAAACTTGCACCGTCCTCGCCGAAAGTGCAATGCGCCCCATTGGGGAACCGCACGTCTAGCTGTCCGCCAGTATCATTCGGGTCCATGTTCATCTTGCTCGGGTCGAGGCAGCCAGTGACCTATATGGCGAATCAGAATCGTCTGTCTGGGGTACGGACGACATACCTGGACCCAGGAATTGTCTTCCGCTCTCTGGAAAGCAGAAGCCGTGATGAAACCGTCAGACATGATATTCTGGCAGCCACCGTTGGAGCTCCCGGGAGTGCAGAACGATTGCGCGTCTGATTCGGCGGTGGATACGAGTTCTAGCAAGGAGTCGGTTGAAGCGGAGCGCGCAGACTAAAAACACGGAAGCGAGCATACCGCCGGGCCTCGGGAGCAGGAGGGCAAAGTCTTTTTCATTGTTGATGAAGACCGTCGTCCGAACTGAGGGCTCGCCAGTTGCCTGCGGCGTAGGTCTCGTGTCCAGCTCCTGCGGCACGGTCTCAGAGGTGTCTTGACGGCGTCCGAGTCTAAAGAGCCGTGTACGAGATGGAGAGATATCCGAGTCTTTCCAGATGCGAGAGCCATAGGTAGGAGTGTTGCCTAGTTGTCTAGAGGGGGGAGAACGAGCGTACGGGTAGAGCGGGTTCGAACGGAGGGTATAAGGGTCGAGCCATCGATCGTGAACCCCAGTTAGTGAGACACTGTAAGTGATGCTTGCCAGAAGCAGCGTAATAGAGAGAGAACCCCACATCAGGAGTAACAGACGGCTTGCCACTGAGGTGAGTAGCGATAGATCGTTTGAAGACCGAAAGTAGAAATTGTGTTGTTATGAGACGTTGAACGAACTGAGACCTTTGTTCTGGCGCGTGGTAGACAAACAAGTCCATCGCCAATAGTTGTGGAATGCAAACGTTCACATGTTCGCCGAATATAATCAGCACATAGGCAGCACGAGCAAACCTCAGTGCCACTGTCAATGGTTACTGAGAAAGGGCATCTCTCAGGCCCATTGCTTCTCATCGGCTTTGCTGACAGTTGCCAAGTGACCTACAGGACACTGTTGTATGAGCGCGAGAACGTCACGGTGGAAATAGAGTCGCCTTGGATGGGGTAGTCGCGTTTGTTCTTGTCCGGAATACCGGCTGGACATGAAGAGGTTACTGTATTCTACTTTGAGTTTAACGCGCTGCGGACTGCGGCGGTAAATGGGCTGTGTGTCCACTTTGTATTGGACCCGGCCGCCGCATCAGAAAAAATAAAAACGTGCTGACTGCGGTCTGTGGACATTCGCTTGGCATTTCAATGCGCTCCAATTCAATTGGTGTTGGCGCCACCCTAAAATCCTGATTTTACCACAGGAATGAATCTAATTTAAATTTTCTTTCCATTTCTGTACATGTGAGCCTCAGCACAGAGTCCCATCTCGCACTTCCCTACTACCCATAATCCACCCGTTCTTCGCCCTCCTTCTCTTTTGATCTATGGTTCAGGCTGTACATTGCGAAAAACCCTCCGTAGCATCGGTCGGGGACGGGGTAGTGCACTCTAGTGCCCCTAGAAACTGTTATGTCGTTTCACTTTCCTGATGGGCCCTTTCCGAGGTCCTCACGCGAAGACCTCTCACGCGAAGACCTGACCGTCGACCACTCAGAACACTCGTAATTCTAATGGTCGAACACTTTTTTTTTTTCTAACTGAGCCGCGGCCGCGGTAAACTTAGACCCTATACTGTACTGCTTCGAGCGCGATGGTCGCCCTGGCAGTGACAAGGAAGCTGTCACCGCGACATATATATCTACTACTGCATAGATAAACGTCCCTCCTCTTTGTCTTGTCTACGTACAGCAACGCCCCCTTCCCAGTCCCAGATTCAGGACGTTGCCCGTCTGAGCGGTTGCTATGTCTGGCCTTACAGAGTTTAAACACAATGCCAGTACCCATGGCTTACTTGCGGGCATCTCATTCTTGATCGTCCTTCCTGCCGGCGTCCTCATTGCTCGATATATGCGCACCTTCACCAACAGGTTAGCCTCGATGACTCCCTGTGGGGGTCGACATCGCCGACGGCTAACGCATGCATGCGTTTTTTGCAGGTGGTTTCATGCGCACTGGGTCATCAACTTCTTAATCGGTTGCCCGCTCATTCTGGCAGCATGGATTATGGGAAGGAAGGCCCACGACTTTGGCCACGCATCGCTAACACCTCACGGGGTATGCCGACTCCTCCCCGAGCGTTGACATAGACTCACCATCCCCTCCGCTGAACAGAAACGTGGCTTATTTACCATCGGACTGTACATTGGGCAGCTGGTGCTAGGGATCGTTATCCACTATATTCGCATCCCGTTCCCCTCTCTCGGCCACAGGCCGCCGCAAAACTTCCTCCATGCAGTGCAGGGTCTGGTTATCCTTGGACTGGCGAATTACCAGGTCCGTCTCTGTCGGCGCTGCCCCTACGAGATATTCGTTTCTTATCCGTGTTGGGAACTAGGTTTACGACGGCATATATCACAAAACGTCGTTCTTGGCTGCTGATGTCAGGCAGTCCGCAAAGCACACCTGGTTGGCGTTGCTCATCGTACGTTAGACCACGTAATCTTTTGTGACACGGTTGCTGAAATTCATTCATATAGATCTTCTGGACCCTATATGCCATCGGATTGATCTTGTTGCGTCGTCAGTACGCACAAGAGCGAAGAGCCAGGCTACAGAAAAATCAAGAAACTTTTAACATGCGCAGTGATATGCGCAGTGATTTGTACAGTCAGGATAAGTTATCGGCACCTTAGAGTGCCCGAAGTTCGTTTGTCTCTTGTTAGATATCGTCTCGGTCTCCTCGAATGTACGATACGCCACATGTGATATGAATGCGAAACTCCCGGAGACACCTACAGATAGAAAGGAACACCCCAGTCCGCCACAGGGCCATCATCTGCATCGACACTCTGGACACTCCCGCTTGACACCCACCAGATATGTCAATTGATGTTCACTAAAGCGCCGATGGTCAGGCCAAGAGGCTTCGTGGCAGTTCTGTTCTCCACATGCGGGAAAAAGTTGTTCTTCATCCACCCGAACGCCTACTATATGACATTGTCGCCGTCTATAGGGCACTGGCAAGAGTCGCAAGACGCAGCTACGACTCGGAGGACAAAGACATTCTGCTTAACGGTAGCCCATTAGGAAAACGATATGGTACCAGGACTTCAGAAGACTTCCAGCAATCAGCTTAATTCCCCTAGAAACCGCTGGTCACGCGGTCAGGTCTCATTTTTAGGCAGACTAGATCATGCATCGATCATGATTCGTTCGGAGACCGGAACACCGTAGGCACTCTTCCTCGAAGCTGGCCCACGTGTCTAAGTATCTACTATATAATACATATCGTCTAATCTCTTTATAGAGATGAAAAGAGGCGCACGCTGACGCCATCCAGTACTCGGTACTGAATTTTCGCCGACTCACAACGATCTGCGCACCTTTTTCGTATTGTATAGATGGACTATAAAGCCCCCCCCCCCCCCCCTCGAATCTTGCGACAAACTCAGACTATTCGCTCGAACAATCACTCGCCCTTAATTTCATTCCTCACCTTCGAATCACTTTTATACAATACCGCGTCTCTATCATGGGTGAGGAAATCTCTCGTGTATCCTTGCTAGAGATGTTGAGTGCGCTTAGAGATCCCGTTCGTGACCTTAAAATTTATCTTTAATGCCACCCAACCGGCAATTTGACCCCGCAATTCTCGTGGGCGATGAGGCAAGATGGTCCTAAACATCAAGTCACCCATCTCGCCATTGCAAAGCGTGAGCTTTTTACAAGGCCTTTCAGACATATCACGAACTGCACGCTGAGCTACCGTAGTCCGGGGTGTAGAGATTGGCCATGGAAGGGGCCTGAGAATTAGCATGGCGAAGAGGGAAGCCGCCACTATCGCTTTGCGACACCTAAAGATCACAATGTAAGACCTCTATGCGTCCGTATGATAGTGGAAGCTGTGCGAGCTACACGGGACGATGGGATTGAGTGCGAAGAGAGCGAAGAAAAATGAGGCGACTTGGAACTCTACTAGATTTACTAGCTGCGGCCCATATAGTATCATCTACTATGAGTTCTTGGTAACTGCCATGGCACGCCTTATGTTTGAGATGAGGATATGTACGGACTCCTGCGATCACCCGAGGAGCGCGATCATGGTTTTCTTCTATCGAGTCTGTGTCTGAAATCAAGCCTTCTACTGGCAATATCGTGGGATATTAGTGAACCCCCAATTCCGGCCAACGGCGCGTTGTCTCGCTCAGCGGAGGTTCACAAATCTGCATAATTTACAGCGTCGTTTTGTCGGGCCACAGCGACCCCCCATCATAGCCGCATCGAAAAAAAAGGAGAGGAATGGCCACTAAGCAAACCAAAAGCGTGCATCATTAGTTCGGTCATTAGTACATCCCCACCACATCCTGTCCCATCCGGTCAAGTATGTAAAGATAAACGGCATGCTGAAATATTCTGTCGAACCGTCGACAAAACAGTGGTGCACCGAGGTTCGACGTTCAACGTTCGATCTCGCAGGTGAATTCAAGGGAACACGAAGAATAGACGTACTATCTGTCAAAGAATACCACTCTCTTTGAGCGCGTTCTGAAGAATCGTCTCCTTCACGGTAACGAAGATCAGCCGAATGTAAGACGTGTCAGAGACAGTTGTAATGCTGTGGTCGCTAACGGGTCAGCCGCGATTACTATAAATAAGAAAAGCGTGTCTTACTGGGGATACACATTTAACCGTGCACGATTGGCCTGCATGAACCTCCAAAGAATGTGCTTGGCTCCCTTGTTAGCATCCGTGCCCCCTGTATACTCTGGAAAGTAATTTTCCAGGGGAACCTGACGAAATAGATAGAAACATAGGCAATAGAAGGACACGAATCAAATGCAACGTACTTTGGATAGTTTGACTTTGAACTCTTCCATTCCGGTCAAAAATAATATGATCGACGTCCGCAAGAACCACCGTGAGTTGATGACCGATTCAAAAAGGACAAAAGATTCTCCCAGTAGATTCTGCATTTGCTGTCAGAAACACCGAGGTGAGGGGAAGGCAATCACGTCCCTCTCCGTACTTGCCCTGCCGATTGTAGTCTGGGAGAGAAGTGCAAAAGATGATAGATGTGATACTCTCGAAGGCATGGATCCACTTCTTCCGCTCGCCCCTCTGACCAATGAAATGGCAAACATGAATTGATAGTTGACCCATGGGGAAACGAGTCTCCACAATTCCCACATGAGATGCCAAAGGTGCACGAAGTACGTCATTGGTCGATGGGATATACTCCTTTGAGGTGAGTCGATGTATATCGGGAAAGAAGCTATATGGGAGTGTCGTCACCATGACACCCAGAGTAGGAAGACTCGCCACGTGTTGTCCCGATTGTCATAGAGCGAAGCTCGATAGCAACTGGTGGGCAGATAAAAGGACTCACTATGCGGCATTATCAATCAATGGAAAGTATGCTGGACGATTGAACAACAAGACAATGATGTCGTCTGTCCATAGTTCCCGCACTGCATCAGCAAACCCGGGCCGGAAGAAGAACTCAGGACGGTTGGTATCCGTTGGATGATTCAAAATGCGCTCGCAGTTAGCCTGTAAGGGGATTACGATGTGCAATGCAGAAAAAGTGGGGTAAGAGATGCGCACAATATTTGTGTGGGCCGTGGGTTTGAGTCCTGAATTCCGTAGGTCCTGTACAATACGACGGGAGGTCTCGAGGAGATAGCTCCAAATGGATAGACGGAAGTCGAGGAGTTCTTCACGAGAGTAACCAATTTGATGTACGACCTTCATTTGCCTGACTATGGCGGACATGTCGGAGTCGTTAAGTCCTAGTGCAACGACAAAATCGGTCCAATGGTCAATATTTGATACCAGATACAGACCCATCAATAATATTTTGCACGTTCGCTTGAAGACTCTGGAGTCTTCCTCGATCTGGCAGTCAATTTCATCAGAGTGAGCCTTCGCCAGTCTTGCAGCCCGTTTTTCAGCCACCCATTCCTTCCAGGCCAAAATCCCTAGTACCGTCTGAAGACCCCTGAGTTGGAAAGTCGAAAGGATGGGACGCAGGTTAGCAAGGGGGCGCAGGGTAAGAGTCGAGTCTAGCATATGGGGCACACGAGGGAAAGGTGCGAAAGGGCGCCTATAGGCACTGATCAAATTTAAACCAATCAGCCCTAACTTACTGTAAGGCACAATTCCGGGCGTGTGCTATATCCTTGGCTATATCCCCCCAGTTGTGGGAATAAAAATCGTCTGAGTCATTGTCGATGGTCCCTTCTAGGGTTACGTCGAATGATGTCGCCTCGTGGTTCAAGTTGCGATACACGTCAAGGAGACTCGGAGTGGGCACAGCCTGAGTGGCAAGTATTCTGACTGACTGTCACGGCCCTACCCTTATCCTTGCCCTTATCATCACCCCCTTCTCTTACGATAGAGTCACTATCTCCTGAGAATATTCTCGCTCACTACCAAATGCATACCGGTGACACCCACCCATAGTACTACATGTAGTCTTCTTTCCACCTAATCCTTACCCTCCACTCAACACCTCTCCTTTTCGACCCTCGACATGCAACCTGGTTAATTGCTCTCCTTCTGATGGGAAGGCACCGAGGGACAGCTGGTGAATGTCGCTGTTTCCCCTTCCGCTTAACCTTCTCGCTTGTACACAGCCATGCACACCGGCACGCACTGCTACTGTAAGTTCACTTTTTTCAGCTTTTCACCCTCTCTCGTACGCTATTAACCAAAAAATAAATTTTTCCTGTACCCAGGTCAAACGCCTACCAACCGTCGCGACCTGTTCAAAGTTGTCTCCTCCTATCATCGACCTGTCACGACCATCATCCCTGGGCTCATTGACCGCTCGTACTCAATGCGCCTTGGTAATGTGAGACCGGAGAGTGTAGGAGAAAGCCGCAATTGGACTGGCCTCACCCGGGCGCGCGATTTCGCGTTCAACCGACACATCGAGGTCGGTACGATGGCTGGCATCTCAGAAGATGTCGAGGGTCAGCGTATCAACGCGGGCGAAATTGCTTTGCCAATGCGCTGGAGGGGATGCGACTCACGGTTGGCGTTTCGGAGGTCGCCGATCTTCACGGCCCAACCGGGACCTGCAGTGGACAAAGTCGAGCATCTCCGAGTCTTGGGTGAGCAGAATCCAAGGCGGATGCCAGTGAACCTGCTACCATCCGAACGCCCTGGCGTGATCAACGAATTCTTACACAGATTGGGCACTTGTGACCACGCTTCTCCAATGCGGCACTGCAGACCCCCACCGTGCTCATGGTGGAGCATCCCCCAAACGCAGCGCTCTCCTTGACTATTCAATACGCGCGTCTGATAGCAGGCGTGCATTCACAGGGCCACCGCCTTCTTGTCATTGTGACGTCTTCGCTCCACCCGATGCTGACTGACCCCAGCCTTACTCCGTCCGACGCTGAATTGCGCATGGTGCCCATCATGAACTTCACTGCACTCGACCTTGCCCTCTCGCCCTCAAGGCTGTCGAACTCTTCTGCAGCACGTGCGATTTTGGGCACGCCGTGGGCATGCTGCGCCAGGTAGGCATTAGCACGGAGAATGCCTGGCCGAGCATCCGCATCAAGCGCCTGTTTTGCGTCATTGAGATGGCACGGCAGGTTCCCGAAACCGTCGTGAAGCTCCTGATGAGCTCGTTGATCGGCTTCGAGATGTGAGGATATGATACGATGGGACTGTGTGTATGTACAAGGATACTGCGTGGAGGGTCGAAAGAGACCCTGCGATACCGAGTTCATTTCGGCGGGGCGCAGGAAATGCTTGACTTCGGGAACAGCGCGCCGCCTCCCTCTTCTGGTCGGACAAGTCGCACGCGTCGCACCCTGACATCGCGAATGGACGGAACTTACAGTAATGTACCTTGCTACCATGCAACTCCCCCTATTTCTATGTATAGAATCCCGCGATGGGCTGAGGAGCACGAAATACTCAGGTTTCTTCTACTGGGCTGTGTCTGGAATTATAGTATGCCTTCTACTGCCAACAGTGGGGTATTAGTGAGCCCCAATGGCGGCCAACGGCACATGGTCTCGCTCAGCGGAGGTTCGCCTGTCCACATAATTCACACCGTTTTTTTTTCGGGCCATAGCGACCTCCCGTCATAGATGCGTCGAATTCTGCTCCTTAGAAAAAGGAGCAATCATGGCCCACCGAACAAATCAAAAGCGTGCATAATTTGAATCAGTAAATCCCTGCCGCAATTCGTACTATCCGGTCAAGCATCTAAAGACAAACGACATGTTGGAATATCTCATGAACCGTCAAAAAGCAGTGGTGCACTGAGGTTCAACGTTCAAAGTTCGGTTTTGCAAGCGAATTCAAAGGGAACGAACGGGTCTGTCAAAGGATACCACTCCCTTTGAGTGAATTGTGAAGAATTGTTTCCTTCACAGCGATGAAGACCAGTCGGATGTTAGACGCGTCAAAGACATCTGTGACGCTGTGGTTGCTAGCAGGTCAGTCGCGACTATGGTGAATAAGGGGGGCATGTTTTACTGGGGGTACACATTTAACCGTGCACGATTGGCCCGCATGAATCGCCAAAGAATGTACTTGGCCGCCTTGTTAGCATCCGTGCCCCCTGTAAACTCTGGGAAGTAGTCTTTCAGAGGAACCTGACGAAATGAATAGAAACCTAGGCAATAGAAGGACAGGAATCAAATGCAGCATACCTTGGATAGTTTGACTTTAAACTCTTCCATTCCGGTCAAAAATAGCATGATAGACGTCCCCAAGAACCACCGTGAGTTGGTGACTGATTCAAAAAAGACAAGAGATTTTGCTAGTAGATTCTGTAATCGCTGTCAGGTACGTCGAGGTGAGGGGAGGGTAAATACCCCCCTCTCCGTACTCGTCCCGCCGATCGTAGTCTGGGAGGGAAGTGCAAAAGATGATAGATGTGACATGCTCGAAGACGCGAATCCAATTCTTCCGTTCGCCCCTCTGACCAATGACGCGACATAAACGAATTGATAGTTGACCCATGGGGAAAAAGGTCTCTGTAATTCCCCCATGAGGTGTCAAAGGCGCGCGAAGTACGTCATTGATCGATGGGATATACTCCTTTGAGGTGAGTCGATGTATATCTGGAAAGAAGCTATGTGGGAGGGTCATCAACATAACATCCAGAGTGGCACACGGAGACTCGCCATGTTGTCTCGGTTGTGATGAGTAATAGAGCGTAGCTCGATAACAACGAGGAGGCAGATAAAAGGACTCACTATGCGGCGTTATTAGCTAAAGGGAAGCATGTTGGACGATTAAATAACACGGTAATGATATCGTCTGTCCACAGTTCCTGTACCGCATCAGCGAACTCGGGTCGGAAAGAGAACTCGGGATGGTTGGTATCCGTGGGATGATTCAAAATGCGCTCGCAGTTAGCCTGTAAGAGGATCACAACGTGCGGCGCCGAAAAGTGGGGTAAGAGATGCGCACTTTGTTTGTGTAAGTCGTGAGCTCGAGGCCCGAGTTTTGTAGGTCCTGTACAATACGACGGGAGATCTCGAGGAGATAGCTCCAAATGGAGGGACGAAATTCGAGGAGTTCTTCACGAGAGTAACCATTTTGGTGTACGATCTTCATTTGCCTGACTATGGCAGACGTGTCGGGGTCATTAAGTCCTAGTTCAAGGACAAAATCAGTCCAAGGGTCGATATTTAATATCAGATACAAACCCATCAGCAAGACATTGCGCGTTCGCTTGAAGAATTTGGCGTCCTCCTCGATCTGACGATCAATTTTATCAGAGCGGGCCTTTGCCCGTTTCGCCGCCAGCCAATCCTCCCAGGAGGCCAAAATCCCCAACACCATCCCGAGATCCCTAGTCGAACGGACCAAGAAGATTAGCAAGGGGATGCAAGTCTGAGGATAGCGGGCACACTCGTCACTTGGGCTCCGAGAGGGCCCGGGAGGGGTGTGAGAGGGCGCTTGTCTACATTCCCACGTCTGCGCTGACCAAACCAGTGCGACCCTGGGCGTCACGGTCATCCCGCCCAGCTGTGGTTCGGCACGCCCCCAGGCTGCACATTTGCATCGATGTCAGTATGTACTTAACCATATTAGGAAAAGGTTAAAGGAGCCGCGCAGCATGATCGAAGGAGAAGAGATGCCACGTTCCAGGCCCCTTCTATCCTGTAATGCCAGCGCTACTAACCACCGAAACCACTGATGGCGCCATGTGGAATTTGCGTGTTAGCGTGCACGATGGGGCCAGTGTCGACTCCAGAACCGCGGGCAGAATGACTCTGAGGACTTGGTTTCTATGATACAACCACTCGGCGAACGTCCAAGAGTAGACGCCTGCCCGTTCAAATATCTTCCTCGTCGGCTTTACTTTTATCTCCTTTCTCTGCCCTCAGTGGCATACCGATCTATCCAGGCACTTTCCTATGAACCTAAAAACAAATGAGACAGCTATATGTGGTATTCGGATGGACGGGCGTCACGGTAACACGATATCTAGAAAGAACAGAATGGACAGCCCGAGGGATCGCTAAGATCACTGTGTAGCGTCACCTCAACGCTGACCGATCTGCGTACTGCCAGTGCGAGCCAGGCGAGTCACGGTCCCGAAAGGAGCTCACCCCTGTTCGTACTTCCTCTAGCCAAAGACTCAAAGCCCATGGAGTGTTGAGCCCTGCCTCAAGTAACAACACCTCGAGCTGTAGCATGCAGAGTCCGTGACTGGCGGTGGAAAGCCTTTGTCCCTGCACCTGCACCTGGTTTTCACCACACAGGTCGTCTGCGTCGGCCTCCTGCAGCGCCGTAGCCTCCCCATCGGGCAAGACGAGATCCGCAAGTGCACCGCCACTTGCCGGTCCCGTACTCTCACCTGCGTCTGTTCCAGCTTGGCAGCCGGTTCAGGGGGGAGTTGGTCAGGTGGAGGAGAAGCGGGAACGAGCTCTCTGAGGACTCCGAGCTCGTGTCTGCGCGGGGCGCCGGTGAGCTCAAAGCCCGCGTCGAAGCCCTCTTGCAGTGAGACTTCTTTGCCGGTATGCCGTCGTGGTTCGGCCTGCGTGTACACGGCGATGATTCGCCCATCATTGTTCATTGGGCCATTGGTTTTCGTTCTCTTACGGTTGTGAAGCCTGTAATGAGGCTGGTCCGCTCTGCCTCTGCGTGATGTAAGGGCGGTTATCGTCCTCGGCCCAGCCTGAGGGAAGCCTCTCCGAGTTGTCTGGTTGTCTGGGAAGATTGCATTACTGTACTCGCAAATAGGAAACCTTCAAAGTTAGAACTCAGATACGTTCTTATCGTGACAGCCACGTACATGTCAAGGCAATCACGATGCAATGGTCGCGCTGCTGTACTGGTGTGCCTGTCAGCTTGAGCACCACGCCCTTTATCGCACCAGTAATCCTAAGCATGGTCCCGTAAGAGCCCTGCAAGTAAGGCACAACAAGAGCGGCGCATCATTTCTTTGTTTCGATCCACAAACAACCCTGCAGACGTGGGAAAACACCTGTAGGTGACTCGGAGCCAGAATCACTTTATTGTAGTAAGCTATCATTTGCAAGTCAAAACTATTCCTAATTTGGATTCTGCCTCTCCGAAGCTTCCTACTCAATGGGGCAGAGTCTCATTGGTGTGGATGCTATTTAATCCACTAGACACTCAAGCCCACAACACGCTATTGCAAACCATCGGGCAGTTAGCGCTTCGAGCATGTCTGAGTCGAGTGTCGCGAAGACACGCCCGCTTCTCGCCCGCTTCCCACGCTGGCCCACGCTGCACGTAATGGGTCTGTCATTCAGAACGCAACATACTACTCCGCTCACCCCCATCAATGTCCATTTGGTGCAATTTATCTAGGGTACTTGTTGTTACGTAGAGCCACCTCCGGTATCGAAGGCAAACTATTGAATACGTCCATTCTGAGCAAGAGCTGGCAGTCTAGGCAGACCACTGTGTCCAACCCCTCCATTCAATTTCAGTTTTGAGTCGCCCCTGCGAGTGGCCACAGCTACAAAGCCCCTGGCGCCTATTGTTGGACAACTTCCATCCTTGGCACTCGACGTCCATGGTACCTGACCCTTCTCGAGTCTCGTCGCCGTCAATTTTTTCAGACCACGGCCCTGCCTTACTACAGGCTCGACTGGTGCTCCTCGCTGTTCACCTCGCGGCGATATCTGCTTTTTGCGAGTACGGAATTTACTGGTGCGGCTCCACAACTTGACAGGGATATGGTCACAAAATTAAATCTTGTCTGATCCGCAACACGAAAACACATTTTTGTTTGGCAGATGCCACGTGCTGTCGAACAACGCGTGCGCCAAATTGGCCCTAAGTCCTTACTAAACGGAGGATCAGAATTTGAACTTGAACTTGAATTTGATCCACTATTTTCAGGCAACAGTCATCCAGAGGACCTCTACAGTAAGATCCATATGACCTATGACCACGGGCACTAATTCCCTGCGGATGAATGAGGCAAATGCTCCGCGAGTAGCTTAAGATCGGGACCATGACGCCTGCCGTGGGCGGGTAAAACCTGAGGTGAAACGAACGAACCCAGAAGCAATGCGAAGGCGCTAGAGTAGGTTGTGCCAGGGAGGGAACGGGCGGGTAGAGACCCCACAGCACCCAGATTTTGATTATAATAATTTGATTCCCTGCAATTAGTCTGGAATTTGTTACAGCGCGCACGCCGCTTGACAGCCGTGGGTTCTTGTTTACCTATATTCATGTTCGAGTCGGTGGACCCACGAGATTCGAGTTACTATTCCAGTCAAGAGCAGGTTTTTTTTTTTTTTTTTGGATCAGTCAAGAGCAGGTTGCATAATAGAAGATGTGGGTGCTGTGTGGACGTCACAAGCTTGACTTTGCTTTGAAATCTGTGGGAAAATTAGATATAAGTAGTCGTTTTCAATTACTTCCGTGTAAGAAGTAAATTCGGCGCCTCGCCCTGTGGCTGAAAATATTCAAATAATGGTCACGGTACACTAACGACCGCATACTACTCTAGCTTTATCAAAAACTTGGAAAAAAACTTGAAATATGTATTCTTCGTATTACAGGGCAGCCCTTTTTAGTTCACACACGTCCGTTCTGCTACTGTCACTTTCCCACCAACTGTTTCTCCTCTCTCTCTCGATTACCCCAGTTCCAATCCCAGACCTTGTCCCTAACACGCCTTGAAGCTTGGAGTTTAACATCACCGACCCTCTCCTCTTTCGACACCCTGCTCCTGTCAGTGGGCATATCGTCCTGCTACTCCACTTTGCAGCGTCGGTGCTATCCTCCATCTGCAGCAATGGGACAGCGGTCGCTTCCGATGCAGCTGTTGGTGTTAGGCCTGGATGCAGTGGTTATGTCCGTCCCTGTTAATTTTTCGGGGGTCATGCACTGACCGAGGGGTTTTACTCGTTCTTATTTTTTTTTTCCTTCTTGTTGGCGGAATCTAGGGCGCGTTACACACTCCTAGGTGATTATACTCCTTCTTCGTGCCGTTGAAGTCGACCCGTCATGATCATTTCTAGCATCCTGTACGTTCCCCTCAGAGATTGGTGTCTTGCGGGTGTGTCCTGATTAGTCTCCTAGACGTTGTCCTCTTCTATGATTGGATCATATCGTTCGTCAAAACCTGACCCTTCATTCGAGACCCTAAATGCTTATTTTGACTTCGGTGTTTAGGCTTGACCAGGAAGTCGCCGTTGTAAGAACATACCTCCGTCTTCACCTGTCAAAGGGTGGTTGACTGATTGCTGCCTATAGATACACCCTGCTCCTTGGACGGCTGTGAAAGCTGCGTATCTGTTTTGCCGCTATTATCCAATGGCTGTCGCACCGTTCCATTTGTGGGGTCTTATCGGCGACCATGAGCAACGCGTTTGCGAGTCAAGCTATCTCGCTCTTTTTGCCTGTGCCATCCCCACGGTAGGCTCACTCGTACTTACTGCCATCTAACATTTCTTCATGATTCGATTATAGATAATGTCAGCACAGTGTAAGCACAACTAGGTCCACGTGGCTTACAGGCTATTATACACACTCATGTCCGTCATGTCCTCAGTCATTCTGATGTTGCGTACATACGCGTTCTCTTGGAGGAAGAAATGGATTCTGGTCGTTCTTTCAATCACCTACTTCAGTTATTTCGGCATTATTATATGGGTGATATGCAAAAAGTTAATCTGTCTGTACCGATGACCCTATTTTCGAAGGAGTAATCTCTGACTTTTCGATGGGATTACAGTGGCGCCTATGTTCTTGGTTTTCAAACGCGCAGGCTGTTTCGCTATTTCGGATGAACCGAGTTTTAATGTAATACTGGAGAGTATATTACAGGGGGACTTTGCAGCACCGGTTCCAACTGCCTATCACATGGCAGTGAGTCTAGGACTTTGGTGTACTTGACTGATTGTACTGACATGAGATTTTTTTTTTGTGGTTCAGATAATCTCTGTACGTTGTCGTTTGTCGCTTCTTATCACCTTGCTAAACTATGATTCTACTAGATCCTTGCGACCTTTTTCGATTGCCTCAACATGCTCGCTGTGGTTTGGGTGAGTCTGACTGCTGCCTCGTCTACATGAATGATAGCCATATTGTGTAAATCGATATAGCACTGCGTTCTGGAGCGCGGTACTCTTGGTACGCTAGGCAAGAGTATCCTGAAGCAAGGCATGTCTTGATTTGCCCAATGGGTCATCAACGCAGTCTATTTATTTGGTTCTGGTCCTGTAGGGATAGTGTTCTACCTCGCCATGACAGCGTTGAATGCGTTGACGATTGGAACATTTCTCAGGTAGGAAGTCGTAAACGGCCATCCATACCGCAGTCAATTAATTGACTTGGTTTTGCCGTAGCTCATATCTGGTGATCCATGGTCTTGGTTCAAGTTTTGCGTTTGCTTACACTCTGCCTTCCGCTCTGGTGATCGATTTTCCTCCCACCGGCTACGTTCGCTTTGTTGATTATTGTCGGTTCTCTTTTAGGCATGTCGGTTGTACGTGTGGCGCTCTCTGCAAAGCCCTTGCTGGTTCAAACATTCCATTTTATAGAGTACTGATGCTGCGTCGGAAAGCGTCTCCGACCGAGACAGAACTCCGAGTTGAACACTCGCTCATGGTTGATGACGCCCTTGAGATGATGGCTGCGGAACAGCATCCCGAAGAGGGCTTCACGCCATCCATCTCAACAGATGCTCAAGCTCAGCCTTGATATACCCAGGCCGGCCTCCTGAGGTGTACTATAACAAGCACACGAACTGAGGGTGGTGATTGATTTGTGCACATCTGTGTGGTCCTGTAGCTCGAGGCCCGCTGTGAAAGACCTTGGGCATGTCGGTGGTCGCCGGGACGGTACGTCGCTGGCCCTAGCTTCCCGATGAGCAGGAAACTTTCGGCTGGAGGGTCACGAAGGTACGAGAGACATACCTGAGCCGGAGAGTGTCAGTGTTGGATTCTAAGGGGCTATTAATGGCAATTTTCTTTTCTTAAGCCTCGATACTTGTCTCACCTTTACTCTATTTTTTGGTCGTGTTTATTCGGGACTTAAGGGTGTGCAGCGCTCACACTTTTCCGTGGCCTTAGCAAGCAGGGTGGCAATACTATACTTATACATATACATACATAATCCCATCGGAGCGCGCCATATCTTCACATCCCCGAAGACTATCAACGAGTTCACCAGGCGCTCCGCGACAGCCTTGAGATCCTGTCGCCATCTCAATGACGCTGAGCAAGCACTTGATGTCGATGATCAGCCTACCGTCATTCGTGCCGAGGCCTGCCTGGCGCAGCATATCCACAGCGTGTGCGCGATCGCGCGTGCTGCGGAAGAGCTCGACAGCTTCGAGGACGCGGTCGAGCGCAGTGGAGTCCGTGATGGGCGCTACCTGCAACTCCGTGTCGAACGAGGTAAGGCTGAGGTCGGTAAGCATCGAGCGGAGCGAGGTTGTCGCGATGACAAGAAGGCGGCGGCCCTGTGTTTGCGTGTGGGGGGACATTAAGACGGTCAGGGAGAGCGCTATGTGTGTAGCTTTGGGGGACGCTTTTCCATAAGCACCGTGAGGGTCTGCGGTACTGCATTGGAGAATAGGGCTCCGTGCACCTTTGACGTGTTGGATGCCAAGTTTTTCCACGAGCCCTGGAGGGAACATGATGGGTGAGGTAAACACGCGCCGTAAAAGAGCGCCGAGACCACCGTCGATGCCGATGTCCTCGTATTTGAAGTTGGGGGCGATGACTGCGTTCGACGAGACCTTCCCTCATACTCACCTTGAACCTGATCTTCGACTGCCAGACTTTCACGAACGTCTCGTCCGTCTTCGCCATTACGATCCCAGAGTCCGTCCGGCTGCCACCACTGGGAAATGCCCCGACGCTGCTCTGCTCTGCGGTAAGCACACCAGACGCTCTTGACAACTCACCGGAGGTTCTGCCCGTGGTACTCAAACACAAGGATCTACCCGACGGTGGCGACGATGCCACCAAACTCGCAGGAAAAAGCGGTACCCCCATGTCGTCGACTTTCGCGATGTCGAGGTTCCGTTGCAAGAAGCCGGCCTCGAGAGCATGAGCGCCTCCAGGAATAGCGGTGCGGGGACTCGAAGGGGCTACGTCGGTCGCCATTTCACCAGTGGACGCTGGGCGGGCCGATCCATTGGCGTTGCACTGCTCTCATGCCTACTGCGCTCGGAGGAAGGCGGCCATATCTGGCGGTGGGGCTGTGGTTCGTGATGCCGAGATGAGGAATGGACGTGACACGACTTAGCTGTCAGCGGAAATTCGCCTCTGACAAGGACATGCCGCTCTCCGTCTTTGAAATAGGAAGGCTGCACATAATGACAGTTGGTTAGTTAGTGCCAGAGTATCGGTCGGGGAAGGTCGCACGGCAAAGCTGTACTACTAGTAGGTTCAGCAGAGTGGTAGTACGGTGGTAGGTACTAGGCATGAACACAGTAGCGTACACTCTCCCAGACGATGGGGGGGCTGTGTGGTGGTCAAGCCAGAAGGGCTATCAAACGGAGATGGTGCTGGGGGTGGCGGAGCACTAGATGGTAAAAAGGACTGTGATCCGGCGGATTGTTCTTTACTGAAGAATCTCTGACTCACGTGTGCCAGTGGGGAGTTGTGGAGCTTACTAGTGCGCAGAAAATTTAATATACAACAAGATCCAAAACGATACTTGGGGCCTGTCTGGCGCATATTGCGTGCGTTGTGAGAAATCATCACTGTGTCCCTGCACGTGTGAACATCAGATGCCAGGAACTTGAAGGATCTGGGCGGCTGGTCAGCCAGCCTTTTCCACCATTGAATACGTAAATATTAGGATAGAACGATAACATCATTTGCGGCACCTACTGTAAGTACCTTGATCGTGTGTGTGCTGTCCAACTTGGAAGGCACAGGCGGGAGACGTGGGCGGCGGTGATGCAGTGATGCCGAGCTGGAGCCAAGGCTGGAGCCGCTTTCGATGCCGCCGACCATGACACACAGCTTTGTCTTTCAGTATCATCCTGGTGCCTTGGTGGGTGTATCTACTGTACCACTCTGTGCTTGCAAGAAATCTTTCTGACGTTACCAAATTCTTCCATCTGCCACAGACCTCGTCGTTCTCCACATAGTACTAGTAGTACCCCCGCACTGAATTCCAATCGTCTGATTCTCGCCGGCTCCCCTAACGCAGACTATAGAGATTTTGCGGAGGCGGGTAGCCGGTTAGGTGAACGATGTGTGAGTGGGAGTCCTGAGGAGAGCGTATGCTCTTCTTCTCTCCTAGATATTATTCATAGATAATCGTTTAACTACGCTAATATTACGATTATCTAATATGTCGATCTAGCCCTCGGTTTGCCGGACTGTGTCCTTTCCGGGCTGTATCCCAACACAGACTGTTCTTCCAGTTCTCGCCGCTGTACCAGAGGCGCTGCAGGTTACTGGTTGGCTGCTGGAGAGGGCTTGGTCGCTGATACGCTCAAAGACCCTTGCCGTGGTGACTGACTATGATACGCACCGTCGAAGGATGAATTGCAGAGGAGCAATTTACCTTCAAGTTGCGCATACTAACGACGGATCCCTCTCGTGCGTGAGTAGCATACGGACAACGTTAACGACAAAAATTTCCGAATAGCATGCGATACTGAAAGGTAAGAGGCGGCACCGTAGTAAAACTTGAATGTGCAGTCCAGTACGATGCGTTTCGAATTTGGGGATATCGTCATTCGGTGGACGTATTACACCAGTGAGTGTCCAACAAGAGGACCACAAGGTGTCACCGACGCGAATAATGAATTCATAAACCGGTGCGTTCTGAACCGCAGAAGGTACGGTATGAGGTGATAAGTGCATTTGTCTATGTAGAGGACCACGTCCCGGAATTCCCAGCTCTTTAAGTTACACGTCGCTGCACCACTCTCGCTTCGAGACCGAAGAAGCATCAGGACATGAAGACACGAATTTCATAAGGTGGATCAAAACATCAGTCCAAATGAATTCAGTGAAGCACTACACACGGTTCTACACCCCCGACATGCACACAACAAATTGCGGACTTACCTTCAAAGTCCGCACCTTATGACAAGTGTGTGTGTGTGGTGTGCAAGATACTTTTTACCCAGGTTGAAACGGGAATGACTGTAACCACGGCACAATAAGGACAAATTAAACGACGGAAGACATGATTTCGAGATAAACCGGAAGGGGAGGAGAGAAGAAAAAAGGGAAAAAAAAAAAAAAGAAAAAAGGGGCAAATATATAGATACTTCACATTCCATCCGTCTGTATCGGGATCGCTTGCCCACCCTTGGCCGCCGTCGGCGTAAACGTGTGCCAACGGTCATTGAACCGCACGTCGAGAGGCCGCCCACCATACATATACTGCTGGAACTTGGCTGCATCTCTACGTTAGCGGTTGACGAGAAAAAAGAAACAGATAGAAACGGGACGAACCGATGGCCGTCTCAGCCTCAGCAACCTGTGCAAATTGCACGACGCCAGCGCCCTTGGAACGCGTGCCATCAAACAAGATCTCTGCCAGTTCGACTTGGCCAGTCGTCTCGAACAGCTCGACAAGGTCTTCATTCGCCGTTGACCACGGTAGCTACCCCCATCATCCCGTGCGCCAGTCGGTCATCCGCTATCGCCAGTTGTAGAGATAAACAGAAAAAACTCACGTTGCGAACCATGATCTGCTGGCTCGGCTCTGGTTCGTATCCTCCTCCTACGCCATAGCCGCTACCATATCCACCGGCTCCTGCTGCGTATGCTCCATCGTATGCCGAGTTGTACCCTCCCGCCTGCTGGTCCGGGCCGGAATAGTCCTTGTAGAGATCTTGGTCCGAAAAGTTGCGGCCACCGGCAGCGAATCCCCCACGTCCGAACCCACCACGTGCACCGTAGGCAGAACCCCGTGCGCCACCGCGCAAGCCTCGCAGCCCACCACGGAATCCGCCGCGGAAACCACCAGGGCCGGACAAGCCTGCATAACGATCCTAAATAGGATATGAGATTCGTGTAACGATGCTGTGTGAGGACAAGCCATACCTCGCGGACTTCAAGAACACGACCATACCAGTCGAACCCATTGTACATGCCTGAACTGACGTCATAAAACTGTAGTGAGACGGAAGAGACCAGCACGCACTGATAGCCTGTTGAGCATCCTTTGACGTCTCAAAGATCACCGTGCCGCTGCCTTTGGGACGACCATCTGCCCCAATATTGATGTCAGCGCGGATAATATTTCCAGCAGACCTGAACAGGTCCTTCAGGTCCTGCCAGCCAGCTTGGTAGGGCAGCTGCGAAGGGCATTGAACTCGAGTCGGTGATAGAAGGACTGAGATACTCACATTCCCAACGTAGAGCTGGTTGCCTGGGTTTTGGCCGAAGGAGTTATGGTATGCTGGACGGGGAGGTGGACCAACAGTGAGGCCTTGACCAGCCATAGCCATGCCTATTTTTCCGGGTACGGGTGTCGCACCGAAACGTGATTCGTTTTCCCGGTCCTGAGTGCCTTATGAATATCCCGAAAACTATACCAAAGTTGGGAGTGGGAACAGACCTCTCGAATAAATACAGGACGGCCAAGAAGCGGTTGTTCAGATAACTCGCGAATGGCACGCTGTGAGTCCTCCTGAGACCCAAATTCGACAATCCTAATAACACGGCCATGTCAGAGCGACGTAGAAAAGATACGAAAAATGTAGACATACCCGCATCCCTTAGAGATACCGGTCGGTGTGACAAGCACCTCGGCGAACAGGACCTCACCAGCTAATTACCCCGACAATCAGCCTCACAGCTCACTATGGCCCCTCAAAAACCGGAAAAAGGAAACTGCTGCTCCCCCCCACTTGATCGTCCATGCCCAAACCCTGCTCCTCCAGGGGACATCCGGATGCTGGGTGCGCTGGGGAGTGACCGAACTCGCCATCTGCCCCCAGGGGCCTTCACTCCGTCTCCCGGCTCCAAACCCTCTTACCTCCAGGGGGCCAATATTCCAATCCGGACGACCACCCGACGACGACGCACCCCAACCACCAACCAACCAACCACCACCAACAACTAAAAAAAGGCAACGAGACCACTAAAACTGCCCCCACCCACCTCCCCGCATAAACTCAATCAAGTCGCGGTATTTGACGTCGTAGCTGAGGTTGCCGACGTATACGCGGTTCTCCCGCTTGCTGTGCTTGGCAAACTCGACCGCCTCCTCGTGCGGCGCATTGATCGGACCACCGAGGGAACGAGGGAACGCCTCTGACTGCTTGCGCTCGCGCGGAGAGCGGCTGCGGGAAGAGCCGCCGCGAGACCGAGAGCGCCTCGAACGGCGCCTGGTTGTTGTTGGCGAGGCAGAACGGCGCCGCGAGCGAGAACGCGAGCGGGAACGGGAATGCGGTGAGCGCGACCGCCTGCGACGCTACGGAGGGAGGCAGGTAAAAAGTCGTTCAGTATGTATATGAAGAAATGCGGTAATATAAAAGCGACAGAGACATACGTCGCCATTCCGCCGTTCGCGCTCTTCGGGCTCCCAGTGATCGCCGCCGCCGCCGCCCCCGCGTCTGCTTCGAACTGTGATAATAAAAACGGGTAGGAAGGTTGTTGGCTAGGGCCAGAATGGGTGCAACTCA
Source organism: Lactarius indigo (assembly GCA_025766275.1). NCBI lineage: Eukaryota > Fungi > Basidiomycota > Agaricomycetes > Russulales > Russulaceae > Lactarius > Lactarius indigo. The sequence goes on along the minus strand of JAFKAC010000050.1, from coordinate 323,415 downwards.
CCAGAAGACTTACCAGAATCCCGCCTGTCTCGGTCGCGGTCACGGTCCCTATCGCGGTCGCGGTCTCTGTCGCGCCGGGATTCCCTGTCTCTGTCACGGTCCCTGTCACGATCGCGGTCAAAATCGCGATCTTTTTCCTTGTCGACCTCGTCCTTGATTTTCATGTCGACGTCCATGGTAAAGCGAGGAGATGTATGCTGCTTGCTGGACGTGGCGGCAAGTTGAAAGAAGAAAAAGGACGATTACCAAGCGCAAAGTTTGACTAATCCAAACTCCGCTCTGTTACCAATCCAAAAGGTATATATACGTGGTGGGTGCGATTGATTATTAGATGGTTACATGCTATTCTAAGGGTTGTCCGTTCGTCATGTATGAAACTCGTGTCATCATATCTTATGAATATAACTAAACAGTTTTAATCAGAGCGCTCTGATTCATCTATTGTCGAGGAGGTTGATGAGTGTGAGGCCGATGAGCGCGACGACGATCGTTGGTTCGAAGTCCCACGATTCCTGCGACGCCTGGGCGTTCCCGACTGAGGCCCACGGCGCCACACATGGTGTGCGACAAGGTCGTCAACGACGGCTTGTGACTCGGCACTAATTCCAACCAGAGGGGAGGCCGAAAGCCGAAGCAAATCCGCGATATTGTAAACAGCTGCCTTAGGCTCTGAAGTAGTGATTTTAAGTCGCAGCCCCAGTAAGCGCCAGGAGATGGAAATAGACTTACCCGTTGGCTTTGGTTGTTGAGCTGGGGGTTGCAGTTCAATCGTGGCGACAGCTGGTGATACCGAACGCTCCCGCCAGCTGCTACTCGATGCCTCTGACGAAGTAGACGGCGTGCGAGAGTGGGATGGCGCGCCGCGGCGGTACTTGGGCGTACTACTCGTGCGGGGGGCAATAGGGGTGCGGTCTACGGAGTCGGAGTGGCGCCAGGATACAGCCGCAGAGGGAGACTTGGTACCGCTATGGTGGCGAGGGGCGAAGGCCCCAAATGGATTGTGCTGCACTGCGGCTGGAGCACGGTAATGAGGCTGATGGAAGGCGGCAAAACCGTTGTGGTGGGGAGACGGAGCGAGGAAAGCGGGGGAAGCTGCGAGGGTGGCCATGGTTCGGAGGAGGCAGGAAACGGAGTGGACTGAGGAGTCATTGAGGACGGGGTGAGTTGGTTCTTATATAGCAAAAGAGGCGAGTAGCAATCGAAACGATGTGCCACGTTAGCAATGGTCCCCGGAGGAATGGGCCCGAATGATACAGAAACCGGTCGAATTCAGTAAGCGTCGATATGACACTCTGCGCAGCGAGTACAGCCGCCCGGCAGTGTGTGCCCGACCGACCCCGATGCTTGGTGACACTTCTTGTCAGGTCCAGAACCTTCTTCGCCCGTACCCACTTTTGTACCGCTTCTATCTCTCGCCATCTCTCGCCATGGCACTAGAGCATAGCACGCATACCGTAGTAGTCATATTGTGATCCTCAAAATATGGGCCGTAGTACTAGCATGATTATCATGGCGTGCCCACAATCCAACAAATGCCCACTATTACATAGAACAACACCTCGTTCCTATTAGATCGATATCGGTTCATACCCAACCCGCATTCGGACCCCGACCGATTGCTTCGTCATCACGATCACGATAAGGTTAAACGGGTCACGTACACTCTCTACTCTCACCACTCCCGTTCCAACTCGTGCGTTTCAGCCCCTTTAGGACTCCAAATTCGTGCTGCCTCGCGTCTTCTGGGCTCTCCCAGTTTCGCCTGGCCGACGTCTAGCGTCCATCTGTGGCCACTCAGCCCGGAATGGCCCTCACCTTAGTATACGTTGTGTCTTGTTCCTTCCACGCACATACCCAACAGGCATTTTTTTAGATTTTCTTCTCACATATTTTCTCGCAGCCGAACCGATCGCATGTCTGTGTGCTGAGCTCCAGCTCCAGTGGCCCCCTCGGACAATCGTGTGGGGTGCATCCTTTGGACACGAGGATCCCATTTTCGCTTTGACGATTGAGCTAGCTTCGGTGCACGACCCGAACGAGACGAGAAGGCCCCATTTCGAAATCACAGGGGGCGACCGAAACATCATTATATCAAACGCCGTGATTGTCACAGTATAACCATTCCTCGCTCCACCACAGAGACAAGGAAGACTTCGGACGTTTGCGTGGAGGCCACTGGTAAGACGTCTTCCTCGCGGAAAATCGTGCACTTGTGCGATCTTGGCGGACATTTTCTGTCCTTGGTCATTTTACCGTCACCCCGTCAGAATCCTAAACCACTACGAGTGGCTTACATCGGCCGGGATCTCTTGGTTTCCTGAAGCCGTGTCCCTTTCAAGAGCACATTTCATAGCAAGAAGGTTGTTTCGTCCAGTTCAAGTCTCCATTCTTGTATCCCTGCGGGTGGAGGTGATTCAGGTACGATGCACCCTTCCTTCGTCAAACAACCACGTGGCTCCATTTGTTCTCAAATGAGACACTCACTCCATAGCTCCTGCGTACTACTAGTAGTTCCTAGTGTTTGTACGCTGTCTAATTGGCACTATGGGGCGTCCGAGTCTATGCTATTTTTTTTTTGTTCTCAACGTACTACCTAGTGCCCCATCTGTTCCCTCGTAGTTAGGAGATTTCAGAAATAAAATAGATGCCCGTTGTGGTCAACGATAAGCAGAGCACTGGCAGAGCCTCGCTTATATAATCATGGCACGAGAGTGGCACGAGTTGGGGTCTTCGCTTGCCAGTGCTGGATCCAGATGCCTCATCACTGCCTCATTCCTCTTCTCTTGTCCTCGGTTGGGACTGATTTGTCATTTGGGAGAATTCGTGATAACTGACGAATTCTTCTTTATTACCTGATGAACCATGCAGCCAGTAGGTGGCGTGTCCTTGGGCGTGGTTTCTGCAATTAATCACAGCGCCACTGGCACAGACCCATAAAAATAGATGCCAGGAACAGAAGCACAGATATCAACAACTCTCCTCAGGCCCTTCATGCTGCTCTCCACCTTCCAGATAGGCTGCGTCGTATCCTCTGCTTCTCTAGCATTCCTGTGGGCTTGGAGGCAATGGCGGCGGTTGCCTCCTGGACCTCCTGGACTTCCTTTCCTCGGAAATGTCGCCGACATGCCCAAGGACTACGAGTGGAGGCACTGGGCGAAGCATAAAGACATCTACGGTACGCCGTTATCTTCCCCCTTCCCACACGCATTTTTTGATGCATAGAGCCGCTATCCTAGGACCAGTCAGCTCTGTGTGCATCATGGGCCAACCCATCATCATCCTCAATTCCTTGAAGGCGTGCGAGGACCTACTCGAAAAGCGCGCCGTGATCTATTCCGGTCGCCCAGTTCTTCGCTTTGCGGGCGAGATGTGAGCTCGTTCCCTCCCTCTAAGACAGATACACCCCATCTGATAATTTTTACGTAAAAAAAAGGATTGGTTGGAATCTGCAGATGATCCTTAGTCCATACGGCGAGCGCTTCCGCTCGATGCGCAAGCTTGTGGCTCGTCACATTGGCACCAACACCGCCATCGCAAAATATCGTCCTGCACAGGAACGCGAGGCGATACACTTCCTTGCCCGCGTTTTGGAGAATCCTGAAAACTTCCTCAAGGACATCCGTCTGTAGGTCATGCAAGAAAAAGAGAGACTTGGCAAGACCTGCGCTGACCCCCTCCTATAGATCGGTTGCGGCTATTTTCTTGAAGATGTCCTACGGCTACGACGTCGAAAGAGAGAAATCTGACCCTCTCCTGACCGTCATCGACACTGCTGCAGACGAATTCTACATCGCCACGTCGCCGGGTGCATGGCTGGTCGACACTCTCCCAATCTGTCAGTTCCTTTTTTTTTTTTTACTTTTTCTCCGTGACAATTACATTTCGAACTGACCTCTCCAAGTGCGCTATGTCCCAGGGTGGATACCCGGTGCTGGATTCAAAAAGGTAGCTGAGCGCTATCGACGTACAAATCTCGAACAAACGTATCGACCTCTAGATTTTGTCAAGCGCCGCATGGTAAGCCCTAGTGATTTATAGCTACCGTCAGCCAGAATACTGAACCCAGAACAGCTCGACAAAACCGCAATTCCGTCCTTCACATCCGCCCTCTTAGAGACCGACCTCGGCACTCTGGACAAGGAGACACTCCCCTTCGCCGCGACGTCCCTCTTCGGAGGCGGGACAGACACCGTGCGAAATTTCGATTCATGATATAATGCGACCCTCAAGGCTAAGTGGCCCACAGGTTGTGGCTACTATCAGCACATTTGTACTTGCGATGGTGCTCTTTCCGGACGCGCAGCTCAAAGCACAAGAAGAGATCGATCGCGTCGTCGGCACGGGCCGTCTTCCAAACTTCACTGATCGCGAGCACTTGCCGTACCTTTCGGCTCTGTACAAGGAGCTCTTGCGATGGCACGTCATCGGTCCAATGGGTACGTCTGTCTCCTTCCTCAAAAAAAAAAAAACGGTGTGGGCGTGTCTCACGTCCTTTCCAGGGATCCCTCATTCGGCGATCCAAGACGACTGGTACGGGGACTATTTCATTCCCAAGGGCTCGTTGGTCATGAGCAATCTCTGGCGAGTTGTCCTCCCCATCCCGTATTTTTTTTTTTTTTGTCAGGTTTCGCTGACTCGCAATCGCCCCAAAAAAGGCAGATCGCGAACGACCCGGAGATTTATGAAGATCCGGGTACGTTCCGCCCGGAACGCTTCTTAGGCGCTCAGAGCGCTCTCGACCCGCACGCATTCGTGTTCGGCTTTGGGCGACGCGGCTGTCCCGGCGTAGCGCTCGCGGGCGCTACCGTGTACGCGTTCATGTCAGCAGCTCTCGCGACGCTCAACTTTGCGCCGGGCCCAGAGGGAGCGCCGAGCCCAGACTTCATCTCTGGTACAGTCAGGTGAGCAGCGGCTAAAAATCCCTTCCTTATCACTGATCCGAGAGGAACCTTGTTTGTTTGTTTGTGGCGGCACTCGCTGACAGTCACCCGAAACCGTTCAAGTGTAGCATAACAGCACGATCGCCCGCCACACTCGAAACTATACGTGTGGCGTATTCGGAATACCCAATTGAACCTGCGTCAAAGTTCTAGTCCATGTACAGTATCGCTTGGCGGAACTGCTGTAGCTTCTTGGTGTACTACCATATGCTGTATATGTGTTTTCAGCTACCCACATGTGTGATAGCGATAACGGTCCATTTTGTGACGAATGAAAATGAACCCGTGGGATGCACGCCTCAGATTTCGATTTGTAACTCACCGTCGACAATACCACAGAGGTCCTGATGGAGGTCCTGAGGGGCGTAAATGCAAGGGTATCGAAACCTTGAAATGGTCATGGCACCTTTGGCGGTCATCAGCGAGACATCAACCGACCTGAGAGTGTGTTGGACGTACTGGGCCCAGTACTGTATTGCAATACACCAGGTGCCACGTGGTTCTTTCTCCCTGAAACAGGCAATAGCGCTGACTAGCTCCTGTTAGGTTCGTGACCACGCAGAATTTCTCAGAGACCTGTCGTATTGGGACTATGATAAAAAGAGCACTGATTGACTCTGATTGACAATTGGATTGGGCCTGGGGAATAAGCTCGAGGCGTATGCTATTGGTGAAAAAACAGCGCACAGGTAGGAAATCGTGTGCGAGCTCATGGGAAACCGGCGTGATACTCCAAGGACCCTAGATGTGAGGGGCAAACCCATAAGGCACGAAACTTAATCCGCTTCCAGAGCGCCAATCTCAAATGCGGCCACATCGCAAGTTTTATCGCAGCGTTCGGTTTTTTGTCACTTGCGTGTTCCCCACTACAACATGTACCAAACTATCCCCAAAATGGAGGAATGGAAGGATAGGATAGAATGGCTTAGTGTGCGTGGCGTGCGCGAGGACGCAGAAGACGACGAACTGTACGTATTAGAGCACTCTAGTAGCTGTATGAGGAATGGTGAATCAGCAGGCGGATTATCCAGATGTATCAAATTGATATCTCTGAAGAAAGCGAGTCTATCTCACGATGGATGAATAGATCGTCCGAAGGAACGCCGACGTTGACTTCCCCACATGCCCACGATCTCTGGTCCCAGCTCCGGAATGGAGAGTAGAAGAGAGTATGCCTGCCGCTCGGGTCTTGTCATGTATGGTAGTATGGTCGTCAAATACATGTGAGCTGCAAGGTTTGGCTGTTCCTTGCGCTGGGCACCCCTCTGCCCTCAGCGCTTCCAGGGAAAAAGGTCGACTGAATGAGAGGAAAACACAGTGCAGCCCTTATCGCGGGTGTGAGACTTGGGCCATTGTGATTCGCTAGGTCCCCCGTAGTTGGATGTGAGGTCGAGAACCCTAGAGTCGGTCGCGTTAACGCCTCCATGTTGCCGCTGTTGAAAAGAGGTCGGGAGGGGAACGAGGCTGACGCGACTTTGCCAGTATGGTAATCTACTTCAGAAGGATGACAGGTCGACTGACAAGACGGGACGAGGCTGCTGCGATGTAGTCGATGCGAAGCCTGTGTGCCCCTAGGCGAGAAAAACTTTCTTTGGAATAATCAAGTGCAGATCTTTGGCAAAGACAGCTCAATGATCACGAAAGGCCCACATTTGAGTAGAACCTCATGACAGTGAGCCGCAGTATTCAAGAGTCGCTGGTGTTATGCTTGCAGGTGTACTTGAAGGATGACTTATTGCTCGAGAGGTGTGAAACCTTTTGCACTAGCGGCACGAAAGAACACGGCAAAGTCGATATCACTTTCGAAAGCAGCAGAAATCCCAACGGAAGTCTGTATGTTGGTTCAAAAAAAAAAAAAAAAGTCTGCGTGTCAGGCCGTCAAGGAGACGGAAGACGACTGTACTGATGAAGCATATCAGACAAATCAGATCATTGAGGTTGGGTCGAGCCCTGAGCGGACTGTATGCGACGATGATCCGAGAGAGTGGTGAGGTACTAGGCGTGGAGGGGATCTCGGACTTGCTGCCCCCTCAAATTAAGTAAAGTGGCTCGCGGAAATGTTAAGACAAGTACGGATTTCCCGATGTCTGAGCGTTCGGGGGGCTGAAAATGCCATGGAGCAGGAGTGATAGTGGAACACATACAGTACAGTACGGCGAAACTACGGAAATGAACGATGAGTCATCGCGGAGTTTAAAGTTGAGTTGCAGTACAGTAATGCGGCCCACTACTGTACCGGTGCCGGCGCTTGTCATCAGTTGAGGAGTTGAGATGTTCTACCGTAGCACGTCAAGTTGTCGACGAGTCCAGATACGTACAGTACCGTATCGAAGTCTTGAACATGCATAGTAAAGTGCTTCGGTTCTTATACCCCAAAGGCACGGAAGTGGAATCGAAAAAAAAGTTACGCTCTCGTACACTGAATCTAGATGCCCCGTCTCCCTTTGGACTAATCCGAGACTGGCTTACAATACGCGTGCAAGTGCGGGCCCTTGAATACCGGCTCGAAATGCTCTACAACGCTAAGATCTCCGGACCTGCGGGACCCTCTTCAGCGACGAAGTAACACGGCAAGGACAAGGCGCTATCCTAACCTTTTCGCGTCCAAAGTCACGTCAAACCGACGGAAAACGCCGGCAATGACGAGATACAGATTGCAATACGCCAAGTTCATACCTAAGCAACTTCGCGGACCTTTCGAGAATGACACAAGCGAACTCTCAAGTGTCTTTGCATCTTCTCCTAGCCAACGCTCTGGGATGAACGTATCTGGGTCGGGGAACACAGCGGGTGAGCGGAGTACACAAAGGAACCATTGGCTGACAACAGTCTGCGATCCAGTGAGCATGCATCGGAATCGGTTGGGCCACATAACCAAGGACTTACCCCACCAGGAACGAAAGTTCCACCTATCGTTGCTCCCTCTGGGGGAACAACACGCGGTAGCGCTGCTCCTCCTGGAAACATGCGAAGCCCCTCTTTTACAACCGCAGTCTTCAAGAAGCCACTCAGGACTCTGACTAAACCAGCCATTGTTGTAAGGACTTACCAAGTACGGCAGCTTTTCAAAGACCTCGTAACGTGGTACCTCTTCCAGAACCGGCCATGCTGTACGCAATTCGTTTACAAGTCGTTGCTGTACTTCGGGGTTATGCAAAAGATGATACGAGATTGTCGTCGCAGCAACTGCGGTCGTGTCCGAGCCAGCACCGAGTAATGTCTGTGCTTCGTGCCATAAGTTCAGCCTGGAGGGCAGTGGTCTTCCTTTATTAGCATCGGTGTCCAACAACGAATGATAAATGATTTTGTGGGACGCATTTTCAAGGCTGGATGGGTCACGTAGGATTTCGTCAATCTGGTCCATCAATGTCTATGGGTAGAACATGTCAATTGTCGCCTTTGCTTTAGAGAGAATACTCACCTTACGAAGAAGAAATATCGCCCTCGTCATGGGAGAACCGAAATTCTTACCAAACCACATAGGAATGCAACGCATCATCTTCACTAAAGTCTTCGAATACTTGCGAATGGTAACGAAACGTATGGCCACTTGGGCAGCAATGACAATATCAGACCGAAAGTCTGGCACGTTGGTCGCATCCCAATTTTTCGCGTAGCAGAAGGCCATGATCACGTCAACACCAAAGCAGTGAAAGCCCAGCACGAGATCGCTAGACCTTCCTTTTGTATCGCCTGAACCAAAAGTTTCGAACCACAGCGCCTATTCAAACCAAACTGCTCTTACCTGACGCAAATTGACGAGCCAAGGCATCGCAAAGAACGTTCACCTGACAGATTGATAAGCAAATAAAACAGTTACCTCGTTAGTGGGACTGCATCCTACCCGTTCCTGTACGAGATCCTGCATTTGGAGGATCGATGTCCTGGAGAAGAATGGGGAAATGACATCTCTACGCTGCTTAGCGTCTGAGTAGTGTATGGACCCGAATGATGATGTGCTTTGATCGAAAGCGTCGTAAAGCAAGTGGTCCTTGTCCCACTTATTCTTGTGGTTGTATATGTCGTTGTACGCAGCGGGGTTCGAAAAGTGAAGCTACGAGCAAAGTAATCCGGGCGTCAGATGGAGGAAAACAGCACATTCAGTCGACTCGTACGGACCTCGTTAGGCGTCAAGCGAACAATGTCTCCTAGAGATAAAAGTATATCAAAGGGAATGACAACTTGGGTAATTTGCGCACCATATTGTCGGTGAAGTTCTACGCGCAAGTCGGCCAGTGACTCGCCCATGACGATCTCGCGATACGCCAGCCACAGCCTGGAACAGGCGGCGAGTTTGGGTCCAGGAAAGTGAGACAGCGGGTGGAAATATAGGTTGTATAGGATTCGCCAAATGGAAAAGGTCAGGATGGCGGCGAACCCCATGAGGCAGCTTGACAGAGAGAAGAGGGCCATGACGATGGGGATGGTCCATTGCCCTCGCGATTGATTTAAAAGGAGCCCCAAGCCTGAGGTTGGCCCTCACTGGCATCGGATCATTCAAGTTTGCAAGGGGTCGCCGCTTCCGGTCCTCGCCTGTGACTGATCTGAGTTGCCACCGTACTGTGACCACGGCGAGTTAATTCACCCAACAGGAAGATTTTTGTTGGTGGGCACGAGCCTTGGGACACTTGCAAACCGCATATTACACACCATTCAGACGCTGGTGTAGCTGAGTCACCTTTACTGTAGGAGCACTGTAAGTCGAAATTACCTAAGAACGTGTGGATCGTGAACGCGTGAACAAGAACATCCACGGCAGTGACTGCGCGATCTAAAAGTGAGCCCGGGTCTTGCCTTTACCGCCATTGCGGACACATCCGTGGACACATGATATTTCCTTTTCGCGTTCCTCCTAGTAGGCTTACCAGAGTACTGCTTGCTTTGCAGTCGGCCTCTTGTTAACTTGCTTGTTAATCAAAAAGCTGCCACGTCGCACAAACCATCCAAGCACAGCTCACAGGGCAGGAAAAAGAAGAAAGAAAGACATCTCGACTTGATCAAAAAGAGTGACTCATGATGGGATGTCGCCTAGGAAGGGGTGATGGCAACGACCAATGGACACAGCGAAGACTGCTACAGCGTATGGAAACCAAAGGCATGGGCCCGCACAACACCAGAATAGGTTGGCGACAGTTCTCGCACCTGCAAGTTTTTTGCACTCCTACTATGCTACTGTAGCAATAATAATGCTACCAGTCCATGACACGCGCATAAAAAGACCATCGGGGCCCTCGTGCTCCCCATGAGGAACGCGATCAGTCAAGTACGCATTCGTAATCCCAAAAGTTTTTTGTACCAATAAGATCGCTTTCTCAAGCACTTTCTCCTCCCGACAAGCGAGAAGTCGATCGACACCTATATAGAAATTTATCGCATGATTTGACCCTGAGTCAGGTCGGCGGCGGCCCGGGGTCCTGATCTGATTACGAGAGTCGGGAACGAGGTCGAGGGGTCGTCAGGTCGTGCGTCACGCGTCAAGCGCATCAGGGTCGGGCCAGGGTTCAGAACGTTTAGAACATTCAGGTCTTTCAGGGCTGGGCCAGGGTCTGACCTCGTGAGGGCTCTGGTCACGACCGCGCCGCTGCATACAGACCAAGATACAGATGCACCACCTGGCAGTCCATTATGGTTAGACTGCAGCATTTCATTGCGAAGGATACCTTTCGAGGTGCACTCAGTCTGCAGACTACAGCGGCCCGGTGCCTGGTCTGTGCCCTGAACGCCACTTGGACTTACTATACCCATCTCACTCCAGGGGACCAGAAAAGTGTGAGACTTCATTCCACTTTTCGATCGCGTGCATAACATCCCCTCAGATCAGCAATAGTTGACCTTATTGATGTATTATAACACCCTAGCCCAACAGAACCATGTGGAACCCTCAACATCGTTGGGATCTGGGGGTCAGGGTCCTTACATTTTACGCCCTTCGTTGAATAGATCCTTCTATAGTTTAAGATCTATATCTCATATCAATAGATGCTACTTGATCTACTGAATTTCTTTTGGGCTGAAGTGATGATTTGATCTACTGCAATCTTCAAAATTTGAATAAGGCTGAACATTTGCATTACTACGAACACGACCATGACAGGTTTTATCCAATTAGGTCACACCAGTATGCCGCCAGTCCATATCAACTCTGTCAACTCGGAAACACATGAGGCCGTTCATTTCGGGGTCAGGGAAACACAACTATTATATGCGAGATACGTGAGAGAAACCTCATCCAAGAACATAATCTACAAATAGCCCACCCCAAACAATACCACCAAAAGCGAACCCATTGGACTCGAACTATCCCACAATTAGTACATTCGGCTGAAACGAGTGAGTGTGGGAAACGTACTTCACGGAGACAGCTCTTCGGGTCGTCGACGTTGAGATTTTTGAGTTGCCGAGCAAGGTGGACAGCTGCACCTCCAACGGTAAGAATAAAGTAGGGGATGCCTTGGTTGTTCAACACCCCAGCCATCACCAAGCATGCAACGAACACTCCGGCGAATGCTGCGAGGACCTCTTTCACATGGTTACCAAACAGCAGTGCGGTGGACTTTACGCCAGCCTGCACATCATCACGCTTATCCTGGCAAGCGTAAACCGTATCTACGCGGTTCAGACATGAGCGGGTGCACGGATTAGGAAGGTACGGCCCACCATAGTAAAGAGTCCAACTATGGACGGTTTCCTCAGCACATACGAGACAAAGACGTAAATTATGACTCACCACCACAAACCAAAGAGAAGAGCCCCAGATGCGGGGTCTAGTCGCCCACGTAATGCGCCCCAAGCCACGAGGGATAGCATATTGATCGACACGCCTGAAAAGAAGGTGGTTTAATTGCGGTGCGCGCACAGCGGGCCCCACATACCCAACCAGGCCTGCGGCCAGTACGTTATGCGTTTCATGAATGGGTAGAACCCTGCCAACGGGAAGATAGTGAGGAGACCAAGCTTCCAGCTATCGAGTGAACTCTGCGTCAGCCGAGGCTCAACGAACAACGATGAACTTACGCAAGAGTGTTGACCGGCCAGAGCATAGCGACGAGTAACACGATATGGATCGCCAAAAAGGCGGAGGCACCAGGAACTGAAACACGCCCGTCGGCCACGGGCCTATGCTTGGTGCGTTCTGTCGGACGGCAGGTGCCAGTCAGTCAACAGGGTAATCTTGACCTCGTGCCCCCCCCCTTACTTACCTACTTGTCGGTCAAATTTGCGATCGACAATGTCATCCCACACGCAACCGGCGCCTAGATATCGGTAAGAACAGCCAAGCTGAGAGAGAATAGAGACATACTATTGTGAGAGTGACAGCATGAGGTGAACAGCCTAGAGAAGCACACCCAAGTCCGCACTCACCTGTGCGAAAGGGCCGCGCCAACCAGAGCGTAGACGAGGTTCGAAGCATAAGTTTGTAGAGGCATTGATAGTGGGCGTGCAGCCATCGTCATCCCCCAGGCTGGGACCCATAGAAATAGATTAGCTAAGTCACCGGGGGTTGGAGGGTGATGGCGCACCGCACGGCCAGAAAACGAGCATCGAACCGGCGAATATATGGACGCGCGAGAGCTCAATCTGAAGTCGTGTACACTCAGCGAAACTGGGGACTGACGGAGATATGAAGTTGAAGAACCCACCCATGGCCAGAGATCTGGAAGGGGTGATGACTTCTCCATGATAATAGCAGACGACTTGAAAGTAGTATGGGGGGGAAGTTATACTCCTTGCTTTTTGCATCCCAATCGATTCGAATGCCTTTTATTGACCATCGCACTTACAGCATGAGGGAGGGGGATCTGAGGCAAGGTTTGGGCGCTTTGAGCGCTTGCTTGTCGGAATGGCATATCACATAGTACATTGCACTGTTTCCCCGAATCAGATACAACAAATCAGGCAAGAAGATCCCAAGCTTGGAGTATTGACCTAACGCCTGTGATGGGAAGATCGAAGCTCCGAAATCGCCTGAAACTCCAGAGGAGTAACAGTGAGTTCCCTTGTAAGGAATGTCCGTCATTGGCTCAAGATTTAGTCCTGAATGACGCTTCGAATCGAAGCTGATAGCGCTGAAACCTTGTACGCAGCTTGGTGGCTTGATCGGCCGAAGTCGCGCACGACCCCAGACCGCCCGAGTCACAAAATAAAGAATTAAAAAAATAATTGCGTTGGCGTACCATGGTCATGGCTCACGGCTCCAGCAGGGACAAGACTCAGACGCCCAGTCTTCAAGCTTCAAGTCCAAGTCTTTGTTCATACACGGCGGTTGGTGTGCCTTTCATCTTGGATTACGTAAGTTTCCGGATAGTTTAGTTGATAGGTCCTGGTGCTGTGCCAGTTGCATGTGCTCTTAGCGTCGTGCTCAACCGCCGCGAGCTATCTTATGTCAAAAGATGTACCTGATATCTATCTGAGAGGATATATTGATTGAGAGAAGCAGCCGGAAGTGGGGATTTTCCGGATAAGTAAACGGGCGCATCTTCAAGTTGTGGAGTGCAAAAGGATTGACGTACTCGTTACAGCGTCTACCACAGCCAGGTTGGCGACGTTCATGACCTTTCTTATCGGCACTTCCATGGAACCATGCACCGTTGATAGTCCGCGGGGATCGCACTAAATTTGAAGAGGAGTATCAGGGGACACTTGTTCGGATATGCACAGTAACAACAGTAGCACTTTGTAACAACTGGCATGCATGCACGTTTTCTCGCCTGTCATATATCATAATGCGGCGTGCTTCTTGGCGAACACGTGCATAGTACCAACTCATCAATCGTGAGAATATATGCGATCAACGCGGTGCAAATCTAAGTTTAGTTCGAGAACATGATGGGCTAGTTAGCGCTGTAGACTCGGAGATTGTGATTGTATCCGTGGGTGGCGGACTACCAATCATTGTGGGTCATTTTCGGTCGTTGTCTTGTCCCGCCGGCCTTGTTTTGTCCACCGACCCCACTTACCAATTCGTTGCGTAGTCGAAGGATACAGTAGACTGATTACGTACCGTAATCAATATCACCAATTTTTTACGCACTATTCGACTCAAGATGCACAGTTGAGAAAAAAAAAATTATATTAGGGACAGCGCATTGTACAGTATTTCAAGTGAAGCGCTATAATACGGAATAAGAGGCTTGCCCCAAGGCAAACAAGGCGCACAACACAGTAATGGATCTCCTGTACTGTATATCGCAGGCGACAAGCATGCGCATTGCGCACTGACATCCCTGGTTTCGTTTGACTTTTGATTTCCATCACGAAACTTTTTTTTTCATATGAGCAGGGGAAACACATGTACAGCAGCGCTCAAGTGCCCGGGGCCCGACACATCCCTGCAGCCCTGAACAAATGACTGGCGCCGTTGCCCCAACCCGCTGCTAGTGAGTACTAGTGAGTAGCCGTGCGAATCAGGGATCCTCAAGGGGGTTCCCTTGCATCGCTCGCTCCCCGAGCCCAATCACAACAGCACATTGAAGCTCCTGTGGCCTAAGTGAGATGCGGTTTTTAAGTCTCTACCTTCTTCCACAGGAGCATCGGTAATCTCGTTGTCGATCGATGACCACATTGCTTGTTTCCGGGACCACAGATCTACTCTACCAGGAATTGACAAAACGGCGCGTGAGAAATCTGCGATTTTAGTGCAACTCCGCCGTCGCCGTGGTTCCATACGTCTTGGCTCCACCACGACAGAAAGCCGCCCCGGGTGCAGTGTTTCAACGAAACGCATCAGGCGGACCCCCGAACGTCCCTGAGAAGCCAGTAGAACATACTACACTTTTCAGGAATGTGTGGTGTATGCTTGACCAAGAAATTAATTGGCACTGATGGGAATTGGGCGCAAGATTGGGCGGTCAGGTGGGCGGGGGGGGATTTGACCAATGGCAAATGTCCATGTTTCTGACATCCGTACTGTACAGTAGCACCGGTGCCGAACGAACAGTTTCTATTCGATGGCGACTAGATGGTTCCCCGTCGCCACAACTACGTATATCTTCGCGGCCAGTTATTGGCCGTATAATTAGGTAAAGTGGGGGGCCTTCGCTCGCTTGGCGCCTCGTTCCTCTCTTTCTCTTCTCCATCCGGATACAGAGTGCCGGTTAGTGCCGGTTATCTTGCCGATTATCATTTGTCAGAAATTTATCCATGACAAATCCATTTTTCATCACACAGCTGCATGCAGCCATGATCCAGCCATGGTGCACTGTACAACAATTGTAGTCACAGCGCCACCGGCGCCGACCATAAAAATACCTGCCAGGAACAGACGCGTAGACGTTAACGGCCCCCCACACCATGCTGCTTTCTGCCTTCCAGATAGGCTGCCTTGTAGTGCTTGCTTGTCTAGCACTCCTGTGGGCTCGGAGTTCATGGCGGCGGTTGCCTCCTGGACCTCCTGGGCTTCCTTTCCTCGGAAATATCACCGACATGCCCAAGGACTACGAGTGGTTGCACTGGGCGAAGCATAAAGACCTCTATGGTACTCTTTCTAGCCTTTATCTCCTTCCCACACGCAGCTCATGGCGCTATCATAGGGCCAATCAGCTCCGTCTGCGTCATGGGACAACCTATCATCGTTCTTAATTCGTTGAAAGTGTGCGAGGATCTACTAGAAAATCGCTCTGTGATCTATTCTGGTCGCCCAAATCTCCAGTTTGCTGGCGAGATGTAGGCCCCATCCCTCTTCGACGGGCGTCCTGGTGGTCATCTGACCTTTTACGTAAAGGATTGGTTGGAATTTGCAGATGATCTTCAGTCCATACGGGGAACGCTTCCGTTCTATGCGCAAGCTTGTAGCTCGTCAGATTGGCACCAACGCTGCGATTTCAAAATATCGTGATGTACAGGAACGCGAGGCAACACACTTCCTTTCCCGCATTTCCGAGAACCCCGATAACTTCATGAAAGACGTTCGCCTGTAGGTCATGCGAGAGACTTCCATGGCCGTTCGAGACTTTTGCTGACATGCAAACTCCTACAGATCGGTTGGGGCTATTTTCTTGAAGATGTCATACGGCTACGACGTCGAAAGAGAAAAGACTGACCCTCTTCTAAATGTCATCAACATTGCTGCAGATGAATTCTATCTCGCTACATTGCCAGGTGCATGGCTAGTCGATAACCTCCCGATTTGTCTGTCCCTTTCACTTTTCTGTGACAATGACATTCAAACTGACCTCTCCAAGTGCGCCATGTCCCAGCGTGGATGCCTGGTGCGGGATTCAAGAAAGTGGCCGAGCGGTATCGACGTACAAATTTTGAACAGACCTATCGACCTGTGGAGTTTGTCAAGAGCCGCATGGTGAGCCCCTAACTATTTCTAGTTACTGTTGAGCACAACGCTAAAACCAGTGCAGCTCGACAAAACCGCAGTCCCGTCCTTCACGTCCGCCTACTTGGAGGGTGAGCTCAGCCCTCTGGACTCTGAGACTCTCCCTTTCGCCGCGACGTCTCTCTACGGAGGCGGGACAGACACCGTACGATATTTCAGCTCCTCACATAACAAGCCAGAAGGCTAAATGGGCATGGGTGTCCCCCAGGTCGTGGCCGCTATTAACACATTTATACTTGCGATGGTTCTCTTTCCGGACGTGCAGCTCAAGTTACAGGAAGAGATCGACCGCGTTGTCGGCACAGGCCGCCTCCCAAACCTCTCTGACCGCGAACACTTGCCATACTTTGCAGCTGTGTACAAGGAGATCTTGAGGTGGCACGTCATCGGTCCTATCACTCCTCGTTCCACGATTCAAGACGACTGGTACGGCGACTATTTCATCCCCAAGGGCTCGTATGTCATGACCAATCTCTGGTGAGCACCCATCTGCATATTGTTAGGTTCATTTCAACTGACTTGCGACACCAAAACCTCAAAGGCAGATCGCGAATGACCCAGAGGTTTATGAAGATCCCGGTGAGTTCCGCCCGGAACGATTCTTAGGCGCTCAAAGTGCCCTCGACCCACATGCTTGGGCGTTCGGCTTTGGCCGACGTGCCTGTCCCGGGGTGGCGGTCGCGGGTGCCACCGTGTTTGCCTTCATGTCGATGGCTCTCGCAACGTACAACTTTGCACCAGGTCCAGAGGGGGCCCCGAAACCAGAATTCTTCTCGGGCTCAGTCAGGTGGGCAGCGGTTCCACCTCTCTGACTTTTGGTTGTCACTGACCTGATGGGAACCCTTTGTGGCGGTGGTCGCTGGTAGTCACCCGAAACCGTTCAAGTGTAGCATAACAGCACGATCGCCTGCCGCCCTGGAAACTATGCGCGTGGCGTATTCCGAACACCCTGTGGCGCCTCCATCACAATTCTAGATCGTGTATTTCTTGAGAATGATGTCACGGTACTGATTGTTGTTTCTGCATAGAGCTACACGCGTGTGTGATAGCGATTTACGGTCCATTCTGCGAAGAATGGGATCGTTAGAAGCACTGCCATATTCCGATGTGTTACTAGCTGTAGTTAATGTCATATGGGTTATGACGAGACTCGTGAGGGGCGTTGAAATAGTTATGCTACTATGATGGTAGCAAAACTGGTATAATAAGGTCTTGCGAGAAACGTATTGCCACTTAATCCAACACATTAAATTGATAAAAAAGGCTCTCAATAGGTGGAGAGGAAACCATTTACGCATTGGAAGTCACAATGCTCGTGGAAGATGTCGTGTGAATCAACTTCCTAATCAAGGGTGCATTTACCACAGCCTTGTCTACCCGCACCCTAAGATGAAAGATCGACATCAACCACCATTCTTCCCGCAACTCAGTGTGACATCTTTCTCCAGATTCATCCCTTTCATCACAGACACATGCCTCGCAGAAGCTTGAAGACCAAAATGGCTCGTGTTCATGGTACGTGTTCAAATTCTGATTGGCACGAGCGTGGAGTACTGAGTTGCGTAACACAGGAAATAGTAACAGACCTACAGCTACAATCAGCATTCTCCCAGATGATGTCTTTCTAGAAATATTTGCTTTCTCTCTACGCGACCCCTGTTGGAATTCCATTGAACGCCGTACGAGGGTATGGCAAAGACTACGGCATGTCTGCCAAAGATGGCGACGAATTATATATGCCTCACCGTTCTATCTCGATCTGCTACTTCACTGCTCAAATGGAACGCCCTTCAGGAAGAACCTCAGTCGTTGGCCAGCGTTCCCTATCTCCATTGCCTACATCATTTATAGCACTGAGGGCTATCGCCGTCGAGGTGACGAGTGTCATAATGCTGAGGCCTTTGCTGCACTCGAGCACCCTGGTCGTGTACGCCGCATTGATATTGAAACAATGATCTCGGGGATGGAAGAAGTGGTCGCGATGATGCAGGTGCCGTTTCCAGTGTTGACTCATCTCGAGCTTTCAGGAGAGTCGAATGTGCCTGTCCTCCGCGGTGGATTCCTGGGCGGAGCTGCCCCATCTCTACAAAATCTCCGCTTAAAAGGCATTCCCTTCCCAGAATTACCATCGCTTCTTTTATCGACTCGTGACCTCGTTTCTCTCCAACTCGATTGTATACCTCCGACTGGTTACATTTCACCAGAGGCGATGGCTGTAGGTTTAGCTGGGTTGACCAGGCTCAGAAACCTATGCATTGAAATCCAATCCCCGGTTCCTCCTCCCGGACTAACGAGAAGGCGTCCGGACCCCCCAATGCTGGCTCTCCTTCCCGCTCTCACCCAGTTTGTATTTATAGGTGATAGGGAGTACTTGGAGGACCTCGTGGCCCAGATTGACATGCCTCGCGTCGAGGACATCAGAATCGAGTACTTCACGCAGGAGTTTCAAACTCCCCAACTTTCTCAGTTCATCGATAGCATAGCAAACATCGAGCTTGTCCGGTTCAAGCGTGCACAAGTGACTTTTTATAATGGCAACGTCCGCGTCGAACTTGATTGCCCACAAGGTGGATGCTGTCAAGCCCGTCTCTCTGTTACAATCTTGGGCCGAGGGTTAGATTTCCGGATCCCATACGTGGTTCATGATGCTTTGCTCTCCAATGTGGATCATCTCTCCGTCTGCTGGACCCAAGTAGCGTTTAGTCAGGAATACGACATGGATGGAACCGAGTGGCTGCCGCTCCTCCAACGATTCCCTACTGTGGTGACGATGCACGTAAATAGGGCGATGGCAAGGCATATTGCTTCTACACTCGAGAACATCGCTGAGGAGATGGTCGCCAAAGTGTTGCCAGCGCTCCACTTGCTATACTTAGAAGATATTGGCGACCACGGCGATGACGAAGACTACCTCTACGACGAAACCTACAACTACATCGAGTATCCCGAACTCGTCTACGACAGGTACTTCGAAGACTTCAAGCGAGTAGGATCCACTAAGCGGTTCCTCTCTTTACGGCAGCTCTCTGGTCTCCCTGTAACCATCGTCAACGATCAAGATGAATTCGTCGAAAGACTCAAGGCCCCTCAGATGCATTTCAGTTCGCAGTGGTTGCCCCTCTACAGTAGTCTGGTGTTATGGTCCTAGTCGTACAATTTGGGAGACGTAATCGATTGTCCTGGCCACGTATTTACCAGAGTATGTATCACGTTCGTATGAATTCAAGTGCAATCGACTCGAGGCCCGCATGGCCCTCACTGAGCTTTAGTAACTTAGCATGGGTAGTCAGCAACTGCGGAAATATACAATTAATTCTGCACCCGAATGCTCAGCGAAACTGAGCGAGTGTATGCAGCAAATCGAGGCCTGGAGAGGGACCGTTCACCCGAATGGTTGAAGTCCGCCGACTTTGCGTCCAAGCTCCTGGAAGTGTTGCGACAAGATAGAGCCTGAGGTAGTTTGGTGGTCGCTCTCATCCATGACCACGAACCAGGATCCTGAGGGAACGTCTGTTACGTGCCAGTGGGTTATATCTAGGTCTTGCCGCTATCCCAGATAGTATCGTTAGGACAGCCACCGGCCAGTTGATCTTCGTTGTCACGCTTCGAACTTCAAGAACATCATGACCACGATCATTCCTACTTGCTGTTATGGATCTTTTTTCCTGTACGGCATGCTAGCGCCGCTCTGGAACCTGCGATCGCCACACCGGACCCTATTCTCGTCGCCAATATTCTTTTTGATGCAAAAGTTCAAGCGATCCTTTTTCGGTAACCACTCTCTTAGCAAGGGCCCCACGTCCATGGGCATGGAAGCGTCTCAAGAACGGATGGTGATGGAGGAGATTGATGAACGCAAAAATCGTGACGTGCGCGCCATCCGGTGGCACTGGAGCGCATCAAGATCGAGGCAGATGGCATGGGGGGTATTGACTGGCGGATATCTCTTCTCCAAGATGTAATATACGACGCCACTTACAGGTCCATGCGACGGCTTCCTGGGATATCGTTAAGCAGGCCCAAGCGCTCTGGGCCCCTTCTGATAAGAGATGTCTTCGATTTCCCGTTGATCTACAACACTCCTCTCACACCGCAATTAATATTCCCGGCACAGCAGTTCCAGGAACTGTCCTCGCTGAGCCTCGAATTCCGCAACATGCTCGAGGGGCGGAGCGCTGAAGGAGACGACGAGATGCTCGAAAGATTGAAATCTATCGACAGGGTCCGCGTTCTGCTGCGCCGGGCCGGTGGCCTGATGACACGGCAACTGTGGCGTCTGCAGGATTTACACAATGGCGGCGGTCTTGGGTTCACCACCGAACTTTTCTTCCTCTCCGTCAGACGACTCTTATCGATATCCTGCTCAACGTCATTTGCGACCTTGTCATCCAAGGCCGTGGTGTTTTCTCGGATTCCTCATATCCAGTGTATATCACGACCATACTCCTTGAAACTATAGGCGACATGCTCCGCGGGCACATGGGCTCAGATTCGCATATTGACGGCTTGATTGACGGCGCTTTGCGGGACGATTGAGAGCGTCGATCCGAAAGGTTGCTCAGACATGGGTCTCCAGCGTAAGGCAGTGGAGACTATTTCCAAATTCAGGGGAAACCGTATCTCATGGCTCCTCAGCAGTACTGCAGATCCTATGCGCTAGTATTACGAGCATTTCATCCCTTTTCCTTTCCTTCTGTACACTTAAGAGCTAGGAACATAGATGTTCAGTATTATTTAGTGTAGATTGGCGCACCTAAATCGGTTCTACTAGTACTCGTGTTCTTTGACCGAGATTTCCCTTCTAGCGACCCAAAAACAATACTCTATTTACACTTGCGGGGCGAGCGTCGGCTCTCAAGCTGAGTGTGTCACGTGAAGATCTAGTAGTTCACACAATCGCTTCCGCTTCCGCAATTGTTTGATTCGTTCCGCCCATCCACCCTCCAAATCAACTCGAGTGGCCAATTCCAATTCCCTTGTGTATCTTGTGGCCCTTGCGTTTTCGCTCGTACTCCGCGCTCGGGCGCACTGCTTGCTCTAGGTATCCGCGCGCAGTATGGTCATCCTTCTATACTAATGATTGGCGCCGTTCCGCCAAGACTAACACTGACACTCCGAATAGGGCAAGTCGAGGGGTGTCCGAGAAAGGTGATTAGGGTCACTGATACTCACTGAGGAAAGTGGTGGAATATTTTTCCCAATGCGTGGATGACGATGTCCCTGTAGTTGGTCTGCGTCTGTGGGCCAGTCACTGCAAGACAGCATGGTCAAACGTAACATTCCAGGTTTGAACGGCTCTCGTTGACATGACACAAAACCAGCTCAAATGGGAATTTCCATATTACGACGCAAGAAAGATAGGAAGAACTTGAACGGCCCTTGCAAGAATTTCTTGGATATTTGCCAAGTGAGATGAAGTCACTTAGTCTCGGGGTCTCTGTTCACGCGCTCGTGTCACTCCCACGAGGGGAGCTTGATTCTACCTTATCACCAGTGGTGGCTGAAGCACTGACAGGTCACAAGGGTTAAAGTCAGCGTTGCAGACCCTTGATTAGCGCCTGTTAGCGCCTGACTAGATGACTTGGTCCGAGTCAGGTCCTACTAGTAGTGTCAGTCGGGACGTCCCTCCGTATCACAAGCGGCACTTCTACTCCTCACTCCCCTCACTCTATAACTGACATTCCAGCTCATTCTAGTGGGTTGCGATGCCCAGACGCACAAGTCGCAGAGGAGATCCCGAACAAGGAGGGTTGCTATCTCTTAGTGGGTCTTACTACTAGGTTATCTCTTGATCGACGGGTATTTATGGCCCCGGGCCAAAAGATGAGTTAGGGGAAGAGGCGCAGTCGGAGACTCTCGGAGGACGTTTAGGACCTAGTGCGTATCTTATGTCGTTGAGTGCGTGGGGATCTCAGGCTGACGGGGGTGATCTGTTATAGACACAGAAGGGAGGGCTATGAGGAATTCTTCAGATGGCCCATCTCTTTCACAGGCTCAAAGCGAGCACAAGGATTTCAATGATGGTGCCAATGCTCTCTGGTCTCTTTACGGCAAAGAGGCTCAAGCCCACGACGAAGCAATGTTCCAAGGTCTATTAGCGGATATGAACGGAATTCCCACCTTCGTGTGTATATCCTCCCTTGTTCAGCATAGACTTGAATTCAATGTACCCACGTTTCCACAGGCCGGCTTATTTGCTGCCGTTATCACTTCATTCCTCGTCGACAGTCTTAAGAATTTGCAACCAGATCCTGCGAAACAATCCGTATATTATCACAAACAATCGGTCGAGATGCTTGCCCAGATCTCACAGCAAATCGCATCCATCGCTCCACAGGTTTCCATCCCATCTACTCCACCACCACCTTACCCAGATTTCTCCCTGTCAAGTTCAGACATCCTGGTGAACGGTTGCTGGTTGATCGGCCTCGTATGCAGCCTGTCTGCCGCGCTTTTTGCGACTCTAGTTCAAGAGTGGGTTCGATCCTATATGGAGGTCTACCAGCGGTACGACCACCCTCTGAAGCGAGCGCGATTTCGACAGTTTTTTTTCGACGGCGCATGGTCAGTGCGGGGGTTGGCGTTATTGGCCATTTTTACGATCCGTTTCTCGCTCGTCCTATTCTTTCTCGGCCTGAGCGATTCAATACTCAATGTCGACACAAAGATGGGCGCCATTGTGACCTTTTCTATCTGTTGTTGTGGATCATTCTTCCTGTACACCATGTTGGTGCCGCTCTGGAACCTGCAATCACCAGTCCAGTCCGCATTCTCATGGCGAATAATTTTCTTGAGGCAGAAGTTCTTACGACCTTATTTCGGCAACCGCTCTCTTAGAAAGAAGCTTACGTCTATGGGCATGGAAGCATCCCAAGAACGGGTGGTGATGGAGGAGACCGGTGAACGCAAAGGCCGTGATGTGCGCGCCATTCGATGGTTGATCAATAGGACCGCGGCAAACGCCGACATGGAACCACTCGTGTTGGCGATCCCTGGCTCTTTCAACACCGAATGGAGCCAAGACGTTTGGAGAGAGGTCTCCTCTCGAGCGCACGTCGCATTAATAGAGCCTCTGACAGGTCCTTCGCCCGCTGGTAGTCAAGTCTCCCTTATGCCTCGCCCACCACATCCGCAAAGAGCCGCTGTTGACACGATTTCTCGATGCATGCGCTACTTGTTCGAGACCTGCAATAATCACAGTTATTTCGAAAACGAGGACGCAAGGCGTAGGCGCATGCGCGCAGGCGTTGAGGCCGCGGCGACACTTGTATGTCGTATCGGTTTCCGACTAGATTCATTCGGAGAAATTGGCAAGCTGCTCAGCGAAATAGGCCAGATTGAAAAGGTCAACTCACCAACGATCACATCCGATACATCGTTCGTCATACGCTGGACATGTCTTTCGCTCGTGGACATTCGGCGGATACTGGGGAGCAACCGCCGGTTGCAAGCGCTCGCTGGGTACGCGGTGAACGGACTGCCAGGCCTTCAACTTCAATCCGAATCTAGTTTACCCGACGAGGCAGCACGTAAGAGCGCCCATAGGATCGACGAATGTCTCAAGACAGCTTGGGAGCGCGTTTCGGAACTCCGTCGAGCATTCGAGCCCTGGGCCAAGAAGACCAGGGAGCAAGTCAAAGAAACCCTGCTGACCTACGAGCAACAGATTTCGGAGTTGGAGCGTATTAAAGTCGAGGCCGAAAGCATGATGGACGTCGACTGGCGGATCTCTATTTATCAACGTGCAATGGATGACGCTACTTACAGGTTGACTCGGCAACTCCCGGATGTATCATTCGACGAACCACCCCGATCTGAATCTTTCTTGATAAGCGACACTTTCAATACACCAGCCACAGCTAGCACCCCAGTCGCTCCCCAATTGATATTTCCGGGACAACGACTACAAGCGTTGGTCAGACTTAGCTTCAAGCTTCGTGACGTCCTGGATGGTCAGGTTGCCGAGGGATGCGAAGAAGTCCTTGAAAGCCTGAAATCCACCGACCAGGTCCCTGTTTCTCTGCGCCGGCCCAATGGCTTGATGAAACGGCAACTGTGGCGCCTGCAAGATGTACGCGACGGCGGTGGTCTCGGGTTCACCGTCGAACTTTTCTTCCTCTCCCTTCGACGGCTCTTATCGATATCTTCGTTGCACGAATCGAATAGCGTCTTCTACACTAACACCTTCAAGATTATCACGTCCCACTGGGAGGAGAGCAAGGAATCGCCCGGGACGCAATGTATCCTCCTCGATATCATCTGTGACCTGATTATCCGCGGCCGTGGGACCTTCTCAGATTTTTCATATCCAGAGTCTATCACGACCATGCTCATTGACACAGTAGGCAATATACCTCAAGGATATGTGGGCTCAGACGAGGATATCCGCAAGGCTATACGAGAAATCGAGAACGCCGACATAGATGAGGATATCAGCGACGCTGTCCGGGAGATTGAGGACGCCGAGCCGATCCGGATGGACAGGAGGGAACTGCAGCGCAGGGTTTTGGCGGCTTTTCCACAATTCTGTAGTAACCCAGAGCATCTAGATCCCGTTATTGCAGAGTTCGTAGGGTAGTTGCACGAGGCGAGTACGCGGTCATGAATACAGCAGTTTTTGGCATTTGTGGCGCCCTATGTTATCATATCATTATCACTTCAGCTCTTACGATCCTGAGCCTGACTTGCGCACGAGCGCAGCTGCTCCCTGCCCCCCAGAAGCGAACGACACCGCCTTGCGCACGTTGACCACGTCCCCTGCACCACCGCCGCCATCCCGCTTCGACTTTTTTGACGAGCTGCCGGAGGCGCCGTTTCCTATTTGTTTGATGAGGGCCATATTCGCATTCTTCTCCGCGTCGACGGACTTTTCAATCGGATCGAACTGGGGACGAAGCGGCGCCATGCAGATATAATTGGGGGTGAAGTAGTGAGCACGTGCGAGAGAAAGGCAGGAGGGGTACGGTATCTTGTGCCTCACCCCACGCAGCTTTTTCTCGCCGTCGAGCGCGCGATGGAACTTTCCCATACTCGCCGTGCTCGTACGTGTCGTAGCTAGAGTACGATCGATATACCGCTTACGGTCGACCTGAGTACCAGTCGTCGTCGTCGTCGGTCCCTGCTGGGCCCGCGCGACATTCTGCAGATGCTGGCGCTCATTCTTCGCCATGCTCTCTTTGCGCGCCACCCGTGCCTCCTTGGACGGGTCATCATCCGCATCTAGAAGCCAACCGCAACGTCGCCATGGCATTTCAGAGACAAAACAAAATTGGGACGCACCAGCGTTGGCGGGCACCTCGTGTAGCCACGGTGTCTCCTCGTCCTTGTTTTTCCCTTTCCAGCCCCAGCGCAGCACCCATGCCTGGCGCTCGTCATCCCAGATTTCTTGTCGCGCAGCTGCGGGCTGATGCCCTTCGCGCGCGCGAAGCGTTGCCACTTTGTTAGGGGTTTTGGGCTTGTGGAGGAGCTCGGCGCGTGAGAGCTGCGTCGTTGGCGGTGGGAGCTGCGCGAGCGGACCCTCGGGAGAGGGGAGGGTCGGCGGACTGAATAGCGCTGCGAGCAGGAGCTGGATTCCGTCCCGTGCGATCGACTGGAGACACGCTTCGTGATCGTACTCCTGCAAGGCCTCCATATAGGATCGGACCCACCTTTGAATGAAAGTCGCAAGAAGCGCAGCAGACAGACTGAACACGAGACCGACCAGCCACAAACCATTCGCTTGGAGGTCTGCACTCGATGGCCTGAATGCCGGGTAAGGTGGCGGGGGAGTAGATGAGATAGAGACCTGCGGGGCGATGGATGCGATTTGCTGTGAGATCTGGGCGAGCATCTCAACCGATTGTCGATGATAGTATACTGATTGTTGCGCAGGGTCCGGTTGCAAATTCTGAAGACTGTCGACGAGGAAGGAAGTGAGAACGGCAGCAAACAAGCCGGCCTGTGGAAACGTGGTTAGGTTTCAGGGTCTGCGCTGGATACGGGAAGATAGACGCACGAAAGTAGGAACTCCGTTCATTTCCGCTAACAGGCCTTGGAACAGAGCTTCGTCGTGGGCTTGAGCTTCTTTGCTGTAAAGGGACCAGAGGGGATTGGCACCGTCATCGAAATCCTTGTGTCCGCCAACTGTAGAATTGTTCATCCCCCTCCCTCCTGGGTCTACAATATCGCCGACTGGTCAGATCTCCACGCACTCCACAAAACAAGATACGCACCATGTTCTAAACGTGTTTCGGGAGTCTTATATCGCGCCTCTTCCTCTAAGTCATCTTTTTGGCCATCAATATTCGTCGGAAACGAGACAATCTAGGACTCACTCAGAGGTAGCAGTTCTCCCTGTTCGGGGTCACCTCTGCGGCTTGTGCGTCTGGACATCGCGATATCCACTGGAACGAGCTGAAATGGTGGTTATAGAGTGAGGAGAGAATGGAGGTTCAAGCTCAAGTGCGGCCCATGATATAGTAAAATCAGGCTGCCTGATGGCAGCGGCGTGTACCATAATCCTATGCGTTTTCATCTGACACGAGTACCGTAGTGGAGCGTTCCGGCCTTATGTTCCCCAGTTGAGTATAGAGATGTTCTTGAAAACGGGGGCCAGAACGCGAGGCATCGAGCGCGCAACGCTTTCGGATACCTGGGTTGATAAAACAGGTTCAGACCAACCACAGTCGTGACTAGTGAAGCAAGCAAATGGGTCCGAAGCGTGCCAGAAGCAAGGTGGGACGGAATTCCCGCACCGGGCAGTCGAACACCCCTCCTCATGCCGCCGTTCGACTACAGGCCGCATCAGGAAAAACCTACTTTGATAATTTGAGATAATTTCCATATTGGGCGAGAATTATCGAAATTATGATGTCGCTAGTGCTCGCTAGTCTGAATCATCATTGATTATCGCGATTATCACGTCATTATTCCGGGAGGTTTTCTTGATATCAGGCATCGCATTTTGTCTTGTCTCAGAGGGCCACGGCGCCAACAACCGCAGTCTCCAGACCCAAAGTCGTCCCCGGCAAAAGCATTTACAGTACTCAGGTAGGTCTCACCGTACTCACGCGCATATGGTAAACAACATCTAATTTTCCTTTTATGTATGAATCACTCCAACGTCTCTCACTTTTTGATTTTCCCGGCGTTCCTCTGAGAGGTCACGGTGGCCTTCTGCTCGGGCGCACGCAAGTCTCGACTCGCCTACTTCTAAATTTCTTACACTACGTGTCGGAAGACCGGCCTTGTAGAGCGTTATCGCATCGCCAATACTTCAGCCCACCCACATTAGCTATTCGTGACGCCCAATATAGTCAACGATGGCCATGATACCACCATTGACTTGTGGGCCAGTGGGTCGATTGCTGGCTCGTCCCATTACTCAACGATACCAACTTCAACGAAACTTGTACTCTGATCCTCCTCACCTTTGACGAAACTTAGACAACATTGTCGTCCTACTGCTTGGAGGTGCCGTCTCCGTGTACTCGCGGAACCATTGGCTCAACCTACTACACGCAATAGTCCTCATTCTCCACCATGAAGCAAACCGGGGTTTCAGGTCGCTCGGGTGTGGCGATACGAACAAGCACTACGTCCTGTCTCCCTGATTCCCTTAACTAACCTCTCGCATTACCGCCACGCAGAGCGCTCTCGAACATCCTACTTCATCGCCAACGCAACGCGACGGGCTACACGAACCTCGATGTCCCCATCGCCGACATCCCGCTGACGAACATCACAGGCATGAGTCATGACCCTGGGCCCACTACAACGCGCAGTACCACATGCCCATCACGGCGCCAAACACATCTACCCATTGGCGCGGGTGGCAGTCCCATCAGGCGTCAACATCAACTTTACTGCCGCCCTGGTGCTCGCACCTGTCAACCTCACCGTGCAAGGAAAGAGCGTGCCGTGGATCGTCCCCCCTGGTTGCCGCGGCGTCGTCTAACTCATCCAGTGGTAGCGGTAATGGTGCGGCTGGCATTAGGGAGGGTATGGTCGGTACCATGGTGCTTGGCGCGCTTCTTGCTGGCGTTGTGACGTTTCTTCTGGCTTGAGCGGACTACATAGTACATACACACCACGCGCGAGCAGAGGTGTTGGTTCATTGGTTCGGCCAGGACCTAGTTTAGCTAATGTTGTTTACACCCTCTTGTATAAGATCGGCCGCTGCAGCGTCCATCTATGCGTGACTTGAGATAGCTATCTCCCGTAGTACTGAGCTACTAGGCATGGACTTGGCAATCGCAAAAAAATTTAGTGACCATAACATGTGTTCCTGGTCCACAGTTGTACAGAAGTAAGGAAACTCGTGCCTCTAGCGTACGAAAACTGGAACATCGGGTTCAGGAAACTTTGCAACATAACGGAATCGTGAAAACGTCTCCAATACCCTGCGCTGCAGTTCCCTCCTGTCCATCCGGACCGGTTCGCCGTCCTCAACCTCCTGTACACCATCGCGGATATCCTTGTCTAAGGTGGCGCCCTCAATATCCCATACACCATCGCGGATATGTTCGTCGGGGCCCGTATATCCTTGAAGTATTTTGTCTACCGTGTCAAGGAGTGTGTCCGTGATCGACTCCGGACACGAAAAATCCGAGAGGGTCCCACGGCCTGGGGTTACCAGGTCGCAAATGATATTAAGTAGGATAGAGTGCGTCCCGGGTGATTGTTTGCTCTCCTCCCAGTGGGAGGTGATAACCTTGAAGGCGCCAGTGTAGAAGACGCTGTTCTGTTCGTCCAAAGAAGATATCGATAGAAGTCGTCGAAGGGAGAGGAAGAAAAGTTCGATAGTGAACCCAAGACCACCGCCGTCGCGTACATCTTGCAGGCGCCACAGTTGCCGTTTCATCAAGCCATCGGGCTGACGTAGAGCGACAGGGCCTTTGTCGACCGTTTTCAGGCTTTCGAGAACTTCCTCGTATCCATCGGCAACCTGACCATCCGGGACTTCACGAAGCTTTCGGCCAAGTCTGACCAACGCATGAAGTTGTTGTCCCGGGAATATAAATTGTGCGATGACTGGGGCGCTAGCTGTGGCTGGCGTTGAAAAAATCGCTCATCAGGAATTAAGATCGGTGAGGATCGTCGAAAGACACACCAGGAAGTTGCTGCATCAACCCGTAAGTAGCATCGTCCATTGCATCTTGAAAATTGGATATCTCCCGGTCGACGTCCTTCATGCCATCGGCTTCGATCTTTATGCGCTCCAACTCTAAAATCTGTTGTTCGTGGTTTCGTAGGGTTTGTTCTTCGAAATGCTTCCTGATCCTGTTCTGGGCCTGGGGCTCGAATGCTTGACGTAAGTCCTCGACGCACTCCCATGCTGTCTTGAGGCTTTTATCGATCCTCTTGGCGCTTTCTCGTTCCGCCTCGTCCGGTTGTCCGTATTTCGATTCAAAACGTACCAGTCCGTTCACAGCGTACCCAGCGAGCACCCGCAGCCGCTTTCTGCCCAATGTCCGCTGAATGTCCACGAGTGAAAGGCACGTCCAGCGTACGACGAATGATGTATCGGATGTGGTGGTCGGTGAATTGATCTTTTCAATGTGACCTATTTCGCTGACCACCTTGCTGACTTCTCCAAACAGGTCCAGTCGATAATCGACGCGGCAAACGAGTGACGCCGCAGCCTCGACGCAAGCGCGCATGCGTCTATGTCTTGCCTCTTCGTTTTCGAAATTACTGTGGTGGTTGCAGGTCTCGAAAAGGTAGCGCACGCATCGAGTAATCGTGTCAACGGAGGCTCCTTCTAGTGGGGGCGTGGAGTGAGGGATAAGGGAGATTCGACGACCAGTTAGTAGATGACCCGTCGGGGACTCTGACGTGCCGTGCGTCCAAGAGGAGAGATCTTTCCAGACGTCTTTGCCCCAATCGGTGTTGAAAGAGCCAGGGATCGCCAATACGAGCGGTTCCACGTCGGCATTCGCGGCGGCCCTATTGACCAACCATCGGATGGCGCGCACATCACGGCGTTTGCGCTGATCTGTCTCCTTCATCACCGCCCGTTCTTGACGTGCCTCCAGGTCCACGGTGGCAACCCATTTGGCAGAACAGGGACAGAAAATCTGCAACAGGAAGGATATCCCTCGCAACAGGGATTTGTCCGGTGTCCTCAGGCGCACGAGAAATATAAAAATGGTAATTGGGTAGATTGATACCAATGGGATGATATAAATGATCGTGATGGTGCCACTATGTGGGTTATCACCGAATGTGGAAAGGCTCAAACCCAAAAAAAATAGGAGGAGCGAGATACGAATCATCCAGGTGACATATATCGCCAAAAACTGTAATACCGGGGCGCGGTCGAAAAAGAATTGTCGAAAGCGCGCTCGCTTCAGAGGGTGATCGTACCGCTCGAAGACCCGCAGATAGGATCGAACCCAATGTTGAACGAGAGTTGCAAAAAGCGCTGAAGCCAGACTGAGAATGAGGCCGCCGAGCCAGAAAGTGTTCACACTTATATCCCGTTGCGATGGGTGGAAATCTGGGTAAGGTGGTGGGGGGATAGACGGGACAGAGACCTGTGGGGCGATGGATGCAATTTGCTGTGAGATCTGTGCGAGCATCGCGACCGATTGCTTCTGATAGTATACCGATTGTTGTGCAGGATCAGGTTGCAGATTCTTAAGGCTGTCGACGAGGAACGAAGTGATAACGCCAGCAAACAAGCCGGCCTGTGGAGACGCGGATAAGTTCAAGTTTACGCTGAACGCGAGAGTATGTACACACGAATGTGGGGATTCCACTCATATCTGCTAGCAGACCTTGGAACAGTGCTTCGTCGTGGGCTTGAGCCTCTTCGCTGTAAAGAGACCAGAGGGCATTGGCACCATCATCGAAATCATTGCGCTCGCTTTGAGCTGGGCCATCTGAGGAATTATTCATTGCTCCCCCTCCTGGGCCTGCGTCTGCAACATCTCACCGACTCGTTAGATCGCCACGCACTCAACTTAACGACATAATATACACACCAGACTCCAAACGTCTTCTAGATGTCCCAGACCGCGACTGTTCCCCTACCTCATCTTTTGGGCCATCAATACTTGTCGGAAAAGAGATGATCTAATATTTACCGAGAGATAGCTGTTCTACTCGTTCGGGGTCACTTCTGCGCCTTGTGCGTCTGGGCATTGCGATATCCACTAGAATGGGCTAAAATGATGGTAAGAGTGAGGGGAGAAAGGAAGTTCAAGCTCAAGTGCTGCATCATGGCAGCAGCGGGTACCATAACCCTGCACGCATTCACCTACCATCTGACATGAGTAATGAAATGCCCCAGCCTCATTTTCGCCGGCTGAGTTATGGAGGTCTTCTTGAAAACAAGGGCCAGAACTCGAGACATTCAGATCTCAGATAGCTGCCGCGTTGAAACCAGCGATGCCAGTGAATGGTCCAAAGGACGTACGTATAACCAACACCGATAGATTCGGGATTCCCACACCCGGCAGTTGGCGACACATTCCACCTACATCCCCTCTCCTCCCTCCTCCTGTTCATCGCTGCAGTGCTCGCCGCCGAGGCCAACCGCATCATTTTGTTGTGACCTTATATTAAAGATGCCGAGTTTGTCCCCCGAGGGCCTTCTCGTTGAATTCACCAACAATGGTGGGCGCCAAACCCAAGATCTTCTCCGGCAAAAGCCGCAAAACCATCTCATTCTAACTTACCATTCAGGTCGATTTCACGGTTATTTGTACGTCAACACTTCCGCACCCGCACATACCTTCTATGTACCCAAGTACAACCCTACCATTTTCTATAATTCAGTCATCTCGGTCACCTCCCACTTTGCGCTTCATCGCAACTTCAACGACTTTGCCGCCAACATCACGTCCCTTAGTGGCTGTTCGTGACGCCCAATATGGTCGACGATGGCTATGATACCAGCATTGACCTTGCAGGCCAATGGGTCGATTATTGGCTCATCCCGTTACACTACTCAACGACATCAGCTTCGACGACACCACACTTTGGTCTTCCTCACCTCAATGAAACCGAGACCGTGAGATACACCGTCAACAACCGCATCCTCTCCCTGCTGCTTGAAGGTGCTGTCTCTGAGAATTCTCATGGTACTATCGACTCAACCTACTAGACACATTTCTCCTTACTCTCCAACGTGGAGGAAAACTGGGGCCACTGCTCGCTCGGCTGCGGCGACACGTATAAGTACGTCCTACCTCTCCCCCAACTCCTCAAGCTAAGCTCCGTCCCACAGAACACTCTCGAATGTCTACTCCTTTGTCCCCAACGCGACAGGCTACACCAACCTCGAAATCTTCATACCCGACATCCCACTGACGATCACTACTGGCATAATCTCGGGCCCGCACAAGGTGCAGTACTACGTGCTCGTTACAGCGCCGAACACGTCTACCGTCAGCACAGGGGGCGGTCCCATCTTTGTCGCATCGGGCTTGATACCAGCTTCACCACCGCCAAAGCTCCCGCACCGGTCAACCTCACCGCGCAGGGCAAGACCATGCCGTGGCTTCGCCCACGGGTTGCAGCAGCGTCGTCTGACACATCATCCAGTGGCAGCGGTAATGGTGTGGTTGGTTCCAGGGAGGGCATGGTCGGCGGCATGGTGCCAGGCATACTTCTTACGGGCGTTATGATGCTTCTTCTGGCTTGAGCGGACTACACAGTAGGCGCAATGGGCGAGTGGTGTTGGTTTCCTGGTTCGGCCAGGGCTTAGCTTAGGTTGTCGTGTAAGAGACTTGAGTTTCCTTACTCTAAAACTGATGTTGATGAGCACTGTACTGCCGTGCTAACATGAAAATACGTTTATACTGAGATTGGCTGGTATTATTGAAGTGCTGAAACGTCGCGCTATCCGAGCATCTTTGTTGCAGGCCATCCTGGATTCCTATTTACGCATGACTTGAGATAGCTATCTCCCAGTTCAGTAGTCATCATTACATGTTCCCAGTCCACAGTTGTACAGAAGTAAGGAAACTCGCCCCTCTAGTCTACGTAAGCTGCAACAACGGGTGAGAGAAGCTGTGCGTTACTACGGAATCGTGGAAATGCCCCCAATGCCCTGCGCCTTTCCTTTCGCTGACCACCTTGGCGACTTCTCCAAACCAGTCCAGTCGATAGTCAATACGGCATATGAGCTCCGCCGCAGCCTCAACACAAGCATGCATACGCCTATGTCTTGCCTCCTCGTTTTCGAGATGACTGTGACTGTTGCATGTCTCAAAAAGGTTGCGCATGCATCGAGAAATGGGGTGAGCGGCTCCTAACGAGTGTGGAGAGTGAAGAATGAGGGAGAATTAACTGCTAGCGGGAGAAGTACCTGTCAGAGGCTCGTGCGCCTGAGAGACCTCTCTTCAAACGTCTTGACCCCATTCAGTGTCGAAAGAGCCAGGGATCGCCAACACGAGGGGATTAATCTCGGCGTTTGCCGCTTTCCTATTGATCAGCCATCGGATGGCACGCACATCACGGTCTTTACGCCCATCGGCCTTCTCCATCGCACTCTGTTCTTGATATACTCCTATGCCTCGACTTCTGGAACCGGCTGGGGTGAAATTGTCGAGTAGCTTCATAGAAGGAGGCATAAAAGCAATCGCGATGGCGCCAGTAATTGTATTGGTTTCGAATGTGGAAATGGTCAAGCCAAAACATAATAGAGTGACCGATAAAACGACGCTATTAGCGGCAACAAAAAACGCCAACTGCCGGAGTGGCTGGGCAGCGTCGAAAAAATGTTGTCGAGACCGCGCGCTTCAGAGGGTGACCCCACCGCTGAAAGACCCCTAGATAGTGTTGAGCCCCTTGTTGAATGAGAGTTGCAGAAATTAGACTGTAATCGAGGCGAGTGATGGTCCAGAGAGAGTTCATTGCCATGTCTGTCTTTGACGGATGGAATACTGGGTAAGGTGGCGTGGGAGTAGATGGGACAAAGACCTGTGGGGTGACAGATGCAATTTGCTGTGAGATCTGGGCGAGCGTCGCGACCGATTGCTGTATGGGATCCGGTTGCAAATTCTTAAGACTGTCAACGAGGAAGGTGGTGAGAACGCTCGCAGACAAGCCGGCCTTTGGAAATGCGGGTAAATCAACTCTAGGCAAAACGCGACGCACGAATGTGGGGATTCCACTCATATCCGCTAACAAGGCTTGGAAGAGTGCTTCGTCGTGGGTCTGAGCCTCTTTATTGTAAAGAGACCAGAGGGAATTAGCACCGTCAGAAATCCTTGCGCTCGCTTTGAGCTGGGCCATCTGAAGAATTGTTTATCACCAGGTTCCAAACGTCTTCCAGAAGTCCCAGACCACGACTCTTCCCCTATCTCATCATTTGGTCCATGAATACTTGTCGGATAAGAGCAAGGATAAGAGGTGATCTAAGATTTACCAACTTGAAGAGATAGCTGTTCTCCTCGTTCGGGGTCACTCCTGCCCCTTGTGCATCTGGGCATTGGGATATCCACCAAAACGGGTTGAAACGATGGTAATTGGGTGAGTGGAGTAAGGAAGTTCGAGCTCAAGTGCTGCCTTATGGCAGCAGCGGGTACCATGACCCTGCGCGCTTTCACCTACCATCTGACACGAATAATGGAACACCCCTGCCTCATTTTCGCCGGCTGAGTTATAGAGGTCTTCTTGAAAACAGGGTCAGAACTCGAGACATTCAGATTTCAGATAGCTGCCGCA
Source organism: Lactarius indigo (assembly GCA_025766275.1). Classification (NCBI taxonomy): domain Eukaryota; kingdom Fungi; phylum Basidiomycota; class Agaricomycetes; order Russulales; family Russulaceae; genus Lactarius; species Lactarius indigo. Next base: position 288,492 of record JAFKAC010000050.1, on the reverse strand, counting down.
TTGAGACCAACGAATGCAAGCGAGTGGACCAAACCACGTAACCAACACCGATAGATTCGGGATTCCCACCCCCGGTGGTTGGCGACATATTCCACCTACATTCCCTCTCCTCCCTCCTGTTCATCGCTGCAGTGCTCGCCGCCCAGTTCAACTGCATCCTTTTGTTGTGACCTTAGATTACAAACACCGCAGTTTATCCCCCGAGGGCCCTCTCGTTGAGTCCCCCAACAATGGTAGGCTCCAAACCCAAGATCTTCTCCGGCAAAAGCTTCAAAACCGTCTCATTCTATTCAGGTCGATTTTCTATGATTTGGTCACCTCCCGCCTTCCTCTTCATCGCAAATTCACCGCCGACATCACGTCCCTTAGTGGCTGTTCGCGACGCCCAATATGGTCGACGACGGCCACGATACCACCATTGACTTTGCTGGCCAATGGGTCGATTACTGGCTCGTACTCAACGATACTAACTTCACCGACACCGTATCCTGATCCTCCTCACCTTTGACGAAACCGAGACATACACCGTCAACAACCGCATCCTCGCCATACTACTTGTAGGCGCCGTCCCCGAGAGAGCTCGCGGCACGGTGGACTCGACCTACTACACGCACTACTCCTCACTCTCCACCGTGGAGGCGAACTGGGGTCTCGGGTCACTCGGCCGTGGCGACAAACAAGTGCGTCCTGCGATTTCCTTAAATTCCCTTCCAGCTAACCTCACACCCCGTAGGACGCTCTCGAACGTCTACTCCTTCGTCGCCAACGCTACGGGCTACACCAACCTCGACATCTCCCTCACCGACATCCCACTGACGAACACCACCGGCATAATCCCAGGCCCGCTCAACGCACCGTACTGCGTGCCCGTTACAGCGCCGGACACGTCTGCCGTCAGCGCGGCCGGCGGTCCCGTCTTTGTCTCGTCAGGCGTCGACATCAGCTTCACTGCCGCCAAAGCTTCCGCGCCCGTCAATCTCACCGTGTAGGGCAAGATCGTGCCGTGGCTCGGCCCCACGTTGCTGCGTCGTCGTCCAACACTTCATCCAGTGGCAGTGGTAATGGTGCAGCTGGCGCCAGGGAGAGCATGGTCGGCGGCATGATGCTTGGCACGCTTCTTGCTGGGTTATGACGCTCCTTCTGTCTTGAGGAGCAGATTACGAAGCGCGAACGGTGTTGGTTTGCTGGTTGGCCAGGACGTAGTTTAGCTATTCTTTGGTTGTCGTGTGCGGAACTTGGATTTCTTACTCTAAAACTGACGCTGATGAGCACTGCACCCCTGTGCCAACACAAAATACGCGTTCACACCTGATATGAGACCGGCCGGTATCGTTAAGGAACTGCAGTTTCGCCCAATCTGAACATGTTATCCGCGGGTTATCCTGCGTCCCTAGGCTTGAGATAAAGACGCCCCCGTATCTCTATCTGTCGCGTTCGGCACGTACTTAGCTAGGCACGTACTTCGCGATCGCAAGAAATTGTAGTGGTCATTACATATGTTTTCGGTCGACATTTCTACGGAAGGAAGCTCGTGCTACTAGCCTATGGAAACTGTGACTGGTTGGAGACGCTCTGGATTGTCACGGGGTCGTGTAATAGCCGCCAATGCCCTGCGCTGCAGTTCCCTCTTGTCCATCCGGATCGGCTCACCGTCCTTAATCTCCCATACACCATCACGGATATCCTCGTCTGGGTTGGCGCTCTCAATCTCCCGCACAGCCTCACGAATATGTTCGTCGCGGCCAGTATATCCTTGAAGTATTTTGCCTACCGTGTCGAGGAGTATGGCCATGACCGACTCCGGACACGAAAAATCCGAGAAGGTCCCACGGCCCGGGATTATCAGGTCGCAAATGATATTAAGCAGGATACAGTGCGTCCCGAGCGATTGACTGCCCTCCTTCCAATGGGAGGTGATGACCTTGAAGGTGCCAGTATAGAAGACACTGTTTGATTCGTCTAAAGAAGATATCGATAAAAATGATCGAAGGGAGAGGAAGAAAAGTTCGGCGCTAGACCCAAGACCACCGCCATCGCGTACATCTTGCAGCCGCCACAGTTGCCGTCTCATCAAGCCATCAGGCCGACGCAGCGAAATAGGGACTTGGTCGACGGATTTCAGGTTTTCGAGCACCTCCTCGTATCCCTCGACTTTCCCACGTAAGACTTCACGAAGCTGTAGGCCGAGTTTGGCCAACGCTTGAAGTTGTTGTCCGGGGAGTATCAATTGAGGAGTGACCGGAGCGCTACCCGTGGTCGGCGTATTAAAAGTATCACGTATCAAAAAAGTTTCAGATCGGTGAGGTTCGTCGAGTGATACACCGGGGAGTTGCCGCATCAACCTGTGGGTAGCGTCGTCCATTGCACCTTGATAGAGAGAGATCTGCCGGTCGACGTCCTCGATCCCGTCGGCCTCGGATTTGATGCGCTCTAAATCCGAAATCTGTTGTTCGTGGGTTAGTAAGATTTGTTCGACTTGCTCTCTGGGTCTCTTCTGGGTCCAGGGCTCGAATGCTCGACGTAGGTCCTCAACGTCCTCCCATGCGGTCTTGAGATATTCATCGATCCTGTGAGCGCCCTCCCGTCCCGCCTCGTTCGGTTGTCCATGTTCCGATTGAAAGCGCGCCAGTCCGATCACCGCGGACCCGGCGAGCCCTTTCAGCCGGTTTCTGCCCAGTGTCTGCTGAATGTCCATGAGTGAAAGGCACGTCCAGCGTAGGATGAATGATGTGTCAGATGTAGTCGTCAGTGATTGGTTGACCTTGTCGATTTGGCCTATTTCGTTGACAAGCTTGGCGACGTCTCCAAACAAGTCCAAACGATAACCAACACAGCATACAAGTGAGGCCGTGGCTTCAACACATACGCGGATACGCCTACGTCTTGCCTCCTCGTTTTTGAAATAGCTGTGATTGTTGCAGGTCTCGAAAAGGTACCTCACGGATCGAGACATGGCGTCGACGGTGGCTCCTTCTAGCGGTTGTGGGGAATGAAGAGAAAGGGTGACTAGGGGACTAGATGGAGGACCCGTCGGAGGCTCTGACGTGCCGTACGTGACCTCTTTCCAAATATCTTGGCCCCATTTGGTGTTGAAAGAGCCAGGGATCGTCAATACGAGTGGTTCCATCTCGGCGTTTGCTGCTTTCCTATTAATCAACCACCGGATGGCGCGCACGTCGCGGACTTTGCGTTTATCGGGATCCTCCATCACCGCCAGTTCTTGACGTTCTTTGAATATCTCCAACCCTTTGAAGGGGGAGCGGTGACGGTAAAAGGATAACGTGAGTATCTGTATAATTAACGGTAGCGTATCCGGGAACGGGGTCTGGTATAGCGATTTCCTGTCCCGGAGAAACGTATACGTGTTATACAGGGAGAGCGATCCGTAGGCGCAAATGGAAATGGTCGTGGTGACGCCAATAGAAGTGTTGACATTGAGGACGGAAATGCTCAGGCCGATGAAAAATAGGAGAAGCGAGAACCGAATCAAGAAAGAGACTATTTTTGCCATTAGTAGCGTTGACTGGGCGCCGTCGAAAAAAAATTGTCGAAATCGCGCTCGCTTCAGAGGATGATCGTACTCCTGCAAGGCCTCCATATAGGATCGAACCCACTGTTGAATGAAGATCGCAAGAAGCGCTGCGCACAGACTGAGCACGAGACCACTCAGCCACATAATGTTCACTTGGACGGCTGTATGCGATGCCTTGAACGCTGGGTAAGGTGGTGGGGGAGTAGATGAGATAGAGACCTGCGGGGCGATAGACGCGATTTGCTGTGAGATCTGGGCGAGCATCGCAACCGATTGCTGCTGATAATATACAGATTGTTGCGCCGGATCCGGTTGCAAATCCTGAAGGCTGTCGACGAGGAAGGAAGTAATAACGCCAGCAAACAAGCCGGCCTATGAAAACGTGGTCAGGTTTCAAGGTCTGCGCTAGGCACGGGAAGATAAACGCACGAATGTAGGAACGCCATCCATTTCCGCTAATACGCCTTGGAACAGAGTTTCATCGTGGGCTTGAGCCTCTTCGCTGTAAAGGGACCAGAGGGCATTGGCACCATCATCGAAATCCTTGCGCTTGCCTTGAGCTAGGCTATCTGAAGAATTATTCGTTGCTCCCCCTCCCGGGCCTGCGTCTGCAACATATCGCTGACTCGTTATATCGCTACGCACTCAACGACACAATATACGCACCAGGTTCCAAACGTCTTCCAGATGTCCCAGACCGCGACTGTTCCCCTACCTCATCTTTTGGGCCATCAATACTTGTCGGAAAAGAGATGATCTAAGATTTACCAAGAGATAGCTGTTCTCCTCGTTCGGGGTCACTTCTGCGTCCTCTGTGTCTGGCCATTGCGATATCCACTAGAATGGGGTAAAATGATGGTAATAGAGTGGGGGGAGTAAGGAAGTTCAAGCTCAAGTGCTGCATCATGGCAGCAGCGGGTACCATAACCCTGCACGCTTTCACCTACCATCTGACACGAGTAATGAAATGCCCCAGCCTCATTTTCGCCGGCTGAGTTATGGAGGTCTTCTTGAAAACAAGGGCCAGAACTCGAGCCATTCAGATCTCAGATATCTGCCGCGTTGACACTAGCCTAAGCGATGCCAGTGAATGGTCTAAAGCACGTAACCAACGCCGATAGATTCGGGATCTCCACACCCGGCGGTTAGCGACACATCCCCCTCTCCTCCCTCCTCTTGTTCATCGCCGCAATGCTCGCTGCCTCGGTCAACATCCTTTTGTTGTGACCTTATATTACAGACGCCGCAGTTTATCCCCCGAGGGCCCTCTCGTTGAACAATGGTAGGCGCCAAACCCAAGATCTTCTCCGGCAAAAGCCGCAAAACCATCTCATTCTAACTTACCATTCAGGTCGATTTCACGGTTATTTGTACGTCAACACTTCCGCACCCGCACATACCTTCTATGTACCCAAGTACAACCCTCCCACTTTGCGCTTCATCGCAACTTCAACGACTTTGCCGCCAACATCACGACCCTTAGTGGCTGTTCGTGACGCCCAATATGGTCGACGATGGCTATGATACCAGCATTGACTTTGCAGGCCAATGGGTCGATTATTGGCTCATCCCGTTACACTACTCAACGACATCCACTTCGACGACACCACACTTTGATCTTCCTCACCTCAACGAAACTGAGACATGCCTGTCAACAACCGCATCCTCTCCTTGCTGCTTGAAGGTTCTGTCTCTGAGAGTTCTCATGGTACTGTCGACTCGACCTACTAGACACATTACTCCTCACTCTCTACCGCGGAGGAAAACTGGGGCCACTGCTCGCTCGGCTGCGGCGAGCATCAGGAAAAACCTACTTTGCTAATTTGAGATAATTCGAGATAATTAGGACTAGCGAACGCTAGCTGTCACTAAGATGTCAATAATTCTTACTCAATATGGAAATTATCTCAAATTATCTCGAATTAGCAAAGTAGGTTTTTCCTGATGCCGACACGTATAAGTACGTCCTACCTCTCCCCCAACTCCTCAAGCTAAGCTCCGTCCACTGAGCTTTAGTAACTTAGCATGGGTAGTCAGCAACTGCGGAAATATACAATTAATTCTGCGCCCGAATGCTCAGCGAAACTAAGCGAGTGTATGCAGCAAACCGAGGCCTGGAGAAGGACTGTTCACCCGAATGGTTGAAGTCCGCCGACTTTGCGTCCAAGCTCCTGGAAGTGTTGCGACAAGATAGAGCCTGAGGTAGTTTGGTGGTCGCTCTCATCCATGACCACGAGCCAGGATCCTGAGGGAACGTCTGTTACGTGCCAGTGGGTTCAAGTTATATCTAGGTCTTGCCGCCATCCCGGATAGTATCGTTAGGACAGCCAACGGCCAGTAGGTCTTCGTTGTCACGCTTCGAGCTTCAAGAGCATCACGATCATTCCCATTTGCTGTTGTGGATCTCTCTTCCTGTACGGCATGCTAGCGCCGCTCTGGGACCTGCGATCGCCACACCAGACCCTATTCTCGTACCCAATATTCTTTTTGATGCAAAAGTTCAAGCGATCCTTTTTCGGTAACCGCACTCTTAGCAAGGAGCCTACGTCCATGAGTATGGAAGCGCCTCAAGAACGGGTGGTAATGGAGGAGACTGATGAACGCAAAAATCGTGGCGTGCGTGCCATCCGGTGGTTGGTCGATAGTACCGCGGTGAACGCCGAGATGGAACCCCTCGTTTTGGCGATCCCCGGCTCCTTCAACACCAAATGGAGCAGAGACGTTTGGAGAGAGGTCTCCTCTCAGGCGCGCGAGGCGCGCGGCACGTTAGAGTCCCCAACAGGTCCTTCGCCCGCCAGTAGTCAAGTCTCCCAACTTGATCTACAGCACTCCTATCACGCCGCAATTAATATTCCCCGCACAGCAAATACAGGCACTGTCCTCGCTGAGCCTCGAATTCCGCAACGTGCTCGAGGGGCAGAGCGCTGAGGGAGACGATGAGATGCTCGAAAGATTGAAATCTATCGACAGGGACCGCTTTCCGCTGTGCCGGGCCGGTGACCTGATGACACGGCAACTGTGGCGTCTGCAGGATTTACGCGATGGCGGCGGTCTCGGGTTCACCACCGAACTTTTCTTCCTCACCGTCAGACAACTTTTATCCGCGTCCTCGTCGCAGGAAAAAAATAGGGTCTTCTACACTGGGACTTTTAGGAATATTTTATCTCGCTGGAGGGAGAGCAGGGAATCGCTCGGGACGCATTTGGGACCTTGTCATCCAGGGTCGTGGTGTTTTCTCAGATTTCTCGTATCTGGAATATATTACGACCATGCTCCTTGAAATTGTAGGCGAATTGCTCCGCGGGCACACGGGCTCAAATTCGCATATTGAAGAAGCTTTGCGGGAGAATGAGAGTGTCGATCCGAAAGGTTGTTCGGACATGGGCCTCCGGCGTAAGGCAGTGGAGACTATTGCCAAATACAAGGGCAACCGGATCTCATGGCTCCTCGGCAGTACTGCAGATCCTGTGCGCTAGTATTACGAGCATTCCATCCCTTTTTCTTCTGTACACTTACGAGCTAGATTTCCCTTCTGACGGCCGGCGGCGGCGACGAAAAAAACGATTGTACTGTATTTACACTCAAGATTTACACTTGCGAGGCAAGAGTCAGCACTTCGTTTTCCGCTTGTTTTGGCTCGTGGGGGTCGCCTCACTGAGGCAACTCAGCGGTCATGCATGCTTTAGAGGCCCAAAGTTTGGATTTTGCTATATTATAAAGAATTGTCCGTAATCGCCCCTGCGCAATTGTTTGATTCGTTCATCTTGTCCAAATTAACTCGCCGCTTCTCATCCCCTCGTATCTTCGAGTCGAGGCCAAGGTCGAGGCCCTTGCGCATTCAAGCTAATATTCAAGTTTCAATTCAAGTTTCACGGTGTATTTACTCTCTCAGGCGCACTGCTCACGCCCGATATCCACACGCAGTGTGTTTATTTTAATATCGAGGTCCCTTCCGCTGAGGTCGACACGCTGCATTGGGCAGGTGGGAAAATGCTGTCACGGTGTGGCACGTCGCACAGCATCAGAGTTGCAGCTACAGCCTATGTCGGTCACGTGTTTCGTTATTCGTGTTGTCATCCAACTCTGACCATCGCCGTGAACTTACTTGGTGCAACGGAAAAACAGTAGAGGCAGGTCCGGAAGCGTCCACTTTTCTGTCTGCTCAGCTGTCTGCTAGTGAAATCGCTACACCTTGAAGTCTGAGCCCCTATTTGCCAGAAGATCTCTACACTGCAATCGGCGGAAATGAAATTGGAACGTTTACTTCCTCGCGTCAGACGGTAGGCGACTTGTCCTTAGAGTGTACGTGCACAGGTCACGGTACATTTGACAGAATTTACCGCTGCCTTGAGGGAACCCGATTTTACCGTATCACTTGGTGCACTTGAGTTTCCTCGAACCCTTTCCCCCCACCCCCACAATCGACATTTCAGTCCACTATAATGGACAAAGTAATGCCCGGACACATAAGTATAGATGTTCAAGAACGTGTTACTCTTGGTGAGTCCTACTAGTAGATCGTCTCGTATTCGACGGGTATTGATAGTCAAAAAGAATCGCTGTTTGAGGCTCTCAACAGAGGTTTGTAATCTAATGCATATTTGTGTTGTAGAACTGACGAGGGGAAGATATGTTGTAGCCTCAATGTCACACTCGGAGAACGAAGGAGACCATTCTCATTCGAATGGCCCATCTCAGTCAGCGGCGCGCAACAAGCCCAGGGATTTCGACGATAATGCCAATGTCCTCCCCAGGCGTCCTTATGGCGAAGACAACCCATCTCAATATGTAGCCCACAACGAACTCCGGGGCTCCGGTGATGGTGTTGGTGCCCTCCCCAAGTCTCCTTTTGGCGAAGATAGCCCATCTCATTCAGCGGCCCACAAAGAGCTCAGGGATTTCGATGACGGCGCCAATGCCCTCTGGTCTCTTTACGGAAAAGAGGCTCAAACCCACGACGAAGCTCTTTTCCGAAGCCTGTCAGCGGATATGGATGGGGTCCCTACATTCGTGCGTATCTTCCCGCGTTCGGCGTACACTTGATTCAATTTACCCGCGTTTCCACAGGCCGGCTTATTTGCTGCTGTTCTCACTTCCTTCCTCGTCGACAGCCTTCAGAATCTGCAACCGGATCCTGCGCAACAATCCGTCTATTATCACCAGCAATCGGTCGCGATGCTCGCACAGATCTCACAGCAAATCGCATCTATCGCCCCACAGGTCTCCGTACCGTCTACTCCCCCACCGCCTTACCCACCGTTCCACCCGCCAGTCAAGGACATCCGAGTAAACGCTTACTGGTTGATCGGTCTCGTATGCAGTCTGTCTGCGGCGCTTTTTGCAACTCTTGTTCAACAATGGGTCCGATCATATATGCAGATCTTCCAGCGGTACGATCACCCCCTGAAGCGAGCGAGGTTTCGGCAATTTTTTTTCGAGGGTGCCAAGTCGATGCGAGTCATGGCTGTGGCTGTCCCTTCGTTGATCCGTGTATCGCTTGTCCTCTTTCTTTTCGGTCTCGGCGATTCCATGCTCAATGTCAACACAACTATTGGCGTCATCACGATCGTTCCTACCTGCTGTTGTGGATCATTCTTCCTGTACGGCATGCTAGCGCCACACTTAAACCTGCAATCGCCACACCAGACCCTGCTCTCATGGCCGATATTCTTCCTGGTGCGGAAGTTCAAGCGACCCTATTTCGGTAACCGCACCCTCAGCAAAAAGCTTACGTCCATGAGTACACAAGCATGTCAAGAATGGCTGGTGATGGAGGAGACCGATGAACGCCGCGGCCGTGACGTCCGTGCCATTCGGTGGTTGATCGACAGCACCGCGGTGAACGCCGAGATGGATCCGCTCGTGTTGGCGATCCCTAACTCCTTCAACACTGAATGGAGCCGAGAAGTGTGGAGAGAGGTCCCCTCTCAGGCGCGCGAGACGTTAGAACCTCTGACGGGTCATCAATCCGCTAGCAGTCACCCCCCGCATCTCCAAGAAGGTGCCACAGTTGCCAATGACACCATTTCTCGACGCATGCGCTACCTTTTCGAGACCTGCGACAATCACAGCTATTTCGAAAACGAGGGGGCAAGACGTAGGCGCATGCGCGCATGCGTTGAGGCTTTGGCGTCACTTGTATGCCGAGTCGGTTTTCGGCTGGAGTGGTCGGGACAAGTCGGCAAGTTGGTCAGCGAAATAGGCCATATTGAAAGGGTCAACCAGTCACCAACGATCACATCCAACCCAACGTTCGTCATACGCTGGACATGCCTTTCACTCGTAGCTGTTCAGCAGGTATTGAGCAGCAACCAGTTTCAGGTGTTTTCTGGGTACGCGGTGAGCGGACTGGCACGCTCTGAATACGGACAACCGGACGAGGTGGGATGGAAAAGCGCTCAGAGGATCGAGAAATATCTCAAGACAGCATGGGAGTGCGTTGAGTACCTACATCGAGCATTCAAGCCTTGGACCCAGAAGAGGACAAGGGAGCAAGTCGAAGAAATCCTACGAAACCACGAACGAGAGATTTCGGAGTTGGAGCGCATTAAAGTCGAGGTCGATGGCATGGGAGATATTGACTGGCGGATCTCCGTTCTCCAAAACGCGATCGACCACACCACTCACAGGTTGACGCGGCAACTTCCCGGCGTATCATTCGACGAGCCTCGACCATCCGAAACCTCCCTGATAAGCGATACTTTCACTACACCAGCCACAGGTATCGCCCCACTCACCCCCCAATTTATATTCCCGGAACAACAAATTCGAGGGTTGACCGGACTTGGCCTAAAGCTTCGTGAAATCCTGGATGGACAAGCTACCGAGGGGTACAAGGACGTCCTCGAAAGCCTGAAATCCGTCGACCAAGTCCCAATTTCGTTGCGTGGGCCCGACGGCGTGATGGGACGGCAACTGTGGCGCCTGCAAGATCTACGCGACGGTGGTGGCCTTGGGTTTACCGTCGAACTTTTCTTCCTCTCTCTTCGACAATTTTTGTCGATACCTTCGTTGCAAGAATCAAATAGCGTCTTCTGCGTCGACACATTCAAGACTATCACGTCCCACTGGATGGAAGGCACGAAATCGCTCGGGACGCAACATGTCCTACTCAATATTATATGCGACTTAATCGTACCCGAGCGTGGAATCTTCTCGGATTTTTCATATCCAGAGTCTATCACAACCATGCTCCTTGACGTGGTAGGCGATATACTTCAAGATTATGTGGGTCCATCTGAGCATATCCGAAATGCTGTGTTGGAGATTGAGAGCGTTGGCAAAAGTTGCAAGGACATGGGACTGTGGCGTAAGGCATTGGAAGCTATTTCGTCACCCGGTAGAAGCCACACCCTGGAGCGTCTTGAAGACTGGCACGTTATCTAGAGGCACGGGCAAGGGTACGGGCGCCTCACTTCCGTAACTCCGTCCGGACTAGGGACGTCATAAAGACTTTAGTGATTACTGAAACTTCTTGTGATTGCTAAGTCTGCCTTGTTATGTACCGGATAGCCTTAGGGCCAATAGATAGGGCCGACTGTTTCAATGGCCATGCATAGATACGGATGTAATCGATATCGACCAAAAAGGAAGCGTAGATTGTAGTAGGAGAAACGATAATAAGAAACATGCAGACACGGATGAAGACGGGGGTCGTTAACGCAATACCTGTTCTTTTCATTTTTCATTTCCATATGCTTGTAAGGTATATAAGTAGCAATCGGGGTAGTGACTAGTATCCCCATTGAGAGCGCCGTGAGGACTCAAACTAAGATGACCTGCGGCAAAGATGTTCAGATAGCCTGGCAATGACACTGCAGATTTTCTACGCTAAAGTACCAGTCGGTTTCATATCAAGAGGTGTAAACGATGTTGGCACCGCGGTACAGAGCTCATCAGCATCGGCTTTAGAGTGACGCCGCGACTCAAAGGCCGAGCCACGGCACGATCTTTCCTTGCGCGGAGATATTGACAGGTGATGGCGTGGGCAGCCGTAAAGCTGGCGTCGAGGCCTGATACGACAAAGATGGGACCGCCGGCCACGCCGACGGCGGACGTATTCGACGCCGTGATGGGCACGTAGTACCGCATGCCCGTGAAGTTCGTCAGCGGGATTTTGGCGAGGGAGGTTGGTGTAGCCTGTCGCATTGAAGACGAAGGAGTAGACGTTCGCGAGAGTCCTGCGGATGGATGGGCGAGAGGTTGGCTTTGGGGGAGGTGTGAGACGGCAGGACGTACTTGTTCATGTCGCTGCAGCTGAGCGACCCGAAACACCAGTTTGCCTCCATGGCGGGGTGAGGAATGGTGCGTGTAGTATGTCGAGCCGAGGGTGCGGCGAGTACTCTCAAAGACTATAGGGATAGGGTGAGGTTGAGGTTGTTGACGGTCACAGCGTACACGTCTCAATTTCGTTTCATTCGGGTCAGTTTCACTTTACAAACGCGCTCTTTGCAAGTTGCCGCCGTTCTTCTTCGATGGGAATTCCGTGCCGCGGTGGGTAGAGCGCAAGTGAGGCCAAAGAGGCGCGGCACAGAAGGATGATGCTGCCGGTGGGATGATAACTAGGCCGTATTTTGTAAGCAACAAGGGAAGAACTGCGTATGGGTATTATGTATGAAAGTCCAGGCAGGAAGAGATAGAGTGTGGGAAAGAGATTGGGCGAAAGCGCAAAGCGTTTCTCGATCGAAAAGGTGAGTTCATGTGGCCGAGGTGAGGTCACGACAGGCCCTCCCGGAGCGACTGGATGGGCGTCGGTTGACACAGTGAACCTCATCATCAATCCATTTGTATAAATGGTGTGGTGGGCGGGTTAAAAGGAAAGTAGTCCCGATTTTTCAGACCGGTTGAAAAGCAGCGTAGGTGGCAGCACGCAAAGGGGGAATGAGCACGTGTCGCTTCGCCCGCTCACTCCGAGTCTGTGCTCTAAAGCACCGCTCGTTCCTCGCTCTGCCTTCAAGTTAGATCGGCTAATATTGCACCTCCGCCCCTGCATCATATACCTTCTACTAGTACGTACGCAATCACAACCCTACTATATTCTGCGATTCGGTCGCTTCGTGCACGGCACTTCCCGCCTTCCTCTTCATCGCAATTTCAACGACTTTGCCGCCGATGTCAATGCCTCAGCCTCCCTCAGTGGCTATTCGTAACGTCCAATATGGTCGACGATGCTCACGATATCACCATTGACCTTATGGGCGAGTGGGTTGATTACTGGCTCGCCCTATTACTCAATGACATCAACTTCTTTTAGGTTCGGAACTCTTTTCGCGTGGAGATAGGACAAGGATTGGGGATAAGATGTGTTGATTATTCTAAGAGCTTGCTACTCGGGTATATGTACATGCCGTGTTTATACATTCCAAATCAGAATCGCAAACATGGAGTCCAACAACTTCAACGATAACCGTACTCTGATCCTCCTCACCTTTGACGGTTTTGCCAGAGATGATTTTTGGCTAGAGATCGCCGTTGTCAGCGACGACATAGTTGGTGGATTCAACTAGAGGCCTAAAGCTTCGTGAAGTCTTGGATGAGCAGGTTGCTGAGGAATACGAGGAATGGCTCGAAAGCCTGAAATCCGTCGACAAAGTACCTGTTTCCATGCGCTGGCCCAATGACTTGATGAAATGGCAACTGTGGCGTCTGTAAAATGTAGGCGATGGCGGTAAACTTGGGTCCACCATCGAGCTTTTCTTCCTCTCCCTGAGACGACTTCCATCGATACCTTCTTTGTACGAATCGAATAGTCCTTTCTACACCAGCACCTTCAAGATTATCACGTCCCACTGGGAGGAGGAGCAGGGAATGGCCCAGGACCCGATATATCCTCCTCGATATCATTTGCGACCTGATTGAGGACGCGAACCCGATCCGGATAGATTGGAGGCTTTTCCACGATTCCGTAGTAACCCAGAACACCTAGATCCTGTCGTTGCAGAGTCCGTGGGCTAGAGGCCCGATGAAAGCACGCGGCGGTCATGAGTACAAAGTAAGGTTTTGGAATCTGTGGCGCCCAATATATTTGCGGATGTCATCATAGCGTTATCACTTCAGTTCTTATGACCTGAGCCTGACTTGCGCACGAGCGCAGCTGCTCCCTGCCTCCCAGAAGCGAACCGCATCTCCTTGCGCACGTTGACCACGTCCCCTGCACCACCGCCGCCATCCCGCTTCGACTTTTCTGACGAGCTGCCGGAGGCGCCGTTTCCTATTTGCTTGATGAGGGCCATATTCGCATTCTTCTCCGCGTCGACGGACTTTTCAATCGGATCGAACTGGGGACGAAGCGGCGCCATGCAGATATAATTGGGGGTGAAGTAGTGAGCACGTGCGAGAGAAAGGCAGGAGGGGTACGGTATCTTGCGCCTCACCCCACGCAGCTTTTTCTTGCCGTCGAGCGCGCGATCGAACTTTCCCATACTCGCCGCGCTCGTACGTGTCGTAGCGAGAGTACGATCGATATACCGCTTATGGTCGACCTGAGTACCAGTGGTCGTCGTCGTCGTCATCGGTCCCTGCTGGGCCCGCGCGACGTTCTGCAAACGCTGGCGCTCGTTCTTCGCCATGCGCTCTTTGCGCGCCACCCGTGCCTCCTTGGGCGGGTCATAATCCGCATCTAGAAGCCAACTGCAACGTCGCCGTGGCATTTCAGAGACAAAACAAAATTGGGACGCACCAGCGTTGGCGAGCACCTCGTGTAGCCACTGTGTCTCCCCGTCCCTGTTTTTCCCTTTCCATCCCCAGCGCGAGACCCATGCCTGGCGCTCGTCATCCCAGATTTTCTTATCGCGCCGCTGTGAGCTGATGCCCTTCGCGCGCGCGAAGCGTTGCCATTTTGTTGGAGAGGTTTGGGCTTGGGGAGGGGCTTGACGCGCGGGAGCTGCGTTGTTGGCGGCGGGAGTTGCGCGAGCGGACCCTCGGGCGAGGGGAGGGTCGACAGGTTGAACCGCGCTGCGAGTAGGAGCTGGATTCCATCCCGTGCGATCGACTGGAGACACGCTTCGCGATCGTGGCTGCGTTTTTTTTTAAATGGTCGACTCGTGGAAAAAAACATGGCGGTACGTACTCGTAGCTTTCTTTGTCGATCGCGCTCGGGTCGGTGACTGTCAAGAACCCCGCATCGACGTCGATGGGGACGTCCTTCTCGACGAGGGTAGAACTACTGTGGTAGACACCAATCAGCGATGGTCAACGGTGGCGAATACTATACCGACCTCACTGTCTTAAGACTTGAGCTTGAGAGGCGAGAATATCCGAGACGTCCATCAGGACACACGGAAGGATGCAGTCATGTGACGGCCCCGCGACTGTCCGTTCGCCTTGCCGTTCGCTCCTTGGTTCGCTCAACTTGAACCCAGCTATTTGAAATCGTTGCGCCCTGAAAGCCTCGAGTGCTGGCCCCCGCTTTTGAGAAGATATATATACTCAGTTGGCGACAATGAGGCTGGAACGTTCTATCACTCTTGTCAGACGTAGGTGAAAGCGTGATGTATGCACATGCCATGAAGGACCCAGAGCACCTCGATCTCGTTGTTGCAGTTTCCGTAGGCTAGAGGCACGAGCTTCCTTACTTCTGTACAACCGCGGACCAGGAACACCATAGAGATATATCCTGTAATGATTCCAGCTTCTTGAGAATGCTAAATCCATCCCGCTCTAGCTCAGTACGTACTGAACAGGGCAGATAGCCTTTGTCTTTAACAATTGAATGCACGATGGCTTGTGGAAAAGATATTCAGATAGCACGACAGAGCCGCTGAAGATCTTTGACACCAGCCGATCTCATATCAAAAAGGTCTAGACATGCATTTCCATTTTGGTACCGTGGTACAGAATTCATCAGTATCAGCGGCACCGCTCGCGCCTGCATAGTGCGTTCCTGCAGAAGGGTCACAACCACACAAGAAGCGCACCGAGCGCAGTGGAGCCGACGACGCCCCCCTGGTCCCTGTCGTCGTAGTCACTGAACGACGAGTTGGACGACGATGCGGTAACGGGGGGACCGAGCTACGGTACGGTCTTTCCCTGCGCGGAGGCGGAGGAGGCGGTAAAGCTGGTGTCGAGGCCTGACGCAACAAAGACGGGACCCCGCCTGCGCCGACGGCGGGCGCGTTCGACGCCGTGATGGGCACGTAGTACTGCACGTTGAGCGGGTCCGAGATTGTGCCGGTGATGTTCGTCAGCGAAATATCAGCAAGGGAGACGTCGAGGTTTGTGTAGCCCGTCGCGTCGGCAACGACTCGAGAGAAATAGACGTTTTAGCATCCTGTGGGCCGGACACACGAGGTTAGTTTTTGGAAAAATGCGAGAGCGCAGGACGTACTTGTTCATGTCGCCACTTCCAGGCGACACGAGATCCCAGTTTGTCTCCACGGTGGGGGGCGAGGAGCAGTGCGTGTAGTAGGTCGAGTCGACTGTGCCGCGAGCGCTCTCATGATGGGCACCGCCAAGTAGCAGGGCGAGGATGCGGTTGTTGATGGCGAATGTCTCAGTTTCGTCAAGGTGAAGAGGATAAGAGTAAGGTTCGTTGGGTGACGGGACGAGCCATTCATCAACCCACTCGCCCCCAAAGTCAGTCAATGGTGGCATCATGGCCATCGTTGACCACACTCGGCATCACGAACGGACACCAAGAGAGGGCCAGGGCATAACGTCGGCGGTGAAGTCATTGAAATTTAGATAAAGCGCGAGGCGGGGGGTGACCGAGTCGTATCATAAAAGATGGTGGGGCTGTGCTTAGAGGTATATAGTACTATATACAGGCGAGGTGTAGAGGCACAATATGCGCGAGAGTAAGCGAAACCCTTGGCACCTGTGAAACGGTTTTGCTGAAGAGTATTTCGCCGTTGTCGGGGCCGAAATTGTTGGTGGATTGAGCCAGAACAAAGAAAGGATGTAGTGTAGGATGAAGAACACTGGTGGGCGACAGTTGGGCGGCAAGCGTGGCACTCGGGTCGTCCGTTCCGGGCTGTATCGGTTACCGTGTTACCACTTAGAAGAATCATGGATTATCAGCATCAGAGAATACTCTATAGAATATTGCCAAGGTCTCACGCCGCTAGTGATCACTGATTTCACCGTACCACAAGCTGCAGCTGAACTTCCTCCCTATAACCCTCCCTATAACCGACGTCTCGCCCCATTCCGGTGGACATACCATACCAATGCCCAGACCCTCAAGGCGGCAGCGTAGCTCGAGGAGCAGAGGCGATCCAGAACAAGGAGGGTGGCTACCTCTTGGTGAGGCTTAGATAGCCTCTTTTCTGACGGGTATTGATGGCTCGAAAGTTGAGCGAGAGGAAGAGGCGCGGTCGGAAAGTCTCAGAAGACGTTGTGTGTATCTTATGTCGTTGACTGTGTGGGGATCTGACGAGAAGGTTATATATGTTATAGACACAGGAGGGAGGCCAATGAGGATCTCTTCAGATAGCACATCTCTTCCAGAGGCTCAAAGCGAGCCAAGAAGCGAGCGCAGGGATTTCGATGATGGTGCCAATGCCCTCTGGTCTCTTTACAATAAGGAGGCTCAAGCCCACGACGAAGCTCTCTTCCGAGGTCTGTTGGAAGATATGAGCGGAATCCCCACATTCGTGCGTGTATCTTCAGCGTAGACTTGAATGTACTCACGTTTCCACAGGCTGGCTTGTTTGCTGCCGTTCTCACTTCCTTCCTCGTTGACAGTCTTAAGAATTTGCAACCTGGTCCTGCGCAACAGTCCGTATATTATCACAACCAATCGGTCGCAATGCTCGCCCATATCTCACAGCAAATCGCATCTGTGATTTCACACACTCCCGCCCCGTCTATTCCCCCCCCACCACCACCTTACCCAGATTTCTCCCCGTCGGGTTCAGACATCTTAGTGAACGGTTTCTGGCTCATAGGCCTCGTATGCAGCCTGTCTGCTGCGCTTTTTGCAACACTCGTCCAACAGTGGGTTCGGTCCTATATGCGGGTCTACCAGCAGTACGATCACCCTCTGAAGCGAGCACGGTTCCGACAATTCTTTTTCGAGGGCGCCTGGTCAGTGCGGGGGTTGGCGTTATCGGCCACTTCGGCGATCCGTTTCTCGCTCGTCCTATTTTTTCTCGGCCTCAGCGGTTCCGTACTCAACATCGACACAAATGTGGGCGCCATCGTGACCTTTTTTATCTGCGGTTGCGGATCGATCTTCCTATTCACCAAGTTGGTGCCGCTCTGGAACCTGCAGTCCCCAGACAAGTCCATGCTCTTGTGGCGGATACTCTTCTTGATGCGCTTCTTGATGCAGAAGATCAAGAAACGCAATTTCCGCAATCGCCCTCTTAGAGAAATATTCACGTCTCCAAGTGCGGAAGCACCTCGAGAACGGGTGGTGATGGAGGAGAGAGACGGACACAAAAACCGTGACGTGCGCGCCATCCAATGGTTGATCGATAGGACTGCAGCGAATGCCGAGATGGAACCGCTCGCGTTGGCGATTCCTGGTTCTTTCAACACCGAATGGGGCAGAGAAGTTTGGAGAGAGGTCCGAGTCTCCTCCCAGGCACGCGAGGCGCGTGACACGCCAGAGCCTCCGACAAGTCTTTCACCCACCAGTAGTCAAGTCTTCCTTATCCCTTATCCGAGTCCCCCGCATCCGCTAGAAGGAGCTACCGTCGACACCGTTTCTCGATGTATGCGCAACTTGTTCGAGACTTGCAACAATCGCAGTCTCTTCGAAAACGAGGAGGCAAGACATAGACGCATGCGCGCTTGCGTCGAGGCCGCGGCGTCACTTGTATGCCGTATCGATTACCAATTGGACCGGTTTGGAGAAGTCGGCAAGGTGGTCAGCGAAATAGGCCTGATCGAAAAGGTCAACTCACCGACGACCACATCCGATACATTATTCATCATGCGCTGGACGTGTCTTTCACTCGTGGACATTCAGCGGATACTGGGCAGACGCCAGTTAGGGCTGCGTGTGCTCGCTGGTTGCGCGGTGAACGTACTGGCACGCTTTCAGTTAGAGCACGGACAACCGGACGAGGCGGGACGGGAAGGCGTTCTGAGGATCGATGAATGTCTCAAGATAGCTTGGGAGTGCGTTGAGGACCTACGTTGGGCGTTCGAGCCCTGGACCCAGAAGTGGACCAGGGAAAGCAGGGGACAAGTCGAAGAAATCCTACTAACCCACGAACGGCAGATTTCAGAATTAGAGCACATTAAAATCGAGGCCGATGTGATGGCGGAAGTCGACCGGGAGATCTCTCATTATCAAGATGCGATGGATGACGCTACTCACAGGTTAATGCGGCAACTCCCGGGTGTGTCGTTCGACGAGCCCCACCGATCTGAATCCTTCCTGATAGGCGATGCTTACAATACACCAGCCACAGCTAGCGCCCAAGTCGCTCCCCAATTGATATTCCCGGGACAACAGCTTCAAGCGCTGGCCAGACTTGGCCTAAAACTTCGTGAAGTCCTGGATGGGCAGGTCGCCGACGGATATGAGGAAGTCCTTGAAAGCCTGAAATCCATCGACCAAGTCCCTGTTTCGCTGCGTCGTCCCAATGGCTTGATGAGACGGCAGATATGGCGTCTGCAAGATGTACGCGATGGCGGTGGCTTTGGGTATACCGTCGAACTTTTCTTCCTCTCCCTTCGACGACTTTCCTCGATATCTCCGTCGCACGAGGACTTCTACGTCAGCACCTTCAAGCTCATCACCTCTCGATGGATGGAGGGCAGGGAGTCGCTCGGGACGCAATGTATCCTCCTTAATATCATCTGCGACCTGATTGCCGAAGGCCGCGGGATATTCTCGGACTTTTCGTATCCGGGGTCTATCACGGCCATGCTCTTGGACACGGTGAGAATTATGCTTGAAGGGTATGCAGGCCCAAGCGAGCATATTTGCCGTGCTGTCCAGGAAATTGAGAGCGCCTACCCGACCCGGATGGGCATGACGAGACTACGGCACAAGGCATTGACAGATCTCCTACGTTTTCGTAGCAACCCAGAGTATCATCGCGTCGTTGCAGATTCCGTAGACTGGAGGCACGGGCCTCCTCACTACTGTACGACTGTGGACTATGTACGCGCTGAATAGGACAGTTAGAACGGCCGTCATTATCTCTAGCTATGCACAGATGGGGGAGTAGGGTGGCGACAGCGCCGCTACGGATTTTCTCGAAGAACCAGTCGATCTCATATCATGAAGTGTAAACGTGGATTTTCATGTCGACATCGCGGTACAGAGTTCATCAGCGTCAGTTGAAGAGAAAGAAATCCAAGTCCCACACTCAACAACCAACACCGATAGTGCGTGGCGTGTGTGGTGTAGTCCGCTCAAGCCAGAAGAAGTGCCATAATTCCAGAAACTTGAAGATACGCGCCGAGCACCATGGTGCTGATGATTCCCTCCCGGGAGCCTGCGGTTGCCACTGCCACTGGATGACGACCCCGCGATCCGGGAGTCGAGTCATGCCCTGCGCTGTGAGATTAAATTGGCTCGGGCGCAGAGGCGACGGTACAGCTGGTATGGAAGCCTGAAAGACGGGATCGCCACCGTGCCGACGGCAGACGAATTCCGGCGCGGTGATGGGCACGTAGTGCTGCATGTTGAGTGCAGTGGGCCTAGGATCATGCTAATGATGCTCGTCAGCGGGATGTTGGCGAGGGAGACGTCGAGGTTTGTCGAGTTGGCGATAAAAGAGTAGACATTGGATAGCGTCCTGGAGATCGCCGCTGTAAGCGTGTTGAACAGAGTCCGTCAGATTATTGGATGGCGGAGCGCCGAAAGCACGGCGACTATGAATACGTCATCACACTGTCATCACGACAGTAAACCGTCTGATGGGCGCAATCACCCGCAGGGCTTCACTAGCTTCACTAGCTATCGCCCGAAAGGGCCTTGACTTCTTATCCCACCACACCACCTCGGCGATGTTCCAGCTAGTGGCCCGGCACTCTTTACCTCCAACTATGCTGTTTGCTTTCCAAAACCCCTCAACCCCTTCCGCGAATTCTTACACCTCTTCTATGACTGCCCGCGTTTCGCCGTTTACGACAGGCGCGGGGATTTATGGTCGTCCGAGTCGTATACCGCACCCCCCTCCACCGGCACGAGTTCTTCGAGGAACTGTGGATGGCCTATATTCTCGGACAATTTGTCCATTGACTCTGGGTGATTGATCGCTAACACCCCCAGGCCCTGCTACGGCAGCCCCACCCCGTGGCTTTTCTTACTTTGGCTTCACGAGCTGCCATACCTCTGAGTCTGACGGACCCCCGTTAGTCTTTTACGGTACTCTCGTCTCCTTATGTTCCCGGTCACCGATCTAACTCCAGTAACTGGCCGCAACGATGATCAGGACAGCAATCCAACACCATTCACGCGTGATGTGTAGTCCGCTCCTCAAGCCAGAAGAAGCTTCGCAATTCCCGCAAGAAGCACTCCGAGCACCGTGGCGCCGATCATGCCCTCCCTGGCTCCCCGCCGCGCCGTTGCCGTTTCCACTAGACGATGAATTGGACAACGTCGCGGCAACGCGAGGGGCGAACCACCGTACGGTCTTGCCTCGCGCGGTGAGGTTGACGGGCGAGAGCGCCAAGGCGACGGTGAAACCGGTGTAGAGGCCTGACGCGACAAAGATAGGTCCGCCGCCCGCACAGACGGCAGACGTGTTGGGCGCATTTATTGGCACATAGTGGGCCCGGGGTCGTGCCGGTGATGTTCGTCGGTGGGGTGTCAGCGAGGGGGACACGGGGTTTTGTGTGGCACGTTGCGTTGGCGACGAAGGAGTAGACGTTCGAGAGTGTCTGGGGCGGTAGCGTGAGAGGATAGTTGGGGGAAATGGGGAAATACTGGACAAACTTGTTCGTATCGCTGTGGCCGAGCGACCCGAGACCACGGTGGTGTAGTACGTGTAGATAGTCGAATTGATGCTCCCACAAGCACTCTTAGGGACGGAACCTCGAAGTACTAATTGGGAGGTTGTTGACGGTGTATGCACGTATCTAGAAGCTCGAAATCTGTCGACAAGGTTTGTGTTCCGAGATCTGCGTTCCGCTGCGCCGGACCGATGGCCTGATGACACAGAATGGGCATGTATCGTTCTGGTGCACGTGCACGTGTATCTTGTATTTAGTAACAGTCACGACGATATCAAACGACGGGATGCGATACTCCAATACGTCGTCAGCACGGAACTCGACAGAAGGGGAGATGGATAATGTTTTGCCTTTCAACACAACCAGCGTTTGCGTTGAACAGCTTGTCGCGCACACTGGATGGCTGTCCGCAGTGGCACAAAATGTACTGGATAAAACAACATAGAAGAGGGAAATGTTAAGTGCGGTGTATGAAGCAAGGGCCTGTAAAATCAGCACGAAAGGAAGGCCAGTGAGTTTGGGAGAAAATGAGCAAGATCGGTCTCGTTCAACTCAGCCACCAAGCAAAAGTCCGCGCCTATCTTGGGTCCCTTCTTGTCTCCAAGTCAGCGACGGAGAGCCAAACAAGGAAGGACTGAAGTTCACAAGTAAGAAAAAAGAAGGCGAGAAGGGAAGCCATGCCACGAAACTGTTGGCACGCGCAAGGAAATGGCAGCGTAGCTGTTGTCTAACCTTTCGCTCTGTTTGATCGCCCCCTCTCTCGGCACCGCAAGTCCGCTTTGTCTCCGAATCTGTGAGCCCGCGCTGCGCCACCTTCGTCAAACTCCGCTATCATACCCGCGTTTGATTGCGCCTCTCGTCCACCCTCCAGATTAATTAATTCCAATCCCCTCGTGTATCTCCGGGGCTCGTGACATTGACACTGCGCACATACAGTCTCAGCGCTCGGATGCACTGCTCACTCCAGGTATTCACATGCAGTGTGGTTGGTTCCATTCCGCCGGAACCAACACTGCTGAATATTGTGATTACGGTCAGTGCTATGTACTGGGGGTACTGGGGAAGGTGAGATAGTAATTCCCCTAGGGTGTAGGATGATGTCCCAGAGGTCTGTCTGCGGCTGCACTTAAGTCACTGGGTCTGGCCTACATATAGTAAACACGGCACGCGCCAGCGGCCAGGGCCACTGATGAAATTTCACAAAATCAGAAAAAGGGCGCTGCTGTCACGTTTTCATTCAGTTTTTCTTACTTGTTTTGGACCCGCGGTCACCGCCGTGGTCACAATGCAAAGAGCCCAGCTATCTGGAATCATTGCGCCGGCGCCGATTCTGAAGTCCCCCCCGTTTGCAATGAGGCACTAGTACTACAATCAACGGAATTGAAGCTGGGACGTTTGACTACTCATATTAGACGGTGGGTGCCATGACCTTGGAGTGCAATATATGCACATGATCAAGGTAAATTTCACAGGATTTGCCACTGTCATGAGGAAGCCTGGTTTTACCGTATCGCACTTGGTATCGCACGCTGCGCTTGAACCACCTCATCTCCTAGCCCTCTCTAAATAGCAGAAATTTCGGCCCATTCTAGTGAATATCACAATGTCCAGACATAGAGGGTACACAGGTGACCCAGATGCAAGCCAAATACGCTTAAAGGACCAAGCCTATTAGGCTTATCTATGTCTCCGAGAAGGTCGATACTGCTTAGCGCCCTATTACTAGTAGCGCCGTTCTGCGAAAATCTGCTAAGGCCCCTTCGGACTCCCTCCCCCCCTATGTCCATATGGGCGTTAAAAAATCCCGTGCACCCCTTGCTGTGGGCATCACTGCATCACTCGCCGCGACTGTGGTTGACCTGAACCTCTTTTGTCAACCCAGCCACAGTGTCTGAAATTATTGTGCCCTTGATGCT
The DNA here is from genome assembly GCA_025766275.1 of Lactarius indigo. NCBI lineage: Eukaryota > Fungi > Basidiomycota > Agaricomycetes > Russulales > Russulaceae > Lactarius > Lactarius indigo. The sequence goes on along the minus strand of JAFKAC010000050.1, from coordinate 265,185 downwards.
TCAAGTTCTAGCCCCCGATTTCAAGGAGATCTCTATACTCGGCCGGGGGAAATAAGGCCGAAACATTCCATCACTCGTTCCAGATGAAAGTGCACAGGGTTATGGTACACGTCACTGCCAGTGCCATGAGGCGGCCTGATTTTACCATATCATGGGCCGCACTTGAGCTTGAACCTCATTTCTCCCCTCACTCTATAACCATCAGTTCAGCTCGCTCTAATGGATATCGAAATGCCCAGACGCCCAGGGCGCAGAGGTGACCCTGAACGAGGAGAACAGCTACCTCTTGGTAAATCTTAGATCATCTCTTTTCCGACAAGTATTGATAAATATGAGGTAGGGGGGGAGTCGCGGTCTGGGATTCCTGGAAGACGTTTGGAACCTGGTGGGTGTATTGTGTCGTTGAATGCGCAGCGATATAACGAGTCGGTGATATGTTGCAGACCCACGCCCAGGAGGGGGGACAATGAATAATTCTTCAGATGGCCCAGCTCAAAGCGAGCGCAATGATTTCGATGATGGTGCCAATGCCCTCTGGTCTCTTTACAGCAAAGAGGCTCAAGCCCACGACGAAGCACTGTTACAAGGTTTGTTAGCAGATATGAGTGGAATCCCCACATTCGTGCGTACATACTCTCGCGTTCAGCGTAAACTTGGATTTACCTGCGTCTCCTCCACAGGCCGGCTTGTTTGCTGGCGTTATCACTTCGTTCCTCGTCGACAGCCTCAAGAATCTGCAACCTGATCCTGCACAACAATCGGTATACTATCAGAAGCAATCGGTCGCGATGCTCGCCCAGATCTCCCAGCAAATTGCATCCATCGCCCCGCAGGTCTCTGTCCCGTCTAGCCCCCCACCACCTTACCCAGATTTCCACCCATCACAACGGGATATAAGTGTGAACACTTTCTGGCTCGGCGGCCTCATTCTCAGTCTTGCTGCAGCGCTTTTTGCAACTCTCGTTCAACATTGGGTTCGAACCTATCTGCGGGTCTTCGAGCGGTACGATCACCCTCTGAAGCGGGCGCGGTTTCGACAATTTTTTTTCGACGGCGCCCCGGTATTACAGTTTTTGGCGACATATGTCACTTATATGATTCGTATCTCGCTCCTCCTATTTTATTTGGGTTTGAGCCTTTCTACATTCAGTGATAACACACATACTGGCACCATCACGACCGCTTATATCATCCCTTTGGTATCAATCTACCCCATTACCATTTTTATATTGCTCCTGGCCCTGAAGACGCCGGACAAGTCCCTTTTGCGAGGGATATCCTTCCTGTTGCAGAATCTCTATTTCAGTTCTGCCAAATGGGTTGCCGCCGTGGACCTGGAGGCACGTCAAGAACGGGTGGTGATGGAAGGGACAGAGCACCGCAAACGCCGTGATGTGCGCGCCATCCGATGGTTGGTCAATAGGGCCGCCGCGAATGCCGATGTGGAACCGCTCGTATTGGCGATCCCTGGCTCTTTCAACACCGATTGGGGCAAAGACGTCTGGAAAGATCTCTCCTCTCGGACGCACGGCACGTCAGAGTCCCCGACGGGTCATCTACTCAATGGTCGTCGAATCTCCCTTATCCCTCACTCTACGCCCCCACTAGAAGGAGCCTCCGTTGACACGATTACTCGATGCGTGCGCTACCTTTTCGAGACCTGCAACCACCACAGTAATTTCGAAAACGAAGAGGCAAGACATAGACGCATGCGCGCTTGCGTCGAGGCTGCGGCGTCACTCGTTTGCCGTGTCGATTATCAACTGGACTGGTTTGGAGAAGTTGGCAAGGTGGTCAGCGAAATAGGCCAGATTGAAAAGATCAACTCACCGACCACCACATCCGGTACATCATTCGTCGTACGGTGGACGTGCCTTTCACTTGTGGACATTCAGCAGAAATTGGGCAAAAACCGGCTGCGGGTGCTCGCTGGGTACGCGGTGAACGGACTGGTACGTTTTGAATCGAAATACGGACAACCGGACGAGGCGGAACGGGAGAGCGCCAATAGGATCGATAAAAGCCTCAAGACAGCATGGGAGTGCGTCGAGGACTTACGTCAAGCATTCGAGCCCCAGGCGCAGAACAGGATCAGGAAGCATTTCGAACAAATCCTACGAAACCACGAACAACAAATTTCAGAGTTGGAGCGCATAAAGATCGAAGCCGATGGCATGAAGGACGTCGACCGGGAGATATCCAATTTTCAAGATGCAATGGACGATGCTACTTACGGGTTGATGCAGCAACTTCCTGGTGTGTCTTTCGACTATCCTCACCGATCTTAATTTCTGATGAGCGATTTTTTCAACGCCAGCCACAGCTAGCGCCCCAGTCGCCTCACAATTTATATTCCCCGGACAACAACTTCAAGCGTTGGTTAGACTTGGCCGAAAGCTTCGTGAAGTCCCGGATGGTCAGGTTGCCGATGGATACGAGGAAGTTCTCGAAAGCCCGAAAACGGTCGACAAAGGCCCTGTCGCTCTACGTCAGCCCGATGGCTTGATGAAACGGCAACTGTGGCGCCTGCAAGATGTACGCGACGGCGGTGGTTTTGGGTTCACTATCGAACTTTTCTTCCTCTCCCTTCGACGACTTCTATCGATATCTTCTTTGGACGAACAGAACAGCGTCTTCTACACTGGCGCCTTCAAGGTGATCACCTCCCACTGGGAGGAGAGCAAGCAATCACCCGGGACGCACTCTATCCTGCTTAATATCATTTGCGACCTGGTAACCCCAGGCCGTGGGACCCTCTCAGATTTTTCGTGTCCGGAGTCGATCACGGCCATACTCCTTGACACGGTAGGCAAAATAGTTCAAGGATATACGGGCCCCAACGAACATATTCGCGATGGTGTATGGGATATTGAGGGCGCCACCTTAGACAAGGGTATCCACGATGGTGCACAGGGGGTTGAGGACGGCGAACCGGTCCGGATGGACAGGAGGGAACTGCAGCGCAGGGTATTGGAGGCATTTTCGGGATTCCGTTATGTTGCAAAGTTTCCTGAACCCGATATTCCAGTTTTCGTACGCTAGAGGCACGAGTTTCCTTACTTCTGTACAACTGTGGACTAGGACCACATGTAATGGTCACTAAAATTTCTTGCGATTGCCAAGTCCATGCCTAGCTCAGTACGGGAGATAGCTATCTGAAGTCACGCGTAGATGGACGCTGCAGCGGCCGATCTCATACCAGGGGGTGTAAACGCGTATTTTCATCGCGGCACCAAGGTACGAAAGCTAATCAGCATCAGTTTTAGAGTGAAATCCAAGTCCGACATCCGACAATCAAACATCAGCTAAACTAGGTCCCGGCCGAACCAGTGTACCAACACCTCTCCTCGCGCGTGGTGTGTACTATGTAGTCCGCTCAAGTCAGAAGAAACATCACAACGCCAGCAAGAAGCGCGCCAAGCACCGTGGTACCGACCATACCCTCCCTAACGCCTGCCGCGCCATTGCCGCTACCATTGGATGAGTTAGACGACGCCGCAGCAGCCAGGGGGGTATATCCACGGCACTTTCTTTCCTTGCACGGTGAATTTGACAGGTGGGGGCGCCGAGGCGGCAGTAAAGTTGATGCTTGACGCCTGATGGGACTGCCACCCGCGCCAATGGTAGATGTGTTCGGCGCCGTGATGGGCACGTGGCACTGCGCGTTGTAGTGGGCCCAGGGTCACGCCCGTGATGTTCGTCAGCGGGATGTCAGCGATGGGGACATCGAGGTTCGTGTAGCCCGTCGCGTTGCGTTGGCGATGAAGTAGGATGTTCGAGAGCGCCCTGCGTGGCGGTGATGCGAGAGGTTAGTTAAGGGAATCAGGGAGACAGGACGTAGTGCTTGTTCGTGTCGCCATACCCGAGCGACCTGAAACCCCGGTTTGCCTCATGGTGGAGAATGAGGACTAGTGTGTGTAGTAGGTTGAGCCAATGGTTCCGCGAGTACACGGAGACAGCACCTCCAAGCAGTAGGACGACAGTGTTGTCTAAGTTTCGTCAAAGGTGAGGAGGATCAGAGTACAAGTTTCGTTGAAGTTGGTATCGTTGAGTAATGAGACGAACCAGCAATTGACCCACTGACCCACAAGTCAATGGCGGTATCATGGCCCACTGGCCATCGTTAACTATATTGAGCGTCACAAATAGCCAATGTGGGAGGGCTGAAGTATTGACATTGCGATGACGCTCAGGGTGAAAAGGTCCTACAGTACTGGGGAAGATCTTGGGTTTGGAGTCTGCCATTGTCGGTAGATTCAACAAGGCCTTCGGGTGACAAACTGCAGCACCTGTGAAATAAGGTCACAACCAAAGTATGTGGTGTATAATGGGACCTCAGCGGCGAGTACTGCAGCGATGAACAGGAGGGGGAAGGACGTGAGTGGAAAGTGTCGCTGGGGCGTTTGACCACGGCCGGGAAATCCCGTCTCACCCCCGGCCCTTGCTTCCGAGTCTATGATTCCCGGTATTGGTTACGTGCTTCGGACCCATTCGCTTGCAATCACTCTGGGCATCACTGCATCACTAGTCGACTGTGATTGGTCTGAACCTGTTTTGTCAACACAGCTACGGCATTGCGCCCTTATCCTTCAAGTTCTGGCCCCCGTTTTCAAGGAGATCTCTATACTTAACCGGGGGAAATAAGGCCGGAACGTTCCGTTACTCATGTCAGATGAAAGCGCACAGGATCAAGGTAAAACGCCGCTGCCATGGGGCGCCCTGATTTTACCTTATTGTGGGCTGCACTTGAGCTTGAACCCCCTTTTCCCCCTCACTCTATAACCATCAGTTCAGCTCGCTCTAGTGGATATCGCGATGCCCAGACGCACAAAGCGCAGGAGTGACCCCGAACAAGGAGAACAACTACCTCTTGGTGAGTCCTAGATCGTCTCTTTTCCGACAAGTTATTGATGGTCCAAAAGATGACTTAGAGGAAGAGGCGCGGCCTAAGACTCCTGGTGCGTATCTTGTATCGTCGAGTACGTGGAGATCTGACGAGCGGGTGACATGTTGTAGATTCAGGAGAGAGTGCGATGAAAAATTCCTCGGATGGCGAGCGCAAGGATGGATCCAAAAAACAAAGAAAAAAAAAGGATTTCGATGACGGTGCCAATGCCCTCTGGTCCCTTTACAGCAAAGAGGCTCAAACCCACGACGAAGCTCTGTTCCATGGCATATTAGCGGAAATGGATGGTGTTCCTACATTTGTGCGTCTATCTCCCCGTGTCCGACACCGACCGTGAATCCTAACCGCGATTCCACAGGCCGGCTTGTTTGCTGCCGTTCTCACTTCCTTCCTCGTCGACAGTCTTAAGAATTTACAAGTGGATCCCGCACAACAATCGGTGTACTATCAACAACAATCGGTTGCTATGCTCGCCCAGATCTCACAGCAAATCGCGTCCATCGCCCCGCAGGTGTCTATCTCATCTACTCCCCTACCACCTTACCCGGCATTCAAGACATCGAGTACAGCCCTCCAAGTGAACTTTGCGTGGCTGCTTGGTCTTGTGCTCAGTCTGTGTGCAGCGCTTCTTGCGACTTTCGTTCAACAGCGGGTCCGATCCTATATGGAGGCCTTGCAGCAGTATGATCATCCTCTGAAGCGAGCGCGATTTCGACAATTCTTTTTCCAAGGCTCCTGGTCAACGCGATCAACGGCAAGAGCAGTCCCTTTGTTGATTCGGACCTCGCTTCTCCTATTTTTTTTCGGCCTGATCATTTCCGTCATCAATGTCGACACTTCTATCGGCGTCACCACGACCATTTTCATTTGCGTCTACGGATCGCTCTCCCTGTATAGCACGTTTGCGTCTCTCCGGCACCCGGAGTTACTATACCAGTCCCCGTTCCCGGATACGCTAGCATTAATTTTACGGATGCTCGTGCTATCCTGCTTCGGTCGCCGCTCTCCCTCCAAAGAGTTTGCGATATTCAAAGCACGTCAAGAACAGGTGGTGATGGAGGAGCCCGATGGACGCAAAGACCGTGACGTGCGTGCCATCCTATGGTTGATCGATAGGAAAGCGGCAAACGCCGAGATGGAATCGCTCGTGTTGGCTATCCCTGGCTCGTTCAACACCAAATGGGGCCAAGATGTTTGGAAAGGGGTCACGTGCGGCACGTCAAAGCCTCCGACGGGTCCTCCACTTACTGGTCTTCAAGTCTCCTCTACACCTTATCCCCCACATTCGCGAGAAGGAACCACGATTGACAAAATTTCTCGATCCTTAGGATACCTTTTCGAGACCTGCAACCATCACAGTTATTTCGAAAACGAAGAGGCAAGACATAGGCGCATGCGCGCTTGCGTTGAGGCCGCGGCGGAGCTCATATGCCGTATCGACTATCGACTCGACTGGTTTGGAGAAGTCGCCAAGGTGCTCAGCGAAATCGGCCATATTGAAAAGGTCAATTCACCGACAATCACATCTGATACATCATTCGTCATACGCTGGACGTGCCTCTCACTCATGGATGTTCAGCGGATACTCGGCAGAAATCGGCTGCAGGTGCCCGCTAGGTACGCGGTGAACAGACAATTGGAATACGGACAACCAGACGAGGCGGGACGTGAAGGCACTCAGAGGATCGACGAATCTCTCCGGACAGCATGGGAGTGCGTTGAGGACCTACGTCAAGCGTTCGAGCCCTGGTCCCAGGATGGCGCCAAAGACCAAGTCAAAGAGATCCTACGAAACCACGAACAACAAATTTCGGAGCTGGAGCGCATTCAAGTCGAAGCCGATCACATGAAAAACGTCGACCGAGAGCTCTCTGTTTATCAAGACACGATAGATAACGCCACTTACGGGTTGATTCGACAACTTCCCGGTGTATCATTCGACGAGCCGCACCGATCCTCTCCCTCACTGATAAACGATATTTTCAACACGCCAGTCACAGGTAGTGCCCCACTCACCTTCCAATTTATATTCCCAGGACAACAGCTTAAAGCGTTGGCGGGACTTGGCCGAAAGCTTCGTGAAGTTCTGGATGGTCAGGTTGCCGAGGGGTACGAGGAAGTACTTGAAAGCCTGAAATCCGTCGACAAAGTCCCTGTTGCTCTACGTCGACCCGATGGCTTGGTGAGACGGCAACTGTTGCGTCTGCAAGATCTACGCGATGGCGGCGGTCTTGGGTTTACCGTCGAACTTTTCTTCCTCTCCCTTCAACGACTTTTATCGATATCTCCGTTGCACGAATCGAATAGCATCTTTTACACCGGCACCTTCAACACTATCAAGTCCTACTGGGAGAAGAGCAAGGAATCTCTCGCGACGCACTGTATCCTACTTAATATCATTTGCGACCTCATTATCTCGGGTCGTGGGACCTTCTCCGATTATTCATACCCAGAGTCCATCACAACCGCGCTCGTCAACATGGTAGGTGATTTGCTTCGAGAATATGAGGGTCCGGATGAGGATATCCGCGAGGCTGTGGGGAAATTGAGAGTGCCAACCCCGACGAAGATACCCGCGATGGTGTACGAGAAATCCAGGACGCCGATCCGATCCGGATGGACAGGATGGAACTGCGGCGCAGGGCATTGGAGGCGTTTCCACGATTCCGTAGTAACCCACAGCATCTCTCACCCGTTGTTACAGCTTCCGTAGACTAGTAGGGGCACGAGTTTCCTTACTTCTGTACAACTGTGGACTAGGAACACATGTAATGATCACTACACCTTGCGATTGCCAAGTCCATTCCTAGCTCGGTACGTGCTGAATAGGGAGATGGCTATCTCAAGTCATGCGTAAATAAGACACAGGATGACTTGTGGCAAAGATACTCGCATAGCGCGTCGCTGCAGCTATTCAATAATACCAGCCAATCTCTGTATAAACGTATTTTCATGTTGGTACAGCAGTACAGTGCTCATCAAGTCCCACCCACGCCAACCTAAACTAAGTCCAGGCCGAACCAGCGAACCAACACCGTTCGCACGCCGCACGTAATCCGCTCCCCAAGTCAGAAGAAGCGTCACAACACCCTCAAGGAGCACGCCGGGTACCGTGGTGTACACCATTCCTTCCCTGGCGTCCGCCGCGCAATTGCCGCTACCACTGGACGATGTGTTAGATGACGCCGCTACAACCTGTGGGCCAAGCCATGGCACAGTCTTTCTCTGCACGGTCAGGTTGACGGGTGTGGGAGGATTGGCAGCAAGAAAGCTGGTGTCAGCGCCTGATGCGATCAAGACGGGACAGCCGCCCGCACCAACAGCAGACGTGTTTGGTACAGTGACGGGCACGTAGTACTGCACGTGAAGCGGCCCGGTATCGTGCCAGCGATGTTCGCCAGCGGGATGTTGGCAAGGGAGACGTCGAACCTGTTGCATTGGCAACGAAGGAGTAAATGATCGGGAGCGGGGCGGACGTTAGTAGCTTTAGGGGAAATGTGTGATTGGAGGATGTACTTGTTCGTGTTGCCGCGGCCGAGCAACCCGAGACCCCAGTTTACCTCCACAGTAGAGAGTGAGGAGTTGCACGTGTAGTAGTTCGAGTCGACGGTGCAGCAAGCACTCTCAAGGGCAGCAAGAGTGGAGAGAAGATGAGTTGTTGACGGTTTGTCTCTCAGTTTTGTCAAAAGTAAGGAGGATCAGAATACGGCGTTGTTGAAGTTAGTGTCATTGAGTAGTGTGACTGGACGAGCCAGTGATGGACCCATTGGCCCGCAAATTCAATGGTGGTATCATGGCCATCGTTGGCCATATTCGGTGTCACGAACAGCCACTAACTTGAAGGGACGTGATGTCGGGGGCAAAGTTGTTGAAGTTGCGATGAAGCGCAAAGCGGGAGGTGGCCGAATTATAGAAAATGGTACGGTTGTGCTTGTGTACGTAGAAGTTGTATGAGGTGTGGAAGTGTTTGTGTAAAACAACTGTGAAATAGACCTGAATGGTAGAGTGAGACGGTCTTGCAGCTTTTGCCGGAGAAGATCTTGGGTTTGGAGCCTGCCACTGTTGGGGAATTTAACGAGAGGACCCTCAGGGGACAAATTGCAGCGCCCGTAATATAACGTTGCAACAAAAGGATGGTTGATCTCGGCGGCGAGCATTGCAGCGACGAGACGAACAGGAGCCTGAGGAGGGAGAAGAGGCCCGGGGGATGTGGGTGGAATGTGTCGTCAACCGCCGGGTGTGGGAATCTCCCTTACTTTTGAGTCTATCGATGTTGGTTACACGCTTTGGACCCATTCGCTTGCATTGCTGGTCGCCACTGGTTGGTCTGAACCTATTTTTATCAATGCGGCAGCTATCTGAAGTCTGAATGTCTTGAGTTCTGACCCCTGTTTTCAAGAAAGGCTCTATAACTCAGCCGGCGATAACGAGGCCGGGACGTTCCATTACTCGTGTCAGATGGTAGGTGAAAGCGCGCAGGGTTATGGTACCCGCTACTGCCATGAGGCAGCACTTGAGCTTGAACTTCCTTACTCCGCTCACCCTATTACCATCATTTCAACCCATTCTGGTGGATATCGCAATGCCCAGACGCACAAGGCGCAGGAGTGACCCCGAACGAGGAGAACAGCTATCCCTTGGTAAATCTTAGATCACCTCTTTTCCAACAAGTATTCATGGACCAAAAGATGGGGTACGGGAAGAGTCGCGGTCTGGGACTCCTGGAAGACGTTTGGAACCTGGTGCGTATATTGTGTCATTGAATACGTGGCGATCTAACGAGTCGGTGATTCGTTGCAGACGCAGGCCTGGGAGGGGGAGCAATGAACAATTCTTCAGATGGCCCAGCTCAAAGCGAGCGCAAGGACTTCGATGATGGTGCCAATGCCCTCTGGTCTCTTTACAGCAAAGAGGCTCAAGCCCACGATGAAGCACTGTTCCAAGGTTTGCTAGCAGATATGAGTGGAGTCCCCACATTCGTGCGTGTATACTCTCGTGTTCAGCGTAAACTTGAATTTACCTGCGTCTCCACAGGCCGGCTTGTTTGCTGGCGTTATCACTTCCTTCCTCATCGACGGTCTTAAGAATTTGCAACCTGATCCTGCACAACAATCGGTATACTATCAGCAACAATCGGTCGCGATGCTCGCCCAGATCTCACAGCAGATCGCATCTATCGCCCCACAGGTCTCTGTCCCATCCACCCCCCCACCACCTTACCCAATATTCCACTCCTCAAAGGCAAACGTGGCAATGAACTCTTTCTGGCTCGTCGGCCTCATTCACAGCTTGGTTGCAGCGTTTTGTGCAACTTTCGTTCAACAGGGAGTTCGGTCCCATCTGCAAATCTTTCAGCGGTACGATCAACCTCTGAAGCGAGCGCGGTTTCGACAATTTTTTTTCGATGCTACCTGGTCAGCGCAGTCGGTGGCGTCAACAGCCACTGCTACGATCCGTTCCTCGCTCTTCCTATTTTTTTTAGGCTTGGGCATTTCCATGTTCGATGTCAATACAACTATTGGCATCGTCACGGTCGTTTTCATCATTATTTTTTTTTTATCCTCCTATGGCACTCCTGGGACTCAAGACGTTTACCTAACCTATTTCTTTGGACTATCTACCTATGTTGAAGCATCTAGAGAACGGAAGGTGATGGAGGGGGACGATGAACGCAAAGACCGTGATGTGCGCACCATCCAATGGTTGATCGATAGAACCATGGCAAACGCCGAGATGGAACCATTCGTGTCTGCGATCCCTGGCGCTTTCAACACTGAATGGGGCCAGGATGTCTGGAGAGAGGTCTCCTATCGGACGCACGACACGTCAGAGTCTCCACCCGCTGGTCGTCAAGTCTCTCTCACATCTCACTCTACACCTCCGCTAAAAGGAGCCGCCATTTCTCGATGCGTCCGCTACCTTTTCGAGACCTGCAACCATCACAGTTATTTCGGAAGCGAGGAGGCAAGACATAGGCGCATGCGCGTATGCGTTGAGGCTGCGGCCGCGCTTGTATGCCATCTCGATTATCGACTGGACTGGTTTGGAGAAGTTGGCAAGGTGGTCAGCGAAATAGGCCAGACTGAAAGGGTCAATTCACCGACGACCACATCCGATACATCGTTCATTATACGCTGGACGTGCCTCTCACTCATGGTCATTCAGCGGATACTGGGACAAAACCGGCTACAGGTGCTCGCCGGGTACGCGGCGAACGAACTGGTACGCTTTCAATCGGAATACGGGCCACCGAACGAGACGGAGAGGGAGGGCGCTCCGAGTATCGATGAATCTCTCCAGACAGCATGGGATTGCGTTGAGGACCTACGTCAAGCATTCGAGCCCTGGCCCCAGGAGGGGGCCAAAAAGCAAGCCGAAGAGACCTTACGAAACCGCGAGCAAAAGATTTCAGAATTGGAGCGCATTCAAGTCGAAGCGGATGGTATGAAAACCGTCGACCAAGAGATCTCTCTTTATCAAGACGCGATGGATAACGCCACTTACGGGTTGATTCGACAACTTCCCGGTGTATCATTCGTTGGGCCTCAACAGTCCGAACCCTCACTGATAAGCGGGGTTTTCAATGCGCCTGTCACAGGTAGCGCACTACTCACCTCGCAGTTGATATTCCCGGGACAACAGCTGAAAGCGTTGGCGAGACTCGGCCGAAAGCTTCGTGAAGTCCTGGATGGTCAAGTATCCGAGGGGTACGAGGAAGTACTTGAAAGCCTGAAATCCGTCGACAATGTCCCTGTTGCTCTACGTCGACCCAATGGTTTGATGAGACGGCAATTGTGGCGTCTGCTCGATCTGCGCGACGGCGGTGGTCTTGGGTTTACCGTCGAACTTTTCTTCCTCTCTCTTCGACGACTTCTATCTATATCTTCTTTGGACGAACAAAACAGCGTCTTCTACACTGGCACCTTCAAGGTTATCACGTCCCACTGGACGGAGGGCAAGGAGTCGCTCGGGACGCAATATATCTTGCTTAATATCATTTGCGACCTGATTATCCCAGGCCGTGGGATCTTCTCGGATTTTTCGTATCCAGAGTCTATCACAACCATGCTCCTTGACGTGACAGGCAATGTGCTTCGAGGATACACGGGCCCAGATGAGCATATCCGCGATGCTGTGCGGGAGATTGAGAGCGCCGGCCCAGATGAGTATGTCCCTGATGGTGTACGGGAGATTGAGGACGCCAGGACGAGCCAGATGGACAGGAGGGAACTGCAGCGCAGGGCATTGGCGGCTATTGCACGATCCCGTGGTAGTCCAGAGCATCTCGAACCCGATGATGTAGATTCCGTAGGCTAGAGTCACGGGCTTCCTACTTTTGTATGACTGTGAACTAGAAACATCATGGAGACGCATCCTGTAACGATTACAACTTCTTGCGATCACTAAGTCCATCCCGCTCTAAGCTAGTTTACTACATGTTAAATTGGGCAGATAGAGAGGGCCGTCTTCATCTCAAGACCTGCGCAGATAGGGTGGATGGCCTGCAGCAAAGATGTCCAGATACCAGCCGATCTCATACCAAGAGGTGTGAACGTGTATTTTCATGCTGGCACCGCGGTAAAGTATACATCAGCATCACTTTTAGAATAACAAATCCGAGTCCTATACATGGCAACCAAACATTAGCTAAACGAGCAGAATCAGCGAACCAACACCATTCGCACGTCGCGTGTAGTCCGCTCCTCGAGCCAGAAGAAGCGTCGCAACGTCCACAAGAAGCGCCCCGAGCACCGTGGCACCGACCATGCCCTCCCTAGCGCCAGCAGCGCCGTTACGGCTTCCACTGGACGAGTCGGCAACGCGCGGGCCGAGCCACGGGACGGTCTTGCCTTGCGCAGCCAGTGAGGGCTGACTGGCGCGGGAGGTTTGGCAGTCACGGTGGTGACGCTGGTGTCGACGCCTGAAGCGACAAACACGGGACCAACGCCCGCGCCAACAGCGAATGTGTTTGACAGTGACGGGCACGTAGTGCTGCACGTTGAGTGGGCCTGGGATCGTGCTGGTGGTTTTCGTCAGCGGGATGTCGGCGATGGAGACGTCGAGGTTGGTCTAGCCTGTCGCATTGGAAATGAAGGGGTAGACGTCCAAAAGGTTCCTGTGGGACGGAGGTTAGCTTGAGGAATTGGGGAGACGTAGGACGTACTTGCTCGTGCTGTCGCAACTAAGCGACCCGAGACTCCAATTTGCCTCCACGGTGGAGAGTGTGGAGTACTGCGTGTAGTAGGTCGAGTCGACCGTCCCGCGAATACTCGGCGACGACACCTCCAGCAGGGTGACAGTGTATGTCTCAGTCTCGTCGAAGGTGATCTTGCAGTTGGTATTGTTGAGCAATAGGACTAGCCGGTAATCGACTCACTAGCCCGCAAGTCAATGGTGGTACCATGGCAATCATTGGGGGTCACAACTACGGAGGGAGAGCCGAGGCATTAACGTATAAACATCAGGAGAAAAGTCGTTGAAGTTCCGATGGCATGCAAGGCGGGAGGCAACCGAGGCAACCGAAAGGCTCACGTGTTTCTTTTCCCACGCGCCACTTCCTTTTTTATCGCAACTTCAGGTTGGTTGCGTAAGCCACAATCTAAGCAGACGACCTCATTGAGATCTTTGACCCGGATCAGCTGACCTGAACTGATCCGGCTGACTATGACCCAATTGGCATGTACAGTACAGCATGAGGCAGCGTATCATAAGCTGCACTTTAGTTTGAACTTCCTCCATCATTCTAGTAGATATCATGTCCAGACGCACAAAGCGCAGAAGTGATCCCGAACAAGGAGAACAGCTATCTCTTAGTGAGTCTTAGTGAGTCTCTTTTCCGATGGGTATTAAAGCTTGAAGGTCCAAAAGATGAATTAGAGGAAGAGGCGCGGTCTAAGACTCTCGGAACACGTTTGGGACCCAGTGCGTATTTTGTGTTGTTGAGTACGTGGAAATCTGACCAGTCGGCGATATTGTAAATCCAGGAGGGAGAGGGTTGAACAATTCTTCTAATGGCGAGCACAATGATTTCAATGACGGTGCCAATGCCCTCTGGTCCCTTTACAGCAAAGAAGCTCAAGCCCACGATGAAGCTCTTTTCCAAGGTATATTAGCGGAAATGGATGGTGTTCCTACGTTCGTGTGTCTATCTTCCCGTGTCCAGCGCAGACCCTGAAACCTAACCACGTTTCCACAGGCCGGCTTGTTTGCTGCCGTTCTCACTTCCTTCCTCGTCGACAGTCTTAAGAATTTACAACCGGATCCTGCACAACAATCTGTATATTACCAGCAGCAATCGGTTGCGATGCTCGCCCAGATCTCACAGCAAATCGCATCTATCGCCCCGCAGGTCTCTATCTCATCTACTCCCCCACCACCTTACCCAGCATTCAAGACATCGGATACAGCCGTCCAAGTGAACAGTGCGTGGCTGCTCGGTCTCGTGTTCAGTCTCTGTGCAGCACTTCTTGCGACCTTCATTCAACAACGGATTCGATCCTATATGGAGGTCTTGCAAGAGTACGATCACCCTTTAAAGCGAGCGCGATTTCGACAATTTTTTTTCCAAGGTACCTTGCTAACGCGATCAGCGGCAAGAATAGTCCCTTTGTTGATTCGGTTCTCGCTTGCCCTATTTTTTATCGGCCTGAGCATTTCCGTCATCAATGTCAACACCTTTATTGGCGTCATCACGATTATTCCCATTTGCCTTTACGGATTACTCTCCCTGTACAGCACGTCTCTGTCGCTCTGGCACCCAGAGTTACTATACCAGACCCCGTTCCCGGATACGCTAGCTTTATTTCTACGGACGCTCCTGATATCCTGTTTCTGTGGCCGCTCTCCCTCCAAAGAGTTTGCGAGATTTCGAGCACGTCAAGAACGGGTGGTGATGGAGGAGCCCGATGGACGCAAAGACCGTGACGTGCGCGCCGTCCGATGGTTGATCGATAGGAAAGCGGCAAACGCCGAGATGGAACCGCTCATGTTGGCGATCCCTGGCTCTTTCAACACTGAATGGAGCCAAATGTGTGGAGAGAAGTCTCTCAGGCGCACGGGCCTCTGACAGGTACTTCTCCCGCTAGCAGTCAATTCTCTCTCGTTCCTCACTCCCTACACCCGTCAGAAGGAACCGCTCACACCATTTCTCGATGCATGCGCTACCTTTTCGAGACCTGCAATAATCACAGCTATTTCGAAAATGAGGAGGCAAGGCGTAGGCGCATGCGCGTATGCGTTGAAGCCACAGCCTCACTTGTATGCTGTATCGGTCATCCTTTGGACTCGTTTGGAGAAGTCAGCAAGGTGGTCAGCGAAATAGGCCATATTGAAAAGATCAACCAGTCACCGACGACTACATCCGACACATCTTTCATCATACGCTGGACGTGCCTTTCAATCGTGGACATTCAGCGGGCACTAGGTAGAAACCAGTTGAAAGTGCTCGCTGGGTACGCGGTGAACGGACTGGTACGTTTTCAATCGGGACACAGACAGCTGGACGAGACGGGACAGGAGAGCGCTCACAGGATCGACCAATGTCTCAAGGTAGCATGGGAGAGCGTCGAAGACCTACGTCGGGCATTCGAGCCCTGGACCCAGAAGAGGACCTGGGAGCGAGCCGAAGAAATTCTACTAACCTACGGACAACAGATTTCTGAATTAGAGCGCATTAAATTCGAGGCCGACGAAATGGCGGACGTCGACCGACAGATCTCTGTTTATCAAGATGCAATTGACGACGCTACTCACAAATTGACGAGACAACTCCCGGTGTATCATTCGATGAGCGTCACCGATCTGAAACCTTCCTGATAAGTGATACTTTCAATATTCCAGCTACAGCTAGCTCCACAGTCGCTCCGCAATTGATATTCCCTGGGCAACAACTTCAAGCGTTAGCTAGACTTGGCCTACAACTTCGTGAAGTCCTAGGTGGGCAGATCGAGGGATACGATGAAGTCATTGAAAGTCTGAAATCCATCGACAAGATCCCAGTTTCTCTGCGTCGGCCTGATGGCCCGATGAAACGGCAACTGTGGCGCCTGCAAGATGTACGCGACGGCGGTGGTCTCGGGTTTCACCGTCGAACTTTTCTTTCTCTCCCTTCGACGACTTCTATCGATATCTTCTTTGGACGAGTCAAATAGCGTCTTCTGCACTGGCACCTTCAAGTTATCACCTCCCACTGGGAGGAGAGCAGGCAATCTCCTGGGACGCACTGTATCCTGCTTAATATTATATGCGACCTGATTGTCCCAGGCCGTGGGATCTTCTCGGATTGGTCGTGTCCGGAGTCGATCACGGCCATACTCTTCGACACGGTAGGCAAAATAGTTCAAGGATATATGGGCCCCGACGAACATATCCGCGATACTGTGCGGGAGATTGAGAGCACCAACTTAGATGAGGATATCCGCGATGATGTACGGGAGATTGAGGACGGCGAGCCGATCCGGATGGACAGGAAGGAACTGCGGCGCAGGGCATTGGAGGCTTTTCCACGATTCCGTAGTAATAGTAACACATTGCATCTCAAATCCGTTGTTGCAGATTCTGTAGGCTAAAGGCATGAGTTTCCTTACTTCTGTACAACAGTGGACCGGGAACGTATGTAATAGTCACTACAATTCCTTGCCGTCGCTGAGCCCATCCCTAGCTCAGTACGTGCTGAATAGGGCAGATAGAAAGGGCTGTCTATATCTCAAGCCATGCTTATATAGGGACGCAGGATGTCCTGCAGTAAGATATTCAGATAGTGCGACGCCGCAATTCTTCAACAATACCGGCCGATCTCATATCAGGGGGTGTAAACGCGTACTTTTATGTTGGCACTTGGTACAGTGCCCATCAGCATCAGCTTTAGAGTGATAAATCCAAACATAAGCTAAACTAGGTCCTGGTCGAGCCAGCCAACCAACACTGCTCGCGCATGGAGTGTACGGTGTAGTCCGCTTAAGCGTCACAACACCAGCAAGAAGCACAACCGAGCACCGTGCCGCTGACCATGCCCTCCTAGCGCCAGCCGTGTCATTGCCGCTGCTACCGGTGTGAGCCGGGCGACAACGTGGCAACGCGAGGGCCGAACCACGGTACGGTCTTGCATTGCGCGGTGAAGCTGACAGGCGTGAGAACTTTGGCGGCGATAAAGCTGGTGTCGACGCCTGACGCGACAAAGACGGGTCCGCCGCCCGTGCCGACGGTAGACGTGCTCGGCGCTGAAACGGGCGCGTAGTACTGCGCGTTGAGCGGACCCGGGATTATGCCGGTGGTGTTCGTGACGGTTCGTCAGCGGGATGTCGGCGAGGCAGATGCCGAGATTTGTGTAGCCCGTAGGTTGGCGACGAAGGAGTCGACGTTCGAGAGCGCCCTGGGGAGCGCGCATTACGTAGCCGGGAGAATTAAATTTAATTGAAGAGGACGCACTGGTTCGTGCTGTCGAGCCGAGTGAGCCGAGACTCGAGTTTGGTGGAGAGTGAGGAGTAGTGCGTGGTAGGTCGAATCGACGGCCCCACGAGCACTCTTTGGACGGCACCTCGGGGAAGGGTCCGGATGTTGACGGCGCATGTCTCAGCTTCGTCAAAGGTGAAGAGGGTCATTGTATGTTTGTCGTTGGAGTTGGTGTCGTCGAGAAATGGGGCGAGCCAGTAACCGACCCACTGGCCCGAAAAGTCAACGGCGGTGTTGTGGCCATCATTGAACATTGGGCGTCACGAACAGCCACTGAGGGCCGACCGAGGTATTGACATCGGCGGCAAAGCTGTTGAAGTTGCAACGACGCGTAAGGTGAGAGGTGACTGAGGTGATCGAATCACAGGAGACGGTAGGGTTGTGCTTGCAGACAGTCACCGCAGCGGATGTAGAATGTACATGGGGGGCGTGGAGGCGTTGAGGTACAATATGTGCGTGAAACCGACCTGAATGAAACGGTTTTGCGGCTGTTTTGCCGGAGACGATCTTGGTGAGAAGACAGTTGCTGAATTCAACCAAAGGGGCCTCCTAGGGTGAGACAAATGACTGCGCATGAAATATAAGATCAGGACAGAAAGACGTAGAAGGGGACCTCGACAGCGATGAACAAACAGGACTCCGTTACAAGAAGAGGCTATCGGCAACTGTCCTTGCTCAACCCCCCCCCTAACACGTCACATGACATCACGTGATCACAGATCCACAAAACTCGGAACCAAAAATAAAGTTTGGCTCAAAAGTTATATACTTATCATAATCATAAAATATAATATAATTGTGCTCTTTTTTTCTTCTTCTATTTGTCTTTTTTAAATCAAAAGAAATATATTTTATTAGCTAATGAAAATTACATAAACTATGTACTTTTTTTTGTCTAAGTCGAGAGGGAGATGTGGGGGAGTAGAAAGGGGGGCCGCGTGCCCCATTCTGTAGCCCCGCGCGCCCCCGGGATACATCGGGGGAGGGGGGGGCGCTTCACGCAACCGCGCGGTCATGTTTCGCCTTTGCGGGCGGACCTGGGGGGGGAGGGGGGAGGGCCTCCGCGTGGCCGCCTGTTCGCGTTTTTGTCCTGGTGTGACCGGGGGGGTGCGGCTGCCCCCTTGGGGTTTTGCCCTGATGCGCGAACCCGGGGAAGAGGGTGGTCGTCCCGCACGGCCACCCCTTCGCGTTTTGGCCCTGGCGCGCAAACCCCGGAAGGGGGATGTCCCGCACGGCCGCCCCTTCGCGGTTTTGCCCTGGTGCGTGAACCACGAAGGGGGGGGGGGGGGTGGGTCCTGTGCGGCCACACCTTCGCGCTTTCGCCCAAGCGTGCGAGCCCAGGGGAAGGGGGGGCGCGTCTGCGTGGCCGCCCATTCGCGATTCGCCTTGGTGCGCGAACCCGGGGGAAGGGGGTGCCCCGCGCGGCCACTCCTTTGCGTCTCGCCCTTGTGCGCGAGCCCGGGGGAGAGGGGTCTCCCGCCCCCGCCCTCCCCCTTCGCGTTTTGCTCTGGCGCGCTCCCCGGTTCGCCCGTCCGCTCGTGCGCACGAACCCAGGGAGAGGGGGGCTACTCCAGGTTGGAGCGCGCCGCCCCGTTCGCGCACTGCCCCTGCGTACAAACAGGGTGGGCGCGCAAAGGGTGTGGGGGGCGCTTGTTCTCACCCCTGCGTCGGCCCCTCGTTCACACGTCGCCTCTGCGCGCAAACCAGGGGGGGCCGCGGTGCTGCCTCTGGCAAGGCGCGCGGGTCCCCGGCAAGAAGGGGGGGGAGTGCGCGTGCCTTTCCCACGCCGTCCCGCGTCGCGTGCCCTGTTCGCGTGTAAACAAGGCAGGGGGGGGGGGAGGAGAGACGGGGGACATAGCCGTCCCATGTCCGCACCTCGTTCCTGCGCCTCCTCCTTGCGCGCAAACGGGAGCGGCGGCGGCGGCTTGTCCCGCATTCGCGTGTCCTGTTCACACGTGAACAAGGGGAGTGGGGGTGTACCTGTCGCGCCCCCATTGCGTGCAAACGGAGGGTGCCACTCTTGCGCACCCCCCCGTTCGTGAGTCAATGGGGGCGAGGGTTTGGGTCTCCTGTTCGACATGAACGGGGACGGGGAGGCGAAAGGGGACATACCTGTCCCGCACCTTCTTTGCGTGCAAACGGGGGGGGCACCTCGCGGCCCCTTCGCGTGTAAACGAGGGCGGGGGCGCTTGTCCTGCGTGGTCCTACGTGTCTTGCACACGTGTACGGGGTCGGGAGGGGGGGCAAAGGATGGAGGAAGGGAGGGGCCGCGCGCCAAAAGGGGATGAGGGGGGATTGAACGCTGCATACAATGCCACGCACACATTGCTCACCTTATTTGCTTTTGTTTGTACTTTATTATGCTACAAATAAAAGGAAAAAAAAGTATAGAGTTTGTGATATGTTACATAATTTTCGAGCCAAAGTTTATTTTTGGTTCCGAGTTTGTGGATGGTGGACACGTGATGTCATGTGACGTGTTAGGGGGGGGGTTGAGCTAGGCCAGTTGCTATCGGCGGGGTTACAGTATCGGTTTTGGTCACGTGCTTTGGACCAGTAACTCTGCTCACTAGGCCAGCTACGTTATCTGAAACTTTGCACCCTAAACGCCTCCGTTTTCAAAAGGATCTCTACCCTAAGACCAGCGGAAATGAGGCTGGGACATTTCGTTACTCTTTGGATCCTAGGTGAACGAATGATCCATACACAGGGTCATGGTACACGCCACTGCCGTGAGTGACTTGGTGAGGGAGCTAGATTTGACTGTTCATAAGCCGCACTTGAGCTTGAAATTCCTCGCTTCCTTCATTCTATATCTATTGTCTCAGCCCATTCTAGTGGATATCGCAATGCCCGGACAGACAAGGCGCGAAAGTGCACCCGAACAAGGAGAACAGCTACCTGCTGGTGAATCCTCGATTATCTCTTTTCCGACGGATATTGATGGCTTAAAAGATGAGTTAGAGGGAGAGGCGCGAGAAGAGACTCTCGGAGGACGCTTAGAATCTAGTGCGTATCTTGTGTTGAATGCGTGGAGATCTGATGAGTATGTGATTTGTTCAGGGGGTGGTGCGATGAACAGTTCTTCGGATATCCCATCTCAAAATTGGAATTCCCATACTACGGCGCAGGGAAGATAGAAAGAATCGGGTCTCATTTGGTGAAGTCACGCGATCTCGGTACACGCCACTCACATTAGGGCGCCAAATATGACATTACTGTATCACCAGCATTGGCTGGAGCGCTGACAGCGTTGACAGGTCACAAGGGTCAAATCACTGACTAGCATCTGATTAAAAGATAGACTGTCAGCGCATGACTGGGTCAAACCCAGAGTTAGTCAGGACATCGCTGCCCATCACTTGAACTTGCTCACTCTCACCTCTAACCGACGTTTCAGCCCATTCTAATGGATATCGTAATTCCCAGACGCACAAAGCACAGAGGTGACCCCGAACGAGGAGAACAGCTACCTCTTGGTGAGTCTTGGTGTCTCTTTTCCGACGGGTATTGATGATCCAATAGGTGAGTTAGGCGAAGACGCGCAGCCGGAGACTCTCGGAATCAATTTGGGACCTAGTGCGTATCTTGCGTCGTTGAGTGCGTGAAGATCTGACGAGTGGGCAATATGTTGTAGAGACAGGAGAGAAAGTAATGGACAATTCTCCAGATGGCCCATCTCGTCCAGAGGCTCGAAGCGAGCGCAGGGATTTCGATGATGGCGCCAATGCCCTCTGGTCCCTTTACAACAAAGAAGCTCAAACCCACGACGAAGCTGTGCTCCAAGGCATATCAGCGGATATGAATGGAGTCCCCACATTTGTGTGTCCATCTTCTCGCATTCAGCGTAGGCTTGAATTTACCCGCATTTCTACAGGCCGGCTTGTTTGCTGCCGTTCTCACTTCCTTCCTCGTCGACAGTCTTAAGAATCTGCAACCGGACCCTGCTCAACAATCGGTATACTATCAGCAACAATCTGTCGCGATGCTCGCCCAGATCTCACAGCAAATTGCATCTATTGCTCCACAGGTCTCTGTCCCATCTACTCCCCCACCACCTTATCCGGTATTCCACCCATCGAAGAAAGACTTGGCAGTGAACTCTCTCTGGGTCATCGGCCTCATTTACAGTCTGGGTGCAGCGCTTTTGGCAATTTTCGTTCAACTGTGGGTTCGATCCTATATGGGGGTCTTTGAGCAGTACGATCATCCTCTAAAGCGATCGCGGCTTCGACAAATTTTTTTCGATGACACCCGGTCTGTGAAGAGGATGGCGAATTACATCACTGCGTCTATCAATTCCTCGGTCATCCTATTTTTTCTCGGCCTGAGCATTTCTACATTCAATATCAACAATATTATTGGCGGCCTCACGACCTTTTATATCTTGGTTTGTGTATCACTCCCTATGCAGTCTATTTCGAGGTTGCGCGGATCATTCTCGTTCTTTCCCATTTCTGGAGAAGAGCTTATCCTCGGTCAAGAACAGAGGGCGATGGAGGAGAGCGGTGGTCGCAAAGACCGTGACGTGCGCGCCATCCAATGGTTGATCGATAGGACCACGGCAAACGCCGAGATAGAACCACTCGTGTTGGCGATCCCTGGCTCTTTCAACACCGAATGGGGCCAAGATGTTTGGAAACAGGTCTCCTCTCAGGCACACGACACGCCCGAGCATCCGACGGGTCCTTCACCCGGTGGTAGCCAAGTTTCCCTTACCCCCCACTCCCCCACATCCACCAGAAGCAGCCGCCGTTGACACCATTTCTCGGTCCGTGAGGTACCTTTTCAGGACCTGCAACAATCACAGCTATTTCCAAAACGAAGAGGCAAGACGTAGGCGTATGCGCGTATGCGTTGAAGCTACGGCCTTACTTGTATGCTGCATCGATTATCGATTGGACTTGTTCGGAGACGTCGCCAAGCTTGTCAGCGAAATAGGCCATATTGAAAAGATCAACCAATCACTGACGACTACATCTGACCCATCGTTCATCCTACGCTGGACGTGCCTTTCACTCGTGGACATTCAGCAGATACTGAGCAGAAACCGGCTGAAAGGGCTTGCCGGGTCTGCGGTGATCGGACTGGCACGCTTCCAATCGGAACATGGACAACCGGACGAGGCGGGACGGGAGGGCGCTCACAGGATCGATGAATATCTCATGACCGCATGGGAACGCGTTGAGGACCTACGCCGGGCATTCGGGTCCTGGACCCAGAAGAGGACCAGGGAGCAAGTCGAACAAATCTTACTAACCCACGAACAACATATTTCGGATTTAGAGCGCATTAAATCCGAGGCCGATAGGATGGACGATGTCGACCGGCAGATCTCTCTCTATCAAGATGCAATGGACGACGCTACCCACGGGTTGATGCGGCAACTTCCCGGTGTATCATTTGATGAGCCCCACCGATCTGAATCCTTTTTGATACGCGATATTTTCAATACGCGGACCACAGGTAGCGCTCCGGTCACTCCTCAATTGATACTCCCCGGACAACAGCTTCCTTCGAGCGTTGGCCAAACTCGGCCTACAGCTTCGTGAGATCTTACACGGGGAGGTCGAGGGATACGAGGAGGTGCTTCAAAACCTGAAATCCGTCGACAAAGTCCCTGTTTCTCTGCGTCGACCTGATGACTTGATGAAACGACAACTGTGGCGCCTGCAAGATGTACGCGATGGCGGTGGTCTTGGGTCCAGCGCCGAACTTTTCTTCCTCTCCCTTCGACCAGTTTTATCGATATCTTCTTTAGACGAATCAAACAGCGTCTTCTACACTGGCACCTTCAAGGTTATCACGTCCCACTGGGAGGAAAGCAGGCAATCGCCCGGGACGCACCGTATCCTGCTTAATATCATTTGCGACCTGATAATCCCAGGCCGTGGGACCCTCTCGGATTTTTCGTGTCCGGAGTCGACCACGGCCATACTCCTCGACACGGTAGGCAAAATACTTCAAGGATATACGGGCCGCGACGAACATATCCGCGAGGCCGTGCGGGAGATTGAGAGCGCCAACTTAGACGAGGATATCCGCGATGGCCCGGGTGTACGGGAAGTTGAAGACGGCGAGCCGGTCTGGGTGGACAGGAGGGAACTGCAGCGCAGGGCACTGGAGACTTTTTCACAATTCCGTAGTAATCCAGAGCATCCCGAACCCATTGTTGCCGTTTTCGTAGGCTAGAGGCACGAGTTTCCTTACTTCTGTAACTGTCGACTAGGAATACATGTAATGATCACTACAATTTCTTGCGATTGCTAAGTCCATTCCTTGCTCAGTACGGGAGATAGCTATCTCAAGTCATGCGTAGATTGACGTCGCAGCGGCCGATCTCATATCAGGCAGTGTAAACGCGTATTTTCATGTTGGAACCAAGGTACGAAGGCTAATCAGCATCAATTTTAAAGTATGAAATCCAAGTCCGACACACGACAGCCAAACATTAGCTAAACCAAGTCCTGGCCGAACCGGCGAACCAAAAGATCAAGCCAGAAGGAGCGTCACGACACCCGCAAGGACCGCGCCGAGTACCGTGGCGCCGACCATACCCTCCCTAGAGCCAGCTGCGCCATTACCGTTGCCACTGGACGATATTTTGAACGACGCCGCTGCAACGCGGGGGCCGAGCCACGGCACCGTCTTTCCCTGAGCGGTCAGGTCGACGGGGCGCAGGAGCATAGGCGGCAGCAAAGCTGATGTCAGCGCCTGATGCGACCAAGACGGGACCGTCGCCCGCACCGATAGCAGATGGGTTTAGCGCCGTGATCAGAACGTTGTACTGCACGTTGAGCGGACCCAGGATCGTGCCTGTGATGTTCGTCAGCGAGATGTCGAGGTTGGTGTGGCCAGTTGTGTTGGCAGTGAAGGAGTAGACGTTCGAGAGTGTCCCGTGGGACGGGCGTTAGCTTAGGGAATTAGAGAGACGGTGGACGTACTTGTTCATGTTGCTGCAGTCAAGCGACCCGAGACCCCAGGTAGTATGGCGAGGATGCGGTTGTTGACGGTGTGTCTCAGTTTCGTCAAAGGTGAGAAGGGTCAGAGTACGGTTGTCGTTGAAGTTGGTGTCCTGGTTGGTGTCGTTGAGCAATGGGACGAGCCAGTAATCTACAGCAAAGTCAATGGTGGTATCATGGATATCGTTGAACATGTTGAGTGTCACGAATAGCCACTGAGGGATGGCTGAAGCATTGACGTCGGCGGCAAAGCCATTAAAGCTGCGATGACGTGTAAGGCGGGAGGGGACCGAGGCAACCGAATCATAGAAAACGGTTGTGCTTGCGTACGTAGTAGGTACTGTATATGGGGGTTCGGAGGTGTTGAGGTGGTTAACGGAAGTGAAGCAATATTGTTCAGTGTTTCAGCCTGACTCAGGGTAAGACCATTTTTGGAATCACTTCGTCCGCATAGTCATTACGGCTTGTGCCAGTGGACCAATTGCTCCCCAGCCCGAAGCTGCGATAAAAAGGAAAGTGGCACGTGGGAAAGAACACGTGAGTGACGATGGAAAATATGTGTCACATTAACCGTGACGCGTGACAGGTCGGAGTCAGACTACCCGACCCCGAATCGCGGGTCTGACCCAGGTCATGACAATGCTGGTGTTGGTTACGTGCTTCGGGCCCATTCGCTTGCACCGCTAGTTGCGACTGTTGGCCTTAACCTGTCTTGTCAACCCAGCTACAGTATCTGAAATCGTTGCAAACTTTATGCTTCGAGTTCTGGCCCCCGATTTCAAGATCTCAGCCGGGGAAATATGGCCCGAATGTTCCATTACTCGTGTCAGATAAAAGCGCACAGGATTATGGTACATGCTGCTGCGCATGAGGCGACCTGATTTTACCCGTATGAAGGGCTGCAGTTGAGCTTGAACCTCCTTCCCCCCCTCACTCTATAACATCATTTCAGTTCATTCTAGTAGATATCGCAATGCTCAGACGCCTAAGCCGCAGAGGTGACCTCGAACGAGCAGACCAGCTACCTCGAGGTGAGTGTTAGATCATCTCTTATCTGACGGGTATTAGTGACCAAAAAGGTGAATTAGGGGAAGAGACGCGGTCAGAGACTCCTGGAAGACGTTTGGACCCGAGTGCGTATCTTGTGTCTTCGGGTGCGTGGAGATCTGACGGGTCGGTGATATGCTGTAGACTCAGGAGGGAGAGCAACGAACAATTCATTAGATGGCCCATCTCGTCCAGAGGCTCGAAGCGAGCGCAGGGATTTCGATGATGGCGCCAATGCCCTCTGGTCCCTTTACAACAAAGAAGCTCAAACCCACGACGAAGCTGTGCTCCAAGGCATATCAGCGGATATGAATGGAGTCCCCACATTTGTGTGTCTATCTTCTCGCGTTCAGCGCCGACTCGAATTCACGAGCGTTTCCACAGGCCGGCTTGTTTGCTGCCGTTCTCACTTCCTTCCTCGTCGACAGTCTTAAGAATCTGCAACCGGACCCTGCTCAACAATCGGTATACTATCAGCAACAATCTGTCGCGATGCTCGCCCAGATCTCACAGCAAATTGCATCTATTGCTCCACAGGTCTCTGTCCCATCTACTCCCCCACCACCTTATCCGGTATTCCACCCATCAAATTCAGACTTGGCGGTGAACACTGTCTGGGTCATCGGCCTCATTCATAGTCTGGGTGCAGCACTTTTGGCAATTTTCGTTCAACTGTGGGTTCGATCCTATATGGGGGTCTTTGAGCGGTACGATCATCCTCTGAAGCGATCGCGGCTTCGACAACTTTTTTTCGATGACACCCGGTCTATGAAGAGGTTGGCGAACAACACACTTTGTTTATCAATAGCTCAGTCATCCTATTTTTTTTCGGCATGAGCATTTCCACATTCAATGTCAACCAAACTATTGGCGGCGTCACGACCTTATATATTTGGATTTTTTTATTTCTGGCCTTGCCGCCTATTTTGAGGTCCGCTGCGGCAGTCTTCGCGCCCACATTTGGAGACAAGCTTACCCCCAGTCAAGAACGGGGACTGATGGGGGAGAGCGATGGCCGCAAACACCGTGACGCACGCGCCATCCAATGGTTGATCAATAGAACCGCGGCGAATGCCGAGGCGGAACCGCTCGTGCTGGCGATCCCTGGCTCTTTC
Source organism: Lactarius indigo (assembly GCA_025766275.1). Classification (NCBI taxonomy): domain Eukaryota; kingdom Fungi; phylum Basidiomycota; class Agaricomycetes; order Russulales; family Russulaceae; genus Lactarius; species Lactarius indigo. The sequence continues at coordinate 238,705 of JAFKAC010000050.1, read as the reverse complement.
AACACCGAATGGGGCCAAGATGTTTGGAAACAGGTCTCCTCTCAGGCGCGCGACACCTCCGAGCTTCCGACGGGTCCTCCGTCCGGTCCCCAAGTCTCCTTTCTCCTCATTCCCCACAACCGCTAGAAGTAGCCACCACCGACACCATGTCTCGATCCGTGAGGTACCTTTTCGAGACCTGCAATAATCACAGCTATTTCCAAAACGAAGAGGCAAGACGTAGGCGCATGCGCGCATGCGTCGAAGCCACAGCCTCACTTGTATGCTGTATCGGTTATCGTTTGAACTCGTTTGGAGACGTCAGCAAGCTGGTCAGCGAAATAGGCCATATTGAAAAGATCAACCAGTCACTAACAACTACATCCGACACATCGTTCATCATACGTTGGACGTGCCTTTCACTCGTGGACATTCAGCAGACACTGGGCAGCAACCAGCTGAAAGTGCTCGCTGGGTCCGCAGTGAACGGACTGGCACGCTTTCAATCGGAACACGGACAACCGGACGATGCGGGACGGGAGGGCGCTCAGAGGGTCGATGAATGTCTCAAGACCGCATGGGAGCGCGTTGAGGACCTACGCCGGGCATTCGAGCCCTGGGCCCAGAAGAGGACCAGAGAGCAAGTCGAGCAAGTCGAGCAAATCCTACTGACTCACGGACAACAGATTTCGGATTTAGAGCGCATTAAATCCGAGGCCGACGGGCTGGCGGTCGTCGACCGGGAGATCTCTGTTTATCAAGATGCAATGGACGATGCTACCCACAGGGTGATGCGGCAACTCCCCGGTGTATCATTCTACGAGCCTCACCGATCTGAATCCCTTTTGATACGCGATACTTTCAATACGCCAGTCACAGCTAGCCCCGCCGTCACTCCTCAATTGATACTCCCCGGACAACAACTCCAAGCGTTGGCCAGACTTGGCTTACGGCTTCGTGAAGTCCTGGATGGTCAGATTGCCGAGGGATACGAGGAGGTTCTCGAAAGCCTGAAAACGGTCGACAAAGTCCCTGTTGCTCTACGTCGGCCCAATGGCTTGATGAAACGGCAACTGTGGCGCCTGCAAGATGTACGCGACGGCGGTGGTCTTGGGTTCACTATCGAACTTTTCTTCCTCTCCCTTCGACGACTTTTATCGATATCTTCTTTGGACGAACAAAGCAGCGTCCTCTATACTGGCACCTTCAAGGTTATCACGTCCCACTGGGGGAGAGCAGGCAATCGGTCGGGACGCACTGTATCCTGCTTAATATCATTTACGACCTAATAATCCCAGGCCGTGGAATCTTCTCCGATTTTTCGTGTCCGGAGTCGATCACGACCATACTCCTTGACACGGTAGGCAAAATAGTTCAAGGATATACGGGCCGCGACGAACATATCCGCGATACTGTGCGGGAGATTGAGAGCGCCAAGCCAGACAAGGATATCCGCGATGGTGTACGGGAAATCGAGGACTGCGATCTGATCCGGATGGACAGAAGGGACCTGCGGCGCAAGGCATTGAAGGTATTTTCACGATTCCGTAGTAACCCATAGCATCCCGAACCCGTTGTTGCCGTTTTCGTAAGCTGGGGGCACGAGTTTCCTTATGTACAACTGTGGACCAGGAACACATGTAATGATCACTACGATTTCTTGCGACTGCCTAGTCCATTCCTAGCTCCGTACGGGAGATGGCTATCTCAAGTCACGCGTAGATGGACACAGGATGGCCCGCAACAAAGATGCTCAAATAGCGTGACGCTGCAGCGGCCGATCTCATATCAGGGGGTGTATACGCGTATTTTCATGTTGGCACCAAGGTACGAAAGCAAATCAGCATCAGTTTGAGAGTATGAAATCCCAAGTCTGACACACGACAACCAAACATTAGCTAAACTGTGTCCTGGTCGAACCAGCGAACCAACACCATTCGCGCTGTCGCGCGCAATCCGCCCCTCAAGCGAGAAGGAGCATCACAACACTCGCAAGGACCGCGCCGAGTACCGTGGCGCCCACCATGCCCTCCCTGGCACCAGCCACGCCATTACCGCTGCCACTGGACGATGTGTTGGACGACGCCGCCGCAACGCGGGGGCCGAGCCACGGCACCGTCTTGCCTTGCGCGGTGAGATTGACGGGCGCGGGAGCTTTGGCGGCAGTAAAGCTGGTGTTGACGCCCGACGCAACAAAGACGGGACCGCCGCCCGCGCCGACGGCAGACGCGTTGGGCGCTGTAACGGGCACGCAGTACGGTGCGTTGAGCGGACCTGAAATTATGCCAGTGGTGTTCGTCAGTATGATATCGGCGATGGAGATGTCGAGGTTGGTGTAGTTCGTAGCGTTGGCGACGAAGGAGTAGACATTTGAGAGCGTCCTGTGGGGCGCGAGGTTAGCTGGAGGGGAATTGGGGAAAGATAAGATAGGACATACTTGTTCGTGTCGCCACGGCCGAGCGAGTTGAGACCCCAGTTCGCCTACACGGTGGAGAGTGATGAGTAGTGCATGTAGAAGGTCAAGTAGATAGCGCAATGTGCACTCTCAGGGACTACAGGAGTATGGCTAGGATGATTTGTCGACGTCCCAGTTTCGTCAAAAGTGAGGAGGATCAGAGTACTGGGGAAGATCTTGGGGTTGGAGCCTGCCATTGTCGGTGGATCCAACGAGAGGCCCTCGGGTGACAAACTGCAGCGCCTGCGAAATAAGGTCGCAACCAAAGTATGTAATGTACAATGGGGCCTCGTCGGCAAGCACTGCAGGAATGAACAGGAGGGGACGTACCAGTGAGTGGAAAGTGTCGCCGAGGCGTTGGACCACCCCGGCCGGGAAATCCCGTTCCGCCCCCGGCGCTTGCTTCCGAGTCTCAGGCTATGATCGGTGCAGTGTTGATTACGTGCTTCGGACCCATTCGCTTGCAATCATTCTGGGAATCACTCGTCGCGACTGTGGTTGATCTGAACCTGTTTTGTCATCCCAGCTACAGTATCTTAAATTATTGCGCCCTTTATGCTTCGAGTTCTGGCCCCGGTTTTCAAGGAGATCTCTATACTCAGCCGGGGAAAATAAGGCCGGAACGTTCCATTACTCGTGTCAGATGAAAGCGCACAGGATGATGTTACACGCTGCTGCCATGAGGCCGCCTGATTATACCGTATCGTGGGCTGCACTTGAGCTTGAACCTCCTTTCTCCCCTCGCTCTATAACCATCGGCTCAGCTCGTTCTAGTGGATATCGCAATGCCCAGACGTACAAGCCGCAGAGGTGACCCCGAACGAGGAGAACAGCTACCTCTTGGTGAGTCCTAGGTTGTCTCTTTTCTGACGAGTTATTGATGGTCCAAAAGATGAGTTAGAGGAAGAGGCGCGGTCAGAGATTCTTGGTGCGTATCTTGTATCGTCGAGTGCGTGGAGATCTGACGAGCGGGTGATATGTTGTAGACCCAGGAGAGTGTGTGATGAACAATTCCTCAGATGGCGAGCGCAAGGATGGATCCAAAAAGCAAAGAAAAAAAAAGGATTTCGATGACGGTGCCAATGCCCTCTGGTCCCTTTACAGCAAAGAGGCCCAAACCCACGACGAAGCTCTGTTCCATGGCATATTAGCAGAAATGGATGGTGTTCCTACATTTGTGCGCCTATCTTCCCGTGTCCGACACAGACCGTGAATCCTAACCGCGTTTCCACAGGCCGGCTTGTTTGCTGCCGTTCTCACTTCCTTCCTCATCGATAGTCTTAAGGATTTCCAACCGGATCCCACAGAACCATCGGTATACTATCAGCAGCAATCGGTTGCAATGCTCTCCCAGATCTCACAGCAAATCGCATCTATCGCCCCACAGGTCTCTATCTCACCTACTCCCCCACCACCTTACCCAACATTCGAGACATCGGATACAGCCCTCCCACTAGCGAACTTTGCGTGGCTGCTTGGTCTCGTGCTCAGTCTGTCTGCGGCGCTTCTTGCGACTTTCGTTCAACAGCGGGTCCGATCCTATATGGAGGCCTTGCAGCGGTACGACCATCCTCTGAAGCGGGCGCGATTTCGACAATTTTTTTTCCAAGGCACTTTGTTAACGCGATTAATGGCAAGATCGGTCCCTTTGTTGATTCGGACCTCGCTTCTCCTATTTTTTTATCGGCCTGAGCATTTTCGTTATCAATGCCGACATCGTCATTGGCGTCGCCACGACCATTGCCATTTGCGCCTACGTATCACTCTCCCTGTACAGCACGTTTATGTCTCTCTGGCACTCGGAGTCGCTATACCAGACCCCGCTCCCTGATACGCTAGCTTTATTTATACGGGCGCTCGTGCTATCCAGTTTCGGTCGCCGCTCTCCCTCCAAACAGTTTTCGATACTCAAAGCACGTCAAGAACAGGTGGTGATGGAGGAGTCCGATGAACGCAAAGACCGTGACGTGGAGGCCATCTTATGGTTGATCGATAGGAAAGCGGCAAACGCCGAGATGGAACCGCTCCTGTTGGCGATCCCTGGCTCTTTCAACACCAGATGGGGCCAAGATGTTTGGAAAGAGCTCGCGCACAGCACGTCAGAGCCTCCAACAGGCCCTCCACCCGCTGGTCGTCAAGTCTCCTCTACACCTTATCCCCCACGTCCGCAAGAAGGAACCGCCGTTGACAAAATTTCTCGATCCTTGGGATACCTTTTCGAGACCTGCAATCACCACAGTCATTTCGAAAACGAGGAGGCAAGACATAGGCGCATGCGCGCTTGCGTTGAGGCCGCGGCGGAGCTCATATGCCGTGTCGACTATCGACTCGACTGGTTTGGAGAAGTCGCCAAGGTGCTCAGCGAAATCGGCCATATTGAAAACGTCAATTCACCGACTATCACATCCGATACATCATTCGCTATACGCTGGACGTGCCTCTCACTCATGGACATTCAGCGCATACTCAGCAGAAACCAGCTGCAGGTACCCGCTGGGTACGCGGTGAACAAACAACCGGAATACGGACAACCAGACGAGACGGGACGAGAAGGCACTCAGAGGATCGACGAATCTCTCCGGACAGCATGGGAGTGCGTTGAGGACCTACGTCAAGCGTTCGAGCCCTGGTCCCAGGATGGCGCCAAAGAGCAAGCCGAAGAGATCCTACGAAACCACGAACAGCAGATTGCGGAGCTGGAGCACATTCAAGTCGAAGCCGATCACATGAAAACCTCGACTGAGAGATCTCTGTTTATCAAGACGCGATGGATAACGCTACTTACGGGCTGATTCGGCAACTTCCTGTATCATTCGACGAACCCCACCGATCCTCTCCCTCACTGATAAATGATATTTTCAATACGCCAATCACGGGTAGCGCTCCACTCACCCCGCAGTTGATATTCCCTGGAAAACAGCTTAAAGTGTTGGCGAGACTCGGCCGAAAGCTTCGCGAAGTCCTGGGTGGTCAGGTTGCCGAGGGGTACGTGGAAGTGGTTGAGAGCCTGAAATCCGTCGACAAAATCCCTGTTGCTCTACGTCGACCCGATGGCTTGGTGAGACGGCAGTTGTGGCGTCTGCAAGATCTACGGGACGGCAGCGGTCTTGGATTTACTGTCGAACTTTTCTTCCTCTCCCTTCGACAACTTTTATCGATATCTCCGTTCCACGAATCGAATAGCGTCTTCTACTCCGGCACCTTCAACACTATCAAGTCCCACTGGGAGAAGAGCAAGGAATCTCTCGCGACGCACTGTATCCTTCTTAATATCATTTGCGACCTCATTATCCCGGGTCGTGGGACCTTCTCGGATTATTCATACCCGGAGTCCATCACGACTGCGCTCGTCAACATGGCAGGCGACTTGCTTCGAGAATATGAGGGTCCGGATGAGGGTATCCGCGAGGCTGTGCTGGAAATTGAGAGTGCCAGCCCCGACGAGGATACCCACTATGGTGTACGAGAAATCCAGGACGCTGATCCGATCCGGATGGACAAGAGGGAGCTGCGGCACAGGGCATTGGAGGCATTTCCACGATTCCGTGGTAACCCACAGCATCTCGAACCCATTGTTGCAGCTTCCGTAGACTAGTAGAGGCACAAGTCTTCTTAATTCTGTACAACTGTGGACTAGGAACACATGTAATGATCACTACACCTTGCGATTGCCAAGTCCATTCCTAGCTCAGGACGTGCTGAATAGGGAGATGGTTATCTCAGGTCATGCGTAAATAGGGACACAGGATGGCGTGTGGCAAAGATGCTCGGATAGCGCGACGCTGCAGCTATTCAATAATACCAGCCAATCTCAGTATAAACGTATTTTCATGTCGGCACGGCGATACGGTGCTCATTAAAATCAGTTTTAAAGTAAGGAAACTCAAGTCTCACACACGACAACCTAAGCTAAGTCCTGGCCAAACCAGGAAACCAACACCACTCGCCCATTGCGCCTACCGTGTAGTCCGCTCAAGCCAGAAGAAGCATCATAACGCCCGTAAGAAGTATGCCTGGCACCATGCCGCCGACCATGCCCTCCTTGGCGCCAGCCGCGCTATTACCGCTGCCACTGGATGATGTGTCAGACGACGCCGCTGCAACCCGTGGGCGAAGCCACGGCACCGTCTTGCCCTGGGAGGTGAGGTTGACGGGCGCGGGAGCTTTGGCGGTGGTGAAGCTGATGTCAAGACCCGATGCGACAAAGACGGGACCACCCCTGCGCTGACGGTGGACGTGTTCGGCGCTGTTTCGGGCACGTAGTACTGCGCGTTGTGCGGGCCCGAGATTATGCCGGTAGTGATCGTCAGCGGAATATCAGCGATGGTGATGTAGAGGTTGATGTAGCCTGTGCGTTGGCGACGAAGGAGTAGACATTCGAGAGCGTTCTGTGGGACAGAGCTTAGCTTGAGGAGTTGGGGGAGAGGTAGGACGTACTTATACATGTCGCCGCAGCCGAGCGAGCAGTGGCCCCAGTTTTCCTCCGCGGTAGAGAGTGAGCAGTAATGTGTCTAGTAGGTCGAGTCGACAGTACTATGAGAACTCTCAGAGACAGAACCTTCAAGCAGCAGGGCGAGGATGCGGTTGTTGACGGTGTATGTCTCGGTTTCGTTGAGGTGAGGAAGATCAAAGTGTGGTGTCGTCGAAGCTGATGTCGTTGAGTAGTGTAACGGGATGAGCCAATAATCGACTCATTGGACTGCAAGGTCAATGCTGGTATCATAGCCATCGTCGACCATATTGGGTGTCACGAACAGCCACTAAGGGACGTGATGACGGCGGCAAAGTCGTTGAAGTTGCGATGAAGCGCAAAGCGGGAGGTGACCGGGATAACTGAATTATAGCAAATGATAGGGTTGTACTTGCGTATATAGAAGGTATGTGCGGGTGTGGAAGTGTTAACGTACAAATAACCGTGAAATCGACCAGAATGGTAAGTTAGAATAAGATGGTTTTGCGGCTTTTGCCGGAGAAGATCTTGGGTTTGGCGCCTACCATTGTTCAACGAGAGGGCCCTCGGGGGACAAACTGCGGCGTCTTTAATATAAGGTCACAACAAAGGGATGTTGACCGAGGCAGCGAGCATTGTAGCGATGAACAGGAGGAGGGAGGAGAGGGGATGTAGGTGGAATGTGTCGCCAACCGCCGGGTGTGGGGATCCCGAATCTATCGGCGTTGGTTACGTGCTTTAGACCATTCATTGGCATCGCTCAGGCTAGTGTCAACACGGCAGATATCTGAGATCTGAATGTCTCGAGTTCTGGCCCTTGTTTGCAAGAAGACCTCTATAACTCAGCCGCCGAAAATGAGGCTGGGGCATTTCATTACTCGTGTCAGATGGTAGGTGAAAGCGTGCAGGGTTATGGTACCCGCTGCTGCCATGAGGAGAGGCAGCACTTGAGCTTGAACTTCCTTACTCTCCTCACTCTATTACCATCATTTTACCCCATTCTAGTGGATATCGCAATGGCCAGACGCAGAGGACGCAGAAGTGACCCCGAACGAGGAGAACAGCTATCTCTTGGTAAATCTTAGATCATCTCTTTTCCGACAAGTATTGATGGCCCAAAAGATGAGGTAGGGGAACAGTCGCGGTCTGGGACATCTGGAAGACGTTTGGAACCTGGTGCGTATATTGTGTCGTTGAGTGCGTAGCGATATAACGAGTCAGCGATATGTTGCAGACGCACGCCCGGGAGGGGGAGCAACGAATAATTCTTCAGATAGCCTAGCTCAAGGCAAGCGCAAGGATTTCGACGATGGTGCCAATGCCCTCTGGTCCCTTTACAGCGAAGAGGCTCAAGCCCACGATGAAACTCTGTTCCAAGGCGTATTAGCGGAAATGGATGGCGTTCCTACATTCGTGCGTCTATCTTCCTGTGCCCAGCGCAGACCTTGAAACCTAACCACGTTTCCACAGGGCGCCTTGTTTGCTGGCGTTATTACTTCCTTCCTCGTCGACAGCCTTCAGGATTTGCAACCGGATCCAGCGCAACAATCCGTATATTATCAGCAGCAATCGGTTGCAATGCTTGCCCAGATCTCGCAGCAAATCGCGTCTATCGCCCCGCAGGTCTCTATCTCATCTACTCCCCCACCACCTTACCCAGCGTTCAAGGCATCGCATACAGCCGTCCAAGTGAACATTATGTGGCTGAGTGGTCTCGTGCTCAGTCTGTGCGCAGCGCTTCTTGCGATCTTCATTCAACAGTGGGTTCGATCCTATATGGAGGCCTTGCAGGAGTACGATCATCCTCTGAAGCGAGCGCGATTTCGACAATTTTTTTTCGACGGCGCCCAGTCAACGCTGCTAATGGCAAAAATAGTCTCTTTCTTGATTCGGTTCTCGCTTCTCCTATTTTTCATCGGCCTGAGCATTTCCGTTCTCAATGTCAACACTTCTATTGGCGTCACCACGACCATTTCCATTTGCGCCTACGGATCGCTCTCCCTATACAACACGTATAGGTCATTCCGGTACCCGAAATCGCTATACCAGACCCCGTTCCCGGATACGTTACCTTTAATCATACGGATACTCACGCTATCCTTTTTGCGTCACCGCAACCCCTTCCAAGGGTTGAAGATATTCAAAAGACGTCAGGAAGAGGTGGTGATGGGGGATCCCGATAAACGCAAAGTCCGTGACGTGCGCGCCATCCAATGGTTGATCAATAGGAAAGCGGCAGGCGCCGAGATGGAACCACTCGTGTTGGCGATCCCTGGCTCTTTCAACACTGAATGGGGCCAAGATGTTTGGAAAGAGGTCACGTACGGCACGCCAAAGCCCCCGAATGGTCCTCCATCCGGTCCCCAAGTCTCCCTTTCTCCTCATTCTCCACAACCGCTAGACGGAGCCACCATCGGCGCCATGTCTCGATCCGTGAGGTACCTTTTCGAGACCTGCAACAATCACAGCTATTTCAAAAACGAGGAGGCAAGACGTAGGCGCATCCGCGTATGTGTTGAAGCCACGGCCTCACTTGTATGCTGTGTTGGTTATCAATTGGACTTGTTTGGAGACGTCACCAAGCTGGTCAGCGAAATAGGTCAAATCGACAAGGTCAACCAATCACTGACGACTACATCTGACACATCGTTCATCCTACGCTGGACGTGCCTTTCACTCATGGACATTCAGCGGACACTGGGCAGAAACCGGCTGAAAGGGCTCGCCGGGACCGCGGTGATCGGACTGGCGCGCTTTCAATCGGAACACGGACAACCGGACGATGCGGGACGGGAGGGCGCTCACAGGATCGACAAATATCTCAAGACCGCATGGGAGCGCGTTGAAGACCTACGCCGGTCATTCGGGTCCTGGACCCAGAAGAGGACTAGAGAGCAAGTCGAACAAATCCTACTGACTCACGAACAACAGATTTCGGATTTAGAGCGCATTAAATCCGAGGCCGACGGGATCGAGGACGTCGACCGGCATATCTCTCTCTATCAAGATGCAATGGACGACGCTACCCACAAGTTGATGCGGCAACTCCCCGGTGTATCACTCGACGAACCTCACAGATCTGAATCCTTTTTCATACATGATACTTTCAATACACCGACCACAGGTATCGCTCCGGTCACTCCTCGATTGATACTCCCCGGACAACAGCTTCGAGCGTTGGCTGAACTCGGCCTACAGCTTCGTGAAGTCTTACGCGGGCAAGTCGAGGGATACGATGAGGTGCTTGAAAACCTGAAATCCGTCGACCGAGTCCCTATTTCGCTGCGCCAGCCCAATGGCTTGATGAAACGGCAACTGTGGCGCTTGCAAGACGTACGCGATGGCGGTGGTCTTGGGTCTAGCGCCGAACTCTTCTTCCTCTCCATTCGACCATTTTTATCGATATCTTCTTTAGACGAATCAAACAGCGTCTTCTACACTGCCACCTTCAAGGTCATCACTTCCCACTGGGAGGAGAGCAGGCAATCGCTCGGGACACACTGTATCCTGCTCAATATCATTTGCGACCTGATAATCCCAGGTCGTGGGACCTTCTCGGATTTTTCGTGTCCGGAGTCGATCATGGCCATACTCCTCGACACGGTAGGCAAAATACTTCAAGGATATACGGGCCGCGACGAACACATCCGCGAGGCCGTGCGGGAGATTGTGAGCGTCAACCCAGACGAGGATATCCGCGATGGTGTATGGGAGATTAAGGACGGCGAGCCGATCCGGATGGACAAGAGGGAACTGCAGCGCAGGGCATTGGCGGCTATTACACGACCCCGTGACAATCCAGAGCGTCTCTAACCAGTCACGATTTCCATAGGCTAGTAGCACGAGCTTCCTTCTGTAGAACTGTCGACCAGAAACATATGTAATGACCACTACAATTTCTTGCGATCACGAAGTACGTGCTTAGCTAAGTACGTACCGAACAGGACAGATAGAGATAGGGGGGCGTCTTTATCTCAAGCCTAGGGACGCAGGATAACCCGCGGATAACATGTTCAGATTGGGTGAAACCGCAGTTCCTTAACGATACCGGCTGGTCTCATATCAGAAGGTGTGAACGTGTATTTTCGTGTTGGCACAGGGGTACAGTACTCATCAGCATCAGTTTTAGAGTAAGAAATCCAAGTCCCACACACGACAACCAAATAATAGCTAAACTACGTCCTGGCCAACCAGCAAAAACCAACACCATTCGCGTGTCGCGCGCAATCTGCTCCTCAAGCCAGAAGGAGCGTCACAACACCCACAAGGACCGCGCCGAGTACCGTGGCGCCCTAGAGCCAGCTGCGCCATTACCGCTGCCACTGGACGATGTGTTGGACGACGTCGCTGCAATGCGGGGGCCGAGTCACGGCACGGTTTTGCCCTGTGTGGTGAGATTGACGGGCGTGGGAGCTTTGGCGGCGGTGAAGCTGGTGTTGACGCCCGACGCGACAAAGACGGGTCCGTCACCTGCGCCAACAGCAGACGTGTTCGACGCTATGACGGGCATATAGTACTGCGCGTGAAGCAGGCCCGGGATTATGCCAGTGATATTCGTCAGCGGGATGTCGGCAAGGGAGATGCCGAGATTGGTGTAGCCTGTCGCGTTGGCGATGAAGGAGTAGACGTTCGAGAGCGTCCTGAGGGGTATGAGGTTAGCTGGAGGGGAATTGGGAAAAGATAAGATAGGACGTACTTGTTCGTGTCGCCACGGCCAAGCGAGCCGAGGCCCCAGTTTGCCTCCACGGCGAAGAGTGAGGAGTAGTGCGTGTAGTAGGTCGAGTCGACGGTGCCGCGAGCGCTCTCAGGGACGGCACCTCCAAGTGGTATGGCGAGGATGCGGTTGTTGACGGTGTATGTCTCGGTTTCGTCAAGGTGAGGAAGATCAAAGTATGGTGCCGTTGAAGTTGGTGTTGTTGAGTATCGTAATGGGACGAGCCAGTAATCGACTCATTGGCCAGCAAAGTCAATGGTGGTATCATGGCTATCGTTGGTCATATTGGGTGTCACGAACAGCCACTAAGGGACGTGATGTCGGCGACAGAGTGTTGAATTTGCGACGAAGCGCAAAGCGGGAGGTGACAGAGATGACCAAATTATAGAAAATGGTGGGGTTGTACTTGCGTACAGTCGACTCCCTCTTATCCGGTACTCCTATTCACCGATACTCCCTCATATCCGATAGCTTTTTGTCAAAACGAGGTTGGTTTGCAGGGATAACCGATAGATACGCAGTACCCGATATCCGATACCAGATTTGGGAGGGATCACACATCGGTAACCGATACTTGGCCAGGGGTTGAATCCCAGTGGGAAGTCCGTATATAATTTCGTTTAGTTTTGTTTAATCTCGTTTACATAATTTTATTTTGACCTGGATCGATTATCCGAGATACTGTATCCCTCACGTTCATGATGATTTATGTGTGTCCTCCGGCTGCTAATGTGTGCCCATATTGATGAACAGCACACATAGATAGCTTACTCACAGAGGGACAAAGTGTTCTGTGGTGAGATAAGCTGGATGGCTGGAAGCAGCAACAGGGAGGTCAAGCAAGGTAAAGCAAAGTGTCTGGCACACAGCAGTGAGAGAACTGATGATGGTATTACAGAGGAGGAGACATACCTGGCACACAGCAGTGAGAGAACTGATGTGGACCAGGGCGTACAAGCAGTCTACTTATACTGTACAGAGCCGTGACACTAATACAAGGAAAGTAACTATAGGTCACAGAATACAAGGACCGCATTGTTCTACAACAGGACAAAGGAGTGTGCATATGGAGAACAAGGCGTATAGAACAAGAAGTGTCCAGACCAAGATGATATCATAATGACATCACAATAAAGATATATCTAAAGAAAGAACAAAGACGTAGTACAATGACAAGTCCAGAGGAGTCCGCATGATGTCATGGTACATGATGTCATAGGTGACGCAATGATAAGTAATAGATTGTACAGATCAAAAGATATCTAATCTACAAGTCCTGTATATCTAATCTACAGCAGTCTGTGCTGTGAGTCCGGTCCGTATGAGCCGCTAAGTGCGCAAGGGTCACTTATCAACATCTCCCCGTGATCTACAATCTAAGTACACACAAGTCCCATGTCATCATTGTGCTTCTGTAGCAGGGCACGCGGTAGTGACTTTGTAAAGCCGTCCGCAACCATATCCACAGTTGGAGTTCTAATGAGGGTGATGGTCCCCTTTTCGATGTACTCCCGAATGACATGATGCCATATGGCAATGTGCTTAGACCGTCTCCCAGTGACAGGGTTCAAGGCCAAGTCAATGGCACCCTTATTGTCACCATGCAGTGGGATGGGGTCGTCGACCTCATACCCGAGTTCCGTGAGGAAGCTCTGATACCACGCAGCCTGGTTAGCCGCAGTCGGTCATGGCCATGTATTCCGCTTCCGTTGTGTTTTGGGCAACAGTCTTTTGCTTGCACGAAGACCAGCTTATTGCACCGTTAGCTAGTAGGAACACATAACCAGAGGTGGAGTGGCGGTCATCAGTCTGATCAGCCAGACTGGAATCAGTGTAGCCGTGAAGGCCATCGCCATTGGCACCATCATAGACAACACGCATATCCATAGTTCCTACTAAGTAGGACAGGACATACTGTGCAAGTCGCAGATGTTGTGGTGAGGGATTCGCTGCGTACTGCGCCAAACGTGACACAGCGAAGGAGATATCTGGCCTAGTGCCAATCTGCACATAAAGCAGACTCCCAATCAGAGACTGGTAGTGGGAAATATCTGAGGCAGTTGCCTGCGACGTATATTTAACCAAGTGCTCGTCAGCACCAGCGGGCAAGGGTGTGTTGTGTGGTGTGGCATCAGACATGCCAAAGCGTTCAAGGACATCCTTGATGTAGCCAGACTGATCTATTTCGATGCGTCTAAGGGAGCGGTCGCGCACAATGCGCATACCAAGATAAGACTCTATCTCCCCGAGATCTGTCATCTCATAGCGTTCAGACAAATCTGACTTTAAACGCTTGATACCACTCAGCGAGGGACCCAGTATAGTGATGTCGTCAACGTAGACAATAACGAAGAGTGGATCATACCCCTCCCGTTGAGGCATCACATATATGCCAGCATCAGCAAACGTCCGCTTAAAGCCGAGTGCAGTGAGCACTCCATGGAATTGCAAGTTCCATGCGTGGGAGGCCTGTTTGAGACCATAGATCGCCTTAACTAGGCGACACACCTTCGTTTCAGAACCAGTGACAGTGAAACCTTGTGGCTGCTCCATGTATATCTCCTTGTCAAGCACGCCATTGAGAAAAGCAGACTTAACATCCATCTGATGGATGTGCCAGTCCTCCAGTGCGGCCAACGCCAGAAGTAATCGTAGCGACTCAAATCGTGCGACAGGAGAGAAGGTTTCATCAAAATCTACGCCAGGGATCTGCGTGAATCCCTTAGCCACCAAGCGAGCTCTGTAGCGGCCATCCGCTTTGAGCTTAAAGACCCATTTGGATTTTACTGCCTTACGATTAGGCGGGAGATCCACTAACTCCCAAGTCCCATTCTTAGCTAGGGCATCCATTTCATATTGACACGCCTTAGTCCACTCATCTGCAGCTGCAGACCGCATGGCCTCTGCATAAGTTGCAGGGTCTCGGCCCACAAAGGCAGCAGCCAGTAACTCCGCATACCCCAGACGCCTGCCACGCCATGCCGCATTATCTGCATTGAAGTAACACGGATTGGGCACAGGAACACGAGCAGTGCGCCTTGGTGCATTGTCCATTTCGCGCAACAGCTGACTACGCTGTGCACGATCCTCAAATCCCCCAGGCATTTCTGGTGAGGGAGGAGGGACATGGCGCATAATGCGCGTTGCACTAGGACGCGGCGGGGGTGAAGTGGGAGTGGTTTGCTCACGTTTAGGTGTGGTGGGCAGAGCTGGCAGAGCAGGTGGTGGTGTGGTAGGGCGTGGTTGGACTTGTGGGGGGTCTAAAAGGTTTTCTACATCCTCCTCCTCACTACTACTGGAGTGTGCAGGGGAGGGGGCTCGCATTGGTGGTAACGCCGGCGGGTGAGGCACGGCAGTCACTGTTGCGCTAGGCACGACTGGTGGTGAAGGTGTGGGGTGTGTCTCAGCACCCTGGAGGGACGGGAAGCTACTCTCATCAAATGTCACATCCCTGGACACTCGAACGGAGCGGGTTGAGCGGTCCCAGAGCTTATAGCCCTTAGATTCGGGCTCAAACCCAATAAGCGTGACCTCAATGGCCTTCACATCTAATTTGCGACGCTTATCAGCGGGTACATGCATATACCCCTTGCATCCAAAGACGCGAAGATGTGAGACATCGGGCACTTTGCCAGAGTGCCAGAGCTCATACGGAGTGCGCCACTTAAGCCCACGGACTGGAGAGCGATTATAGATGTGCACAGCTGCGCACACCGCATGCTCCCAGAAGCCTTTAGACATGCCAGCTGTGTGGAGCATGGACATTGCCTTATCCATAATGGTGCGGTTAAACCGCTCGGCTTTCCCGTTAGACTGTGGTGAACCTGGCATCGTGAGGTGATGCTCTATCCCTTTCTGCTTAAGAATGTCCTGCGTGACACTCGACATGTACTCGCCACCGCAGTCAGAGTGCAGAGCGCGCAGTTTATGGCCAGACTGGGTTTCACCCCAGGCCAAATACATCTGCAGCGACTTAGCAAACTGATCCTTCGACTTAAGGAAGTGGACCACAGTGAACTTAGTGTGGTCGTCTATGAAGGTGGCCGTGTAGGTCGAGCCTTGCAAGGACTGAGTTTGCATAGGACCGGCGAGGTCACTGTGCACAATCTCAAATTGTCGAGTTGTCCTTTTATTTGAGGACGCAGAAAAGGGTTGGCGAGTGGACTTACCCATCTCGCACCCACGGCAGACTGTGTGAGCCGTGGTAGAGCTGTCTATGTCCATGCCAGTAGTGGCAGAGGGACCATGCGCCTTCAGCGCCACAGAGGAGATGTGTCCCATGCGTTGATGCCAGATATCAAGTGTGGCAGCACTTGATTTTGTGTGGGTGTTGAGGCCGACGCTGGCTGCGTCCAACCAGTAAAGGTTGTCCTCAAGGTAGCCTTTGGCCACACACTTTTGATTGATAGATATTTTAAATGAGCCACTATCAAAGGCAATCTCAGCACCTTTTTGTGCTAGGGCGCGCGTTGACAAGAAGCGCGTCTTCACCTGTGGTAGGTGTAGCACATTACTGAGGGTGATAGAGATACCCTGGCTCGTTGTAAAGACAACAGACCCGACACCCACTTGGTCTATAGTAGACTTATCACCTAGGCGTACAGTGCCTTTAGTTGGGGTGTAGTCTTTGAAGTCAGACCGATGTGGTGTAATGTGGTGTGTAGCACCACTGTCCATCATCCAACGCACACGCGAGGCAGCATACAAGGCAACAGAAATGGATTGAGAAGCCCAGTCTATGGCGGGCTCTTCGACCTCCTTAATGGAGGCGGTGGTAGGTACAAGAATATGACTATTTGCGGCCTTGTTGCCTGCCTTCTCCTTCTCCTTTGCGTCAGCCTCATCCTTCTTTTTCTTCCTGCAGTCAGGCTTGATGTGGCCCTTTTTATTGCAATAGTGGCAAGTTAGACCAGAGTGGTCCTTCTTGCCCTTTTTGCCCGTTGACTTGACGGGGGCCACCTTATTGAGGGAAGAGCCAGAGGGCCTGGCGTGGCGAGCTTCTTCCGACACTATGCGCGCAATTATTTCAGCGTTCTTGAGTGCGGAGGGGGCCCCACTGGCAAGGATGGTTGAGGCCAACACCTCATAAGAGGGCGGCAGCGCGTGGAGGAGAATGAGGCAGTATTGGACGTCAGAGACACCCATCTGCGCGTTGGAAAGGGCAACCCTTAGCTCATTGAGCTTGGCCAGCTGGGTGGCCATGGGTGCGGAGTCGTCGAGGCGGGCTTGTGTTAACTGGATCCATAAATTAAAGATGGTGGTGCTGCCCGAGGCACCAGCATATACGTCTCTCAACTTGTCCCACTTCGCCTTGAAGGTGGCATAGACAATATTGTCCGCCACAAGGGAGTAGACATCTGGCTTGAGGTAGAGGCGGAGGTATGCCTTGGAACGACGCTGGACTGAGTCCCACTCATCGGTAGTGATACCAGATGGGGGTGTGTCCAAGGTGAACACATCTTCAGCCTCATGCAGCGTGAGGATAGCCTCAATGGTCCCAGACCATTCGTTCCAGCCAGTGCCGTCAAACTGGGTGAGGTGGATGCCAGATGGCATGCCAAAGTTGGCACTGTGGGCCTGAGAGAGACATGTGGAGGGTGTGGACCCAGAAGGAGGAGGGAGTGAGCCTCCTGCAGAGCCACCGGTGGGGCTGGGAGGAGCACCAGCACCAGCCAGCAGCAGGAGTGGAAGATGAACCAGACATTGGGATGATTTATCTGTCGCCGAGGAGCAGTCAGCGACAGTGCTTCATAGTTGCAAGACATAAAGATAGAGAGGGATACCACTCCTGTCTGTGATTCTGTAAGGCCAGAACGCTAACGCGTCCTGCCTCCTGATAGTATGCCAGTGATACAAGGGCTAGGCCCAGGTTGGGAGAGTCCCTTTGCCATACCATGAGCTAGCTGCCAGCCAGGATGTGTCTAAGACACAGCTCAAATGGTTTGCGTCAGGGGGAAGGTGAAGGGATTGCTTTCAGAGCCCAAGGCTGTCTACCTCAGCCTCCTCGGCCTGTTTGTTGCCTCATCGCCACAAGTGGCTTTACTGAATCCTTTCCCATTGCTGCTACAAGGTAGGTATCTGGTTGCAGAACACCATAATGGTGAACACCCCCCAGAGCCTGAACCAGGTTTTACACTCCCATGGTGAGGAGATCCTGCGCCCAGTGTGGAGCACCAGAGACAGCTGGCGCTAAGCTCCACAATACACAGCCCAGTGGGCCATGCACGCCTGGATATTTTGAAGTTAAGGGGCTACCAGACCCAGTCTCCTTGCGCATAGTGCAGGGGCTAGGAAAACAGTAGGGGTGAAAGTAGGACTACTGGGCAGTACATACACAGGAGGTTCCTCAGCAGAGACAAGTGGCGCCCCACTGTCCTCTGCCTTGGGCAAGGCTGGTAAGGCCCCAGACAGACCTTAGCCTGGTGTGTCCTCCTAGGAAGACAGTGACCAGCCAAGTGGAGTGGCTAGGGCACCAGGGCCCATAACCTGATGAACAGCACACATAGATAGCTTACTCACAGAGGGACAAAGTGTTCTGTGGTGAGATAAGCTGGATGGCTGGAAGCAGCAACAGGGAGGTCAAGCAAGGTAAAGCAAAGTGTCTGGCACACAGCAGTGAGAGAACTGATGATGGTATTACAGAGGAGGAGACATACCTGGCACACAGCAGTGAGAGAACTGATGTGGACCAGGGCGTACAAGCAGTCTACTTATACTGTACAGAGCCGTGACACTAATACAAGGAAAGTAACTATAGGTCACAGAATACAAGGACCGCATTGTTCTACAACAGGACAAAGGAGTGTGCATATGGAGAACAAGGCGTATAGAACAAGAAGTGTCCAGACCAAGATGATATCATAATGACATCACAATAAAGATATATCTAAAGAAAGAACAAAGACGTAGTACAATGACAAGTCCAGAGGAGTCCGCATGATGTCATGGTACATGATGTCATAGGTGACGCAATGATAAGTAATAGATTGTACAGATCAAAAGATATCTAATCTACAAGTCCTGTATATCTAATCTACAGCAGTCCGTGCTGTGAGTCCGGTCCGTATGAGCCGCTAAGTGCGCAAGGGTCACTTATCAACATCCCCAGCAGAAGAAGGATTCCCAGCCCCACTACCACCAATCAGATTGCCTTCTCCAGTCGAACCACCTCAGATCCCCATCACACCACAGCCAACACTCATCATGTCAGCTATAAACGCCACAGGTACTGGCACAGGTACCGGCTCAGGCACTGGAACAGGGGGAACACCAACAACGAGCTCAGGAGGACTCAAAGGAGCACCCCCCACTCCGTTCACCGGAGATAGAACAGAGAGTGGTCAGTTCAAAAGAGAACTACTACGATACATCAAGTTAAATAGCGAGAATGAACTCATCAAAGAACCTTATGCACGAGTACTATTCGCCCTTACAATGTTCAAAGGACCTGGTGTACAACTGTGGGTCAACCAAACCGAAGATGACATGGAAGTGGCATTAGCAGACCCCACCAAAGCCCTCACCAAAAACAGCAAAGACCTTTGGGATGGTTTTCTCAACACCTTCAACAGAGACTGGACCGACACTCTAAACAAAGAAAGAGCCTATCAGAAGCTCATCAGTCTGATGATGCAGGGTGGAGCATTGGACAGTTACATCCTCGACTTTGAACACCTTGCAGGAATAGCAGGATGGGCAAGAGATGCCCCTGGGACGGTGGAATTCTTCAAAAGAGGACTACCCACAGGACTGTATCGCGCTTGCCTTATGCGAACCACTATCCCAAACACCATGGACGAGTGGCAAACCGCTGCCAGAGCAGAACATCAACGCTGGAAGCTGTTAAAAGCCAGACCAGGGAACAGAAACCCAGGACCAACCCAGAACGTCCACCAAGGACGACCAAAGCAAGACCCAAATGCGATGGATGTGGATGCCACCACATCTACCCCCTTCAAAAAGCTCACCGAAGAAGAAAAGAAAGCCCTCATGAAAGAAGGCCGCTGCTTCAAGTGCAGACAACAAGGACACATGGCTAGGAACTGTCAACAACAAAACACCACCAACCAAACCAAAGCCAGAGTCACAGACACCCAAGAAGCGGACACTGCACCCCCATACACCCCAGAAGCAAGCACCTCATCAGTGGCTGCTACCACAACTGAAGACAAAGTCCGACAAGCCCATGCACTTGTCCAAGGCATGACTGAAGACGAAAAGAGATGCTACTATGCCTTAGACCAGGATTTTTGCGATGCCGACCTGTGAGAGCTGACAGGGAGGCCAATTCAATGTATAGTGTTCGAGATAGTGCTATGACAATCAAAGTCCTCGTTCGCCTTTACTACAAAGAAGCTCGCATAAATGTGCTGCTAGACAGTGGTGCAACAGACAACCTAATCGACCGAAATCTGATCCAGAAACTTGGACTAGGAACCACTCCTTTAAAACCACCCAGATTGGTCCAAAATGTAGATGGATTGCTAAACAAAGATGGCACCATGACGGAAACATGCCAGCTATGGATAAAAAGAGGAGAAGAGGAAACTCCTTTCCAATTCTTCGTGACCAGTCTAGGAGAAGACAGAATGATCTTCGGATACCCCTGGTTTGAACACGAAAACCCAGACATAGACTGGAAGAAACAAGAGCTGAAAGGAGAAGCAATCACCATCCTGACAGGAGGGTACCGCTTCCGAAGAAAGCGACACCAAGAAGCAAAAGCAGCAACAACTAAAACAACCTTTGACCCAGTAAGAGAAACCGCAATCCCAGAAGAATATCAGCACCACAACAAAGTATTCTCAGACGAAGAAGCACAGCACTTTCCCCCAGAAAGAGAAGAAGATCATCCCATCACACTGTGACCAGATGCACCCAACAAGATCAATTGCAAAATCTACCCCTTGACTCCAGAAGAAGACAAGGAGTTAAAGGCATATCTTGACGAAAATATAGCAAAAGGATACATCTATGAAGGAAGCTCCCCCTACGCTTCCTCCTTCTTCAGAAAGAAAACAGACGGAGGGTTGCGCCCTATCCTGGACTACAGACCCCTAAATACTTGGACAATAAAAGACACTTATCCACTACCTCTCATCTCCGACATCTTGACCAACTTAAATGGGAAAACACTGTTCTCAAAGTTCGATATCAGATGGGGGTACCATAACATCCGCATAAAAGAGGAAGACCAGTGGAAGGCAGCCTTCAAGACACCAAGGGGACTGTTCATCCCTCGAGTCATGACCTTCGGCCTCACAAATGCACCAGCCACCTTTGCAAGAACCATGAGCAGAATACTCCGACCACTCATGGACAAATACCCCAGAGAGCTATTTGTATACATGGACGATGTCCTGATAGCCACAGAAGAAGACATGGAGCGCCACAGACAAATTGTACACGAGTTCTTGAAAATCTGTGAAAAGGAATCTTATTTCCTCAAGGTGTCGAAATGCATATTCGAACAAAGAAAGATCCACTACTTAGGCATTGTCATCGATGGGTCTCAGATCAAAATCGACCCAAAGAAGGTAGAAGGACTAAAGGACTGGCTGAGAGATATCAAGTCAGTCAAACAAGCAAGAAGCGTGCTGGGGACACTAAGTTATCAGCGACCCTTCATCCCCAACTTCGCTCACCTAGCAAGACCCATTACGGACACAATAAAGACATCAGAAGGACCCTTCAGGTGGACAAAAGAAGCAGCAGAAGCCTTGGAAACCCTCATCACGCTTGTGTGCAAAGACCCCATCTTATGCCAACCAGATATGGACAAACCTTTCAAACTAGAAGTAGATGCCTCCGCTTTCGCCACAGGGGCAATCTTAACACAAAGAGACAGCCAAAATAAACCACAAGCCGTGGGATACTTCTCCAAATCATTCTCAGAAGTGGAGCGCAACTATGACATTCATGCACACAATGATCAGCGGTGGCTTATGTAATTGATACCCCCAACCAACGGTGAGATTCTTTAATAGTTCATACTCAGCCGGCGCCGGCCGACGGCAGAGATTCCACCGTAATTGATACTCCAACTGTTACGCTCCACCGGCGTTAGTCCGACTTGGACTCTAGAGAGGCGTAGCCGACTTAGCGGAGTAAAGGCGAATGGGGATCACGTGTCAACCCAACGCAAGCTGAACAGGGGCCTACTTGGCACACGCTGCAGCGAAAGGGGTGGAAGATAAGTATCCCTTGGTGGATACAAGTAGGAGGCACGCTTAGTCCTGAGACTAAGGCAAGATAGACGAGTCAAGTGGTGGATTGAAGAAGACCAAGATGGGACTCTTGGTCTTCTGAGTCGACTACTTATACAGATACACGCGGGCTTTAAAGCGCCGCTGGAATAATACGTAACCAATAGCGTAACTAGCTCGAACCCTAGTACAGCTATCCTAGGAATGAGTCATACATGAGTCACAATCACATGCGAACTACTATGCTGACTGATGCGATGTAAGAGTCCATGACTAATGCTGATACCGGACCGTAGTCATAACCGGTCGTGAGTGGTGCGTAAGTGAGTCATCAAGTCCGTACCGTAACATCACCCCCTTTTCAGGAGTGAGGCCCACCTCACTAATCCGCTACCGATTCCTGTCCTCATTTTCTCCGCCTTCGTCCTCCATCCGCCTCCAATATGTTCAGCACAGTTCGAAGTCGATAGAGACTGTCCTTTTTGTCGTCAGTCCACCAGCTGCCTCTCCAACTGCAACTGCCGAATCCTCTTCTCCAATTGGTCTTCGGCGAACGCTGAACTGCCGGAACCGGCGCAATTCTTGAGTAAGAGTGACATCCCCAATGCGCATAAGCAGTAAGTCTGTGGGGTGTCGATCGCGGAGCATGAAGTACTCCTCAGTGTGGGATGAAAGCGCGGTTGTTCTTTGGGAGGTGAGGAGTGGCGTAGAGGGGTTTCCCATAAAGGAAACCAGATCCCGGAGCTAGTCCGAGTACGAAGGGGTCTCCTCCTCGGATAACCTGTACGTGGGATGCTTGTACTGTCGGTCCGTTGGGGAGCTTGATCGGGAACGGAATGTAATCGGGTCCTCGATTGACCCGGAACCCTTCAGGGACTGACGGCCCTGGTTGCTGGGTCTCGTTCCCCCATTGGTGTATAACGAGCCGCTTGTGCCACGGCGACTCGTCCTCGGTGTAGAGGCCCCCCCTGCTGCGTCGACGAGGTAGGGAGTGGCGGCTGGATCTTCAGCGTAGAATTCATGATTAAGGAATGCGTGCCTGATGGGGTAATGGTCTCTAAGCTCGTCTTCATCCTCATCTTCATCCAGTACTCCCTCCGCTCCTTCATCATTCGGCGTCGGCATGCGGCGATATGCAGTTGCTCCCGCTGCCACCGTGCCGCCGTCTCCTTCCATTCTTGTTCGTACTTCTGCATGGCGTTGGGCGGTTTCACCGCGCAGGACAGCTGCTTGAAGCCAAAAAAGCTCGTCTTCTGTGAGGAAGACGTCGGGCTCACCGGTGTTGGGGTTTGTGAGGGCGTACAGTGGTTGCGGAGGTGCTGGTTGAGTTGTTGCTGGATCGTCGTCGAGAGTTCCCTGTATGGGCATAGGGAATCGTTGCAGTGTCTGGTGCAGTTCTTCACTAGTGATAGGGCCGTCTTCCTCATGCTGCATGGAGGGATGGCTTCCTCCCGCAATTCTAGTGGTTGCGGCGACGTCGGTGGAGTCGGGGTTGACGAGTGTGGCGGAGGAATCGTTGACAAGGGTGGAGAGGAGTGCGAGCTGGTCATTTCATCGAGTAGAGGACATGGAGTGAATGGGAGATGGGGACTTATCACTACAGGAGGCTACCCTTATATGCGTTTCTCGGTCGGGGTTGGAATGTTTGAAGTCCCGAACGGCTTCGTCGGCAAATACGTCATCCTTATCTATCCATTGATTGTCGGAGTCAGGATAGCCCTTCCATTTGACAAGGTATTGGAGCCGACGCCTTCTGCCGAATCGCCGAGAGTCCAGAATCTTCTCGACTTCGTATTCCTCCTCGTTATCGACCAAATCAGGTGGTGGGCGCTGATAGTTTGGTCCGTGCGTGGGTGTTTCGCGATAAGGTGTGAGAAGATCTATGTGGAACACGTCATGGATGCTCCACTGTGTGGGAAGTTCGAGGCGGTAATTGACAGGGGACATCACCTGGATGACCTTAAACGGTCCATGTCGTTTGGCGGCGAGTTTTGCGGTTGGTTGATGTGTGCGCAGGTGACGCCCTTCGAGCCACACGAGATCTCCTTTTTGGAATTTGGGCGTATCTTTATGTTTGACCCATGACTTTTGTGCTCGGAGCATACACGAGAAGGCACGTTGTTGTGCCTGTTTGAACTGATCTAGTCGCAGGGACACTTGTGGGATAGGGGAAGGCCTATCGATCCAATCAGCGCGAGGGTTAAACCCTGATAAGAGAAAGAAGGGGGACTCCCGCGTGGTTTCATTAGGCCAGTTGTTATGCGTGAATTCCGCCATTGGTAGATAACGGACCCGATCGTCTTGTCGTTCGTTGACCCAGAAGCGGAGATATTGTTCTAGCCATTGATTTGTTCGCTCCGATTGGCCATCGGTTCTGGGGTGATAAGCGGTTGAGATATTTTGGCTGATGCCAAGGATTTTACATATCTCCCGCATGAACTTGGATGCGAAGCGGGGGTCTCGGTCACTGATAACGCGCGAGGGGAGTCCGAATCGCGGGAAAACATGAGAGACGTACAGGGCAGCCGTCCCTTCGGCCGTTATTTCTTCATTACAGGGGATGAAAATGGCGGCTTTGGTGCAGTCGTGATCTGTTACCGTGAGAATAGAGTCGTATCCGCAGGAAACAGGGAGTTTGGTGATAAAGTCCACTGCGATGGTCTCGAATGGCAAGGCTTCCGGTTTGGGGTAAATAGGTTGCAGGGATGCTCGGATTGGTCAGGAGATTGACTTTGTGCCTTTGGCATTCTGCGCAACCTTTGACATAATCTGTGACGTCATTTTTCATTTGTGGCCACCAGTAATGTCGCTCGGTAAGTTGGAGAGTGCGTTTGATGCCAGGGTGGCCGTAGACAGGGGAGTCATGATGGGCGGCAATGATAGTGCGTTTGTCATGGATGCCGCCTGTGACTACTCGGCGTCCGTCTTTGTACCATGTTCCTTCAATGTCTTTTAGTTTATGAGCGTCGACCCACGGTTTCAACCTGGCTATGTCTTGTTCGTAAATAGGGTGATCGGGGGTCATTTCCACTGGCAAAATCTCGGGTCTCCAGTGTGGATGTCGTGGTTCTTCCAGCGTCGCAGCGCGTACAAAGACGCTTTCTGGTAACACTGTTACTCCTTCGTTGTCATTTTCTCCTTGGTCGTAGTCCGGTCTTCGTGATAGCGCATCAGCGCGTCCGTTGGAAGTGCCTTTGATGTGGTGAATCTCAAAATCATATTCTGAGAGTTCGAGCACTTCCCTGGCTACTCGCCTACTGATCTTTTGTGGCGATTTCCAGTACTGCAGGTTGAGATGGTCCAAGAATACTTTGATTTTGTGGGGGGATCCTGCTAGCAAGGGTCTCCAATGTCTGAAGGCTTTGACGATGGCGAGAAGTTCAAGATCATAGATGTCGTAATTTCTCTCGGCTTCATTAAGTGTTGCTGAGTAGTAGCCAATGGGATGTCGCTTGCCGTCTTCTTTTCGTTGAAGGAGTACTGCACCGGTTGCAAAACCAGACGCGTCTACTTCTAATTCGAACTGTTTTGTAAGATCTGGGTGCGCTAAGACGGGTTCGCTGGTGACAAGCGTTTTGAGATCTTGGAACGCCTTCTCTTCTTCCGTGCCCCAATGCCATTCAGTATCTTTGCGTGTAAGTTTGTTGAGTGGTCGCGCTTTGGTTGCGAAACCTCGTATGAAAGGTCGGTAAAAATTGCAAAACCCAAGAAAAGAGCGGACGTCCTTAACCTTGGTTGGCGTAGGCCAGTCCTTGATGCCGGAAATTTTGACAGGGTCCATACGTGTCACCCCCTTTTCAAGGATTACCCCCAGGTAATCCATGCGCGGGGAGTGGAAGAGGCATTTTTCAAGTTTATAATATAGGTCATGTTCCGCGGATACGCGGAGTACATCTTTGACGGCGTCGACGTGATCTGATAAAGAGCGAGTAAGGCCAGTAGCGATGCCAATATCGTCCATGTAAACCCGAATAACGGTGCCCCGTTTTTTCGTGTTTCGCGATGATGTCCCTGAAGATGAAATTCATCATTGTCTGGAATGTTGCTGGGGAGTTGGTCAGGCCGAAAAACATCACCGTCGGTTCGAATAAGCCATAACGCGTTTTAAACGCAGCCTTTTCTTCATCTCCTTCTTTAATGCGTATGTTGTTATACCCCCATCTAACATCGAGTTTAGTATAGATGTGAGCGTTACTGAGGTCGGTAATGAGGTCAGAAATGAGAGGAAGGGGATACTGGTTGCGAATGGTAACAGCGTTAATCCTTCTATAGTCTTGGACAGGTCGTAGCTTTCCATCCTTTTTCTTGATGAAGAAGAAAGATGACGCGTAGGGAGATTTAGAAGGTCTTATGTAGCCCTTTTTGAGCTGTTCGTCAATCCATTCGCGTAATTTCTTGTCTTCTTCTTGTGTCATGGGGTATATTTTACAGTCGATTGCGTCAGCTGTTCCCGGTTTGAATTCGATAGCGTGGTCCCAAGGCCTGCTGGGTGGAAACCTGTCCGATGCCTCTTCACTGAAGAGGTGTTCAAATTCGCGGTATTCAGAGGGTAACTCAGCTTTCGTGACATATTGTTGAGCGGCTATGGCGAGATCAGTAGCAGTGGCTCTGATTCGGCATCCTTCTTCGAACTGCTGCCATTGTTCATCGGTGATAACGCAAGAGTGTACGACTTCGTAATCGCCGTCTTGAACGGTGGTTGCTGCTACCACTGGCGTTGTTTTAATGTGAGGGTTGATTGATCGAATAATGATAGGGAGCATGTCTTCGTGTATGGCTGCTTGTGACCACTTGATATGCGGGTCATAAATAGCAAGCCAGGGGTAGCCTAACACGATATCTTCGTTTCCTATATCCGTGATGAGGAAGCGGATCTCCTTGTGAATGCCTTTAGTTTGGACATCAACGTCGGTATAATGGGTGATACGCCCCGATTTATTCTCTGTGTTGTCAATATTCCATATTTTCTTTGGGATGTCGAGTAATTTGGTCCCAAGCCCCATCCTTTTTGCGAATGATGGTTTCATGAAGCAATGGGTTGCTCCTGAGTCGACTAATGCGCGTATGTCGGCCATTGCGTAACTGGTGCGAATCGATACTGGAACTCTCATAGAACGATAGCGAGTCATGATTACACTGTTACAATTAACTGCCCTCACCCAGGCCGATGGGTTCAGGCGTCCTGAAAACCCTCCTTTTTCCACAACTGCTGGAGGATAATATCTTTTACGTCGTCCGATTCTCCGGCTACTCCATTAAGCCAATCGTTGGCACGCTGTTGAGGGGGCACTTCTTGGACCGCCCTGGTAGCGACTTCTGGTTCTTGTTGGTGATAGTCAGTGTCGATATACCGACTGGTTGATGCTTGGGGTTGATATCCCCCTCGCGGTTGTCTGCAATCGCGGGCCATGTGTCCGTCCTTTCCACAGTTGTAACATGTGACTGGCCTTTGGTTATTGCGTCCTCCTCCTTTCTGCAAAAATCCTCCTCGTGGTCGGTATGGGGGACGAGGAGCGAGTATATCCTCAGCTCCTGCAAGTCGCCCTCGAATCCGGTCTGCAGAGGTATCCATGGCGTTTGGATCTCATAAGTTTCTTGGTTGCCATGAACTCCTTGGTGGTCCCTGCCATTGTCGTTGTTGTCGCTGTCTTCCTTGCCCCTGCCCAGAGGGGACTCCCTTGTTCAATACCGCTTTAAGATGAAGGTACTGCTGTTGACGAGTGGTGGCTGCTTCTTTCCACTCGTGATAGTTGCGGGGATTGTCCAGGGTGTAGACCTTTTCATATAGGTCTTTTGGTAGTCCGCTTGCAAATAAGTCCAGTGTCTGCGGATCGTCGAGTCGGTACTGAGTGCGGCGTATTAATTGTTCGAATTGGGTGCAATACTCATCTAGATTGCCTCCAATCATTCTGACTCCTTTCTTAAGCTCGTATTGAGCTTGTTCTTGTTCCATCGTATTGCGGAAGCGCTGCATAAAACTGCACGTGATTTCGTTCCATAGACCTTCACTAGCACGGGGTATACCAGCTTGTATCTGACCATTGAGCCAGGTAAGCATCGCCAGTACCCATTCGCTGACGTTAACGCCTTTGATGTAAGATAGGAAGAGTAAGGCTCGTCTATAGGGCGTGGCCATTATGCCTTCATCTGCGTTCATGCCCCAGTAGACATGCCACTGAGTGAGAAACGCTTCAACTTTGGCGCGTTCTCCGTCAAACACTGTGGGTGCTTCGCCAGCTAACTTGTTACTTGGAGGGGGAATAATAGGGCCTGCACCTGGTAATCCTCCTCCCGGTGGTCCTCCTCCTGGTGGTCCTCCTGGGAATCCTCCAGGGAATCCTTCGAACCCCGGTCTTCGTGGTGGGGGTCCTCCACTTCCTCCTCTCCCGGGCAGGTCACCAGGGGGCCCACCTCCTCCACTGGGAGGGTCAGCTACGTCGGGTCCAATGGCGCGATGGATTGCTACATCATCGTCGGTCATTCGATGACCCGTATACTGGGTTGATCGGAGCTAAATTAGCTTGCGATTCTTCTGTAATGCGTCTTTGTTCTTCTAGGGCGATCTGATCCCTTGCTTCACTGGTTAGGTATACCTCTTCTTGGGTAATGGTAGCTGTTGCCATTGCAACTGCTGGGCTGTGAATGTGGATTACTTCTGGCTCGGGTTGATGAATAGTTAGCAACTCAGTTTGTTGTATGATGTGGTCGCCAATGGCTCCTAGGCTTGCTTCTTCTGCCGGTGTTGTTTCCCGACTTGGTGATTGTTGACTATCAGAGGCTTCTTCTCCGCTGACTCCTTCGTCGGTGTGCTCTTGTGCTTGTCCGTCAATAGGACCGTAATCTGCGCGGCTGTTAAGCTCTCGTGCGTCGATATCACAGTTGTAGTTTCTTCCTGCTGGTCGTACGATGTCCCAGCGATGTTCTATAGGGTTCCAAGTAACCTCGACCCAACAGAGATGTTCAAAGTTAAACTCAACAGGTCGGAAACGGTTTGGACCGTTAAATTCTACGAAATATCCAGTGTCTTCTCCTCGTTCTCTCCACTGAGCTGCTCCTAGGAATCTTGTCGGTACGTTGCGATCTCCTCGTCGTTCGATGTGATAGGGACGGAAGGACGTCCACTGGTCTCTGGTCGAGTACGCCACGATGAGGATCTTGGTCTTAATGTTACGCTCCACCGGCGTTAGTCCGACTTGGACTCTAGAGAGGCGTAGCCGACTTAGCGGAGTAAAGGTGAATGGGGATCACGTGTCAACCCAACGCAAGCTGAACAGGGGCCTACTTGGCACACGCTGCAGCGAAAGGGGGTGGAAGATGAGTATCCCTTGGCGGACACAAGTAGAGGCATGCTTAGTCTGGGACTAAGGCAAGACAGACGAGTCAAATGGTGGATTGAAGAAGACCAAGATGAGAACTCTTGGTCTTCTGAGTCGACTACTTATACAGATACACGCGGGCTTTAAAGCGCCGCTGGAATAATACGTAACCAATAGCGTAACTAGCTCGAACCCTAGTACAGCTATCCTAGGAATGAGTCATACATGAGTCACAATCACATGCGAACTACTTATGCTGACTGATGCGATGTAAGAGTCCATGACTAATGCTGATACCGGACCGTAGTCATAACCGGTCGTGAGTTGTGTGTAATGAGTCATCAAGTCCGTACCGTAACACCAACCGACAGTTGGCTGGGTCGGAGATAGTCAGGAATAGTTGGGGATTGATGAGTTACTCGAACACAGAATAGAAAGGCTTAGAGGTGGCTATTATATGTGTAGTATCCAAAGGTGATGTGTAATCAATCAAAGGAGCAAGACTCAGGCATATAAGACCATCCACTCAGATATGTGCAAGCACATCAAATGAATACAAGTGAAACAGAATACATAAGGAGTGTCTGATCACAGGTGACTGTCAATTGATAGTCTATGCATATTAGGGAGAATATCTAATAATAATATACCAATCGGGACACCCGCTATAATTGATAGTCTAATTGACAACAGGTGGGTCGGAGATAGTCGGGGATCTCTGAGGGTCATTATAAGCAAAATATAAATGAACAGAGATCATAGAGGCTACTATGTAGTCTATTCAGAGGTTATCTAATAAGAATATACCAATCATGACATCTCTGATAATTGATAGTGTAACTGACGATAGGTGGGTCGGAAATAGTTGGGGATCTCCAACAGATTTCATAAATACAATGGAAATGCATTGAGGTCATAGAGGCTACTAGTCTATGTGGAGTATCCAGAGGTCATCTATATTCAATAAAATGAGCAGAACAGAATATTTGATCACAAGTATGTGGTGACTGCTTATAAGTGTCAGAGACAACAGACAGAGTCAAGGCACAGTGAGCTAGAGCGGAGTTCCCGCTTGTGAATACATACAAATGCAGGCTAGTGGGTGTCGGTGAAAGGAAATACAGGGGAGTAAATAAGGTGAATACAGGATAGGGACCTCATAAGGATATACGACAGGACTTCCTAATTGGATGTGTAGAGATATAAATGGGTCCCCAATCTTTCAATTGGTGGTTTAACCCCATAAGATCTCTATAGACATTGCAGGTATTTACAGGACTTGAATATGGTTGTGGAAGTGCGGATATCCCGAAGCTCATATGCACATACTACTGGTCAACAAATGATAGATTAGTACAGGAGAATATTAAGTAGTAAGTGGAAAGCATGTGCAGATATTCCAGTATGGAAATGTACATATAGACTACCTGGCTAGATAGCTAGGATGAACTTTTGCTGCACCCCTGCCAGTGTCCATATTCCTGGAGAATGATTAGAAAAGCAGGATTAATGGCTGGGAAACTATTGCATTGAAAGTACTCACTTGATCTTCTCTGACACCTTGATAAATCGTTTCCTTTTCTCTATAAGTGGGCTAGTATTGAGTTCCTTCATTTCCTGCACATGGTGTGTATCTGATGGACCTGCTATATCTGAAAGTTGGGATGCTAGTATATCTGGGTAGCTGTGATGGGATATGGACAAGGTACAAACCTGATGATGATGATCTATTGATATTTGAAGATTTATATCCTGGAGAGTCGGGTGTTCCGTCATTCCCTAAACATATATCATGAATAAATGAAAAACACCATGATAGCAGCCATACTCACCAGGATCAGTTTCTTCCTGAGACCCATGAAGTGGAGGAGATTCCGCAGCCCATGAATGGTCAGATGGCTCATCATGGACAGATGATTCATCCAAAGAGTCATCAGTCTTGTCACCCTGAGGATTAGAGTCCTCATTATAGTGAAGGTCAAAGGACTCTTCGTCAGATCCATCTGATTGCTTGGGTCGAGCACGTCGGATGTTCCGCTTATGTATTGTAGGCTGCTTCGTATCATTGAAGAGTGGGCATGTTGGAACCCACATCAGGGGATCAATACCTTGGTCTTGCCTATCCCTCCAATGGTCTAGAAGGCGAAAGACCTCATCAATCCAGATCTTGGATGGGTCCTTCCACTCAAAATCATATGGAATACATTCCTCATCTATCCAGGCAGATGGATCACTTGACAATGAACCCCATGGAATGGTCTGGTTCTCGATTCCAGTGACATATCCTTATTCACATATGTGACATACTGCAGCACATGAATTGAAGAATGACTCACGGATATGTGCAGTGCAATAGTCCCTCAGCAATGTTTGAACGACCTTAGCTTTATATCCATCATGGGAAACAACTGTTGGGAGCTCCGGGAATCCATCTGCATTGAACACAAGGGGGATTGGGGTGGTGATGGTCTTTGAGGGGTCCCTTTTTGGACGTTCCTTCACAGTATCTGAGGCATGCATTTATTAGATGTAATCACTTGAGACAAGATGATGGGCATAACATACCTTTGGCAAAGCACTGCATCCCAAATTGAGCCCATTGCTGCCAGAGGGCAGCACTCTTCCAGTCTGGACAGAACTTCCGAAAGTCCTTTCCATCCTGCAATATACTGTTGACATCATTGCTAAGATCGGATCAACCGACGCTCAGCGGACATGACCAAGGGATATGTATTTGATTGCTTACAAGCCTATCTTGAGGTTGTTGTCTTCACCCTCATATGCGGTTAGGACAATGGAGCGGATTCCGCATGTCTTATAAAGCTGACTTTGGAAGTCCTGGATGATCTGCTCACGCAGAGAGGATGCCATCCTACATAGGAGGTATATGAGGAATCAATGAACAGGTGATTTGGATATGTGCATACCTTGATTGAATGTTCTTTGGTGGTGTCTTCTCTGACCACTCCCTAGCAGACTCTTGATACTCCTCTTGATCCTCAATAGACAGTTCATTCCATAGAGCAGTGGTTGCATCCTGAAGGGCCCCTATGAATGCAGGACTTCCCGGTTCTGTCCCAGAGGTCTCCTTTGCAAGCCTTAAGACCTCATCACGGTTCAGGTGATAGAATGCATTCCTGGCCGACCATTTACGAGTAAACTTGATGTATTGACGCTTGGGGTGGACATAGTGGTTATAAAACCACTTGTGGATTTTCTGGGATGGGAAATGAGAAGGATGGTCCGATATTCATAGTGAAACATGCCTTTCTTGCATCCTTCTTGTCAAAGGGTGTATTAGCGGGGTGGAGATGATACAGCTCTCCCATAGCCTTCTCAACAATCCTAGTGCGATCATGAGTATCAGCCTCTTGGAACTTATCGAGATATTCTAGTAGAATGTCTCCATCTTGAGGGGTAATAGAGAATCCTGTGTTCACAGATTGCTCCCCATAGCTCTGTAAGCTTGAGGGATCTCCGCTACCATCAGAATCATTGAGGTATTCATTCTGCATAATGGATGAGATGAGGATGGATAGATGGACAAGGTATGGTGATTGAGAGGATGGACAAATGTACTAGGTGTGATGCTTAAGTGGATGGATATGAACATCTCATCGTGATGGCCAGTCATTAAATATGTTCCTGTGATACAATAGAGAATCGGATGATGGTCGGGAATGGTCTGACATCAAGCACCAATACAATGAAACTGTTTGAGCAATGTGGGGTATCATATTGTGCAAGAGGATGTCCCGACGTGTAATAGCCATGGCATGACTTGGTATTACAATGTTCTAATAGTGGACCTCTGCACCTGAAGATGAGACATATGTGAAACATGTATGGACATGTGGAGACACAGATGGGGCAGAAAGGAGCACTTGAGGATTTGATATCAGAGTGGACATATGTGATGATATAATGGTCGTAGTACATGTATCAGGCGAAGCGGATGTCCGGCTATGTATATCCGCCATACAGCCCATTCAATTGACATTTACATATAACATGGTACAGGAATCGGGAGAAGCGGAAATCCGACCAACTATATCCACTATATGTTCCATTTGATCGACAGCTACATATGACACGTTACATGGGCTACACAATAGTGCGGATCACCCGAGGGCGGCCGCAGTCTGTTCAATCTCAAGAACTACCTTGTGAAGCTTGTCATTTATGTCTTTCAAATTAGCCCTAAGCTTGGTGACTGTTTCCCACAGTTGTGCAAGCCGAATCTTGAGCGCAGCTGTCCTGGCATCCAATTCGCCAAGGTCTTGGGGCTTTGTGGTGGCGGGGATGGTGATACCCATCGGATGCATGGTGCCGGTGGGAGTGGATGTCCCGGGAGACGCAGACGGCTTTGTGGGGAGCTCTGCAGCACTACAAGTTACAGGGCGAGTCACCCCACTGCAGACGTCCTGCGACTTGTCCAATGCGATGGGCTGTATGCATATGTCTTTAGGATCTGTGGGATGTGTGTAATAGATGTATAAATACGTACCCGTGCTTTCGGAACGCCTGCCTTTCTATCAGAGGTCTTAGGAACACTGGGCAGTCGTTCAGGATCTGCACCATCAAGATCCATGATATCCGAATCCTAGAATAGAGGTAATGTGTGAATATGATATAAAGCACACTTAGACATACCTGCAGTCTCTGCAGACGTCGAGTCCACTAGGGATAAGTCAACAACAGCAGCAGAGGGTTTCCCCTTAGCTGCGGAGCCCGCCGGACCTCCCTGCGGGCGACCCACGAGCCTTTGAGATGCAGGGATGAGGTCCATGAAGTTGTTGAGTGGGGATGCACCCCGGACCTTCATCCTCTTCGCATCAGGCTGTAGGGGACGATGTTAGTTTGTATCAGGCATATAGTGATCTAATTCCATACCTTGGTGCATACATCCTTGTTACCCACCGCCTTAGGGAGTGGAATGACTGGAGATGGAACGCTTGACAGAAAGTCAAAGCCATCATCTTCCACAGCTGCTTTTGGGGCCGGCGGAGGTCCCATTGACTTGGACTTAGCACGATTCAGAGGCTTGATGGGAGCAGGCTTGGGCTTGATGGGAGGAGGCTGGGGCTTACTTGGGGTGGGCTGGGATCGCTCAGATGTGCGAGACTGAGAGCGGGAAGAGTGGGGAGCGTCGGACATAGTTGCTGTGCTCTGAGAAGTGAGGAGGCCTAGTTCAGCGAATATATTATTGTTTCAAACGTGTCCCAATCAGATTCGATGTGTACACATATGTACATGTGATCTGTCTTCGATTGGAAGCATGGGATCGGACATCGGACATGGGTCGTGGGAAGTCCGATGGAGCCCGACATGGTTCTTTGGGGGTTATTCTGTGAGCACATATCTCTCCCATATCTCCCCCGTATATCCCGCCCCACCA
Organism: Lactarius indigo; assembly: GCA_025766275.1. Classification (NCBI taxonomy): domain Eukaryota; kingdom Fungi; phylum Basidiomycota; class Agaricomycetes; order Russulales; family Russulaceae; genus Lactarius; species Lactarius indigo. The sequence continues at coordinate 204,188 of JAFKAC010000050.1, read as the reverse complement.
CATCACTTGCAATGGCTAAGAAAGCTGTCACAGAATTGACGAAGGATGAAACTGTCATGCTTGTGATAGCTGCTAAGTGCCTGGCAGCAATTAGACACGTTGCGGAGGTCCCTACAACGGCTGAGCAACTGGCCATGCTCAACAAGCATGTCAGTGTGGAGCTGGTAAGTCAGTCCGATAAATATACTGAGCAATAAACTGATACATGTTATAGAAGACAGTTAGTGCGATATTCAGACGGTATATAGACCACCCCAAGAAGCCCAGGCTTCATGCAGTCGCCCAGGTAATGGGATATGAGTGGGGGAACGCTAGGCGGGAGTCCCGCGATCCAGACTGGGAGAATGTAACCATCGATTACATTGCATCTCTATGCGAAGAACAAGAGAGAATAAGTCCGGACTGGCATGAAGCATACTCATCTATCGATCTAAGCAAGTATTTGGAGGGTATTCAGCCGAAGAAGATGTGGTGGGCTCCTGTCAACGAATATGTGGATGATGGTAAGGTAGGGGCCATCAGGAACTCGCACCCCTTTATGTAAGCATTTTGTCGTCTTCGTCGTTTCTTCTTCTCCTCCCTCACTCATCACAATAGCCAAAAAGTAAAATATGAGAAGTAAAGGGAACTGTACCTTCTTTGACTCCCATTTTTTTTTTTTGAAAAATATTTTGATTTCGGTGAATAGAAGTGAAAACAATTTTTTTTCATTAAAACTCAATATCTCGACATTTACAGTCGATCTAAACCAACTTGCTGAAGTTGAGCAAAAAGTGGTGGCCGCACACGTGACAATAAAGTCACGTGCATGTATTAGTCATGATGACAAATACACTGCGAGCTCAATTTTATTGAGCAATATTGGGGCACAGCCAAAGCTCAATACTGTGCCGCCCCCCAAGAAAAGACCACCCTTGGAATGAAGCAAACTGTGAAGGAGAGCCTTGACAGTGTCCCCCTTCTTCACATCCGATGGTCAGTATTTTTTTTTTGTTTTGTTTCATGGCTCATTTCCTCACAGGTTTGCGAACCAAGCCACACATTTTATTACTGCTTACAGGGATGGGCTGTCAGGTGCACAAGCAGCATGGGTGAATAACAAATATCACGGACATCGCATGTTACTGCCCCAAAGCATTCTTGAAGCAAAGGAAACCATTTATTAGAATCTGTTGTTGATAAGTGACCCTTGCGCACTTAGCGGCTCACACGGACCGGACTTGCAGCATGGACTGCTTTAGATTAGATTAATTGGACTTGTAGATTACTTACATTTGATCTGTACAATCTAGCGCTGATCATTGCGTCATGTATGACATCATGTACTATGACATCATGTAGAACACTCCGGACACTTCATTGTACTCAGTCCTTTGTTCTTCTTTAGTTCTTATCTTTATTGTGATGTCATTATGATATCATCTTTGTCTGGACTCTCTTTGTTCTAGTCACCTTGTTCTCTTTTCATACACTCCTTTTGTCCTGTATGTAGAACAACGCTCCTTGTATTCTGTGACTCTACGTTACCACTCTTGTACTAGTGTCACACCTCTGTACAGTATAAGTAGTAGTGCTTGTACGCTCCTGGTCCACATCAGTTCTCTCACTGCTGTGTGCCAGGTATGTCTCCTCCTCTGTAATACCATGATCAGTTCTCTCACTGCTGTGTGCCAGACAACCTCCTGCTTCACCTTGCTTGCACTCCCTGTTGCTGCCTTTCAGCCACCCTTGATATCTCACCACAGTCTCCCCTGTCACTGTGAGTATCATCTTCATGTGTGCTGTTCATCATCTGTAGCTTAGTAGCCTACAGAGAAGTCATGCACATACATTGATAATGCTTGAATTATCACTCTTGAGTTGTCTGTCAGCTCGCAACAACTTGCCTGGGATCACAATGATGCCAAGCTCAATAACCCTAAACACACAAACCCCAGGCCAGGATTTTTCCCAAGTCAACCCTCTCGCCGTGGCCGCTTACATACACATTATATAAGCTAACCCTAGGGTTTATAGCTTACATAAAGGGGTGCGAGTTCCTGATGGCCCCTACCTTACGTCCCCTGCATCCACTTGTTCCATCGCTCACTTGTGCCAAGTCGCTATGGATGAGCCAGCAGATGACCTGGCGGATGAGCCTGCAGATGGCTCCGTGGACGAGCTTGCGGGCGAGCCTGCGGACGATCCTGCAGATGATCCCACAGATGATCCTGGAGATGGCTCAACTCATCCATCCAGACCAGAGTCGTCCCTCGCAAGTGCAACGCTTCCCGACAAGGGAAAGGCTCGAGCTGATCCACCACCATCTGAGGCTTCGAAGCACCCGTATGGCCTGCGGAACAAGAAGTGGCCTGCTCCGGCGAGCCCCGATGAACCAACTGTGGAGTCAGAGGAGACAACCCCTCGGAAGTCCAGCAAGTCGCAAGTTGAGGTGGTTATTTCATCCCCTCCTCGTGCTAAACAGCGCCCACGTCTTGAAGAGGACAGTACAGTTGAGGCCACGGGTCTGGTGAGCATTGTGGACTTATTCTATCATTTTATTGGTTACTATATTCGCTGCAGGATATGTGTGGCCCATGCATAACTCGCAAAGCAAAGGCGTGCAAGCCACAGGCCAATGTGAAGCGCCTGACGTCCGCTTGCGTCGCCTGTGCGACTCTACACAAGACCTGCAGTCTGCCTGCATCCTGGGGCATCAGGCCACATTGGATGGGGGACGCCCGATCCGCCTCGTCCGTACGCACGCAAACCCCGAGTAAGTCCGGTATATTTCCGAACGCGAATGTGCCAGAGATATCACTTATAATATCTAGGCATTCTTGTGGATGCGCAAATTGAAGCTCTTGCGCACCGGGTGGACGAACTGTCCAACGAAATACGTGATTTGAAGAAGGACCAGGCCACATCGATAGAGGAGAACCGTTGCGGACGACGTCAAACGAACCAGAAGTTGCAGGACGCTCTCCTCATGCTGGGAGTGCTCTTGGAGAAGCAGGGGGTCAATTCTTCCTCTATCCCCGGCATCGGACAGCCCGCTTCTAGCACCACTAATTCCCCTGGCCTCCAGGCCACATCTTCGCCGGGAATCCCCTTATCTTTACTCAAACTTTCAGATATGCGTTCGACTGCATTATCGAAAACTTCAAGCATCGTCTCAGAGCCCCACCAAGTGATGGGTACGTATTATTCTTATAGCGGATGTCCCGCTCTGACATGCGTTTCAAGTGGATCGATTGGGTGGGAGTGCCCCTGCCTCCAAGGCCGCATCTGTCACCTCTCGCCATTCCGTGGCCTCACACCATTCCTCTGCGGGTGGGCCACTGCGCCAACCATCAGGTGAGTAGTTTGTGTTTCTTGGCTGTTTCATGCACACCTAACGTATGTTTCAAGTTGCGCGTTCGGGTGGGAGTGCTGCATCACGCAGGCCATCGCCGGAGATCCCCCCTGCACAGTAAATAATCGAATATGCGTTTTAGGACAATTTGTAATCATGTAGTCGGACTTCCCCATTTGAATGAATCGGTACATGTGACATGTGTGCAATCAGTTTCATGTGATCCATCTGTCATTTGCTTCATGTGACCCATCTGTAACATGTGACGTTGTATATCATATGACTTGATTCCCATATGTGGGATTCTGCAAAGCTGAGTGGCATGCGACTTAATACATCGGACCATCCGGAATAAACCCGACTCACACCCTAAATACATCTCCATTAAGTGGTCGGCACATTGCAAAGGCGGGATACATGGCTGAATATCTCTGTAGTAAAGCTGGCAGGTTGTATCACATATGCCTTCTATAGATCATATCAAATATGCATGTGTTTAGAGTATTGTATGTCTAGTATTATTCCTTCGCCATTTATATGTGACATTGAAACAGTGGACCGTCCAACATTCATGCCATGTCATATATTGAGGTGTAGTCTAACAATTACCATAGATCCTCAGGCAGCGTTTCATGTATCTTCAGCAAGGCCAAACCTGTTTCACATGTCCATGGTATTTATATTGCTTCAGGTTTAGCTACTCTATTGCTCTACTACCAATCATGCAGTCTCACACATCCAAAGGCAAACTTGTATCATCCACATCAAAGCCCTCCCGGTACACCAGCACCATTCACGAACATAAGTGGATCTCCCGCTCCCCCCCTCTCCATACTCCCACCATGTTTTCCGATCCTGTGGACGACTCACCCTCTGATACACAATCATTTGATGAGGATGACATGTATGGCTCAGATGGTGATGTTGAAACCATCAGTCTGAAACCCCTGCTGGAACATGTTTCTGAGGAGCAAGAAACAAGTTCAATCAATCAATGTGTGGTATGTACCTGTCACCATCAATTCTTCCTATTCCATCTTACCTTTCAAGGTGGATGTGCAACATCCTTTGGAGGAGCAGGAAAGCTCACTCAATGAATATGAGGTGTGTACCTGTCATTGTCAATCCATTCCATCCATCTTACCTTTCAAGGTGGACATGGATATCATTTCCGACTCAGAGAATATACACAGGAGTGTGAATGACTTCTCCCTCATGGTAAGGGCACTGTGTGAGGCAGAAGGGATTGATGTTTCCAATATTTCACATGGAACAGAAGATAGCCTGTATCATGATGATGGGTTGGATCATGCATCGGAGATGTCTTCGGAATTAGGAAATACTAATGATAGTTGATTAGAAGGTCCTCCATGATGTAGACTATTGTACTTTGGTCGTACTGTCTCATGTAGGGTTTCACATTGGGACTGGTTTCAGATTTGAAGGTTGGACAACACCACTAGTGGATCAACCAGGTGTATAGATCATTGAGGATGCTCAGGTATATTTAAGAACGGAGATAATCCATGTCACCCATTGACTTTCATTCACACCATCTTCATTCTATCCATTTCCATTCATCATGCCTCCAAAGAATACCTTCACCATTCCCATGGGAGATGTTGTTGAGGTTGTTAACCAGACACGGAAGACTAAGCGGGGACTCCGTACCACTGTAAAGGAAGTCCCTTTCCACTTAAAGAAGGGGAAGTCAGGTCAAGCTTCAATGTCTCAAACTGGAGTGGAGACCACTATGGAGACAGTACAGTCACAGTCATCCAGGGACTCACCACATGGGATAGAGGAATCACATACCCTTCACCACATAGAGCCATATGAACCTGATTTGCAAGACTTTCAAGCAGAGGAATCCCAGCCCCAACAAAGTGTATGTCCACAAACCTCCTATGATCATTGTTGGACTTCTGATTATTCGTAGACACCAATGAGCCAGTGGACAGACATGCGGAGCAGATACATCCACCTTTTGCTCGAGATGGAGGGTCTGACAAGTGCTCCAAATTGCTCTATGTGTACCAGTTCGATGCAGATCAAGTGCTCCGATTATATTGGAGGAAAGTACTTCTGCAAGGAATGTTGCCTTCAAACACATATGTGATCCCCATTCCATCGGATGTCCCGCTGGACTGGCACACACTTTGCACCAATGTCATTAATGTCAATTGGATTTAAGCTCTGCTTTGGTCATGATGGGAGGCCATGTCCACTTACAGTGGAGGTATGAACATATCAGATATATTAATCCCACATATACTCATATATCCATAGGGACACCAAGCGTCAGATGGGACACAGCGCAGAAAGCGGACGTCCCGTCAGACTCGTTCTGCATCACTTGTATCTGTTGAGGAAGAGCAGGCTCATTCATCGGGAGGTCCGCAGCCTTCGTCACAAACTCTTGAAGATATGCCTGGGATTTCAGACACATTGTTTGACTTTGTTGGGGATGTGTTGGATCCCTCTGAGGGAAACACACGACGCACTCGGACCACAATGTCGGGAAACCCGCTGATCACCGTTGTCAATCAAACAGGTGTCTTTGATATGGATGTACTCTTCTGCATATGCCCCAACGCTGGTGCCAATGATGAGCAACTACTCCAAGCTGGAATATTTCCTTCAACCTTCAAGCAGATTGAGACTGCATTCACCTTCTCAGTTCTGGATGACTTCTTGGCTGACAACCTGGAGTGCAAGACAACTGCACAACAGTACTATTCTAAGCTTCAGAGCATCACCAATTGGATGTTCCCTGACCATGTCCCGGTGAGTATCAATGCTATCCTGATACTGCATAACATCTTATTGATGGAGACATATAGAACCTCTACAAACAGCTCTTGAGGGCATCCCGACAATGGAGGGACTTGAAGAATAGGATTGAAAGCGGTTTGGGACATCAGCACACAGGGACATCCGCTAATGAAGGGTCCATGGCCATATTCTGTCCAGCCTGTCCACAGCCAGGCATCAATCTACCAGATGATTGGAGGACCAGATATAATGATAAGCTGTATGTATTCATTGAGAACATGTCAAATATCTCAGTATTGACTTGCTCGAAGGAATCAACTCATCCAAACCTTCATAATGGATGGCAACTTCTCAGCAGAGCACATGAGGTGTAGGACAGGAGATACGGACGTTCCGCTATTAGCGGGGATGGCCTTCATGGCAAATCCCAATTCATATAAGGCTCATCTGCATAGTGGGCAAGAGATTTCTCAGGTATGTCAGATACTATTGACAGTGACTGTTGTCTTATAGTCTCATAGCCCAGCACATGTAACACATACAGGGCCATTGAACAGGCCAATTCAAGTCGTCCACACCTTGATGTTACAGGCATCGGAGCAACCGCATGCTGTCATGGATTCTTTGTCCCTACATCTGTAGTTGACTTCCAGAAGGGAGAGAGGTATGTCCGACGCATTAAGCACCCTAAGTATGGAATTGATAATTGATGTATGTTTGATGTCAGGCAAATCAATATGGACTATAGCCTTTGCAAGGCCCTTTCCTACAATATGGGGGACATCCCTGTGGCCTTGGTCATGTATGATATCATGTGCCAATATGGTGTTCACTTCAAGGAAAGGGTGGAGAACAGCCCGGAGTTATCTCTGTCTAGCTCATTGCAACTTCGCACTGGGATTGGCCTCTTTCATATCCATGGCCATCAAGATTCATGCTTACCCCGCTTTTCCCCAAGCTATATCCCTGGAGCGAAGCAGGTGGATGGAGAGATCATTGAGACATTGTGGGCACCACTCAATAACATCTCACGGAGCATCTGTGGGATGTCCCTTGCCCATCGCCAGGAGGTATTGGATGCACATATGAACCATTCCAATTGGAAGAAGATGGTCCGCATTGGTCCGTTTAATCCATATCTATAATCCATTTGATTCTAATATAATAATGTTCCAGTTCCATCACTTCTGAAGCGGTGGAAACGGATGGATAATGGTATAGATCTCAGTGCTGAGATATTAGACACTCTCAATGCAAGGTTCAAGAAGAAGACTAAACGATGGCTTAAGGCAGAAAGTCATGCTCAATCAAACAGGCATGAAGACCCCACTTTAATGGACATATATGATACAGTGACATCCAAAGGTATTGTGACCTGACAAATCCTATGTATTCTATACTAATGTCTATCATTAGCTCCCTCTCGTGCAGAGGTTCAGCAGCAGCTGATTTTGGAGGAGAGCGGAGATATTACCGCTCATGGTCAAACATCTTGGATTGCATGTGGGATAAAGATCCAGGAGTTGCAGTGAGTCCATCCAATGACCCATTTGACTGTTGGTTAACATCCACTCTGTAAAGGCTTGCTATCAGATATCAACTCCGAGCACATGGTCTGAAGATCAACACTGAGGAGGCTCAAGTCATTGAAAACAAGCGGAGTCGCCTTCAGAAGCTCATTGACATATTTGAGCACCAGGGAGATTCCTTCCTACTCCACCAGCCGCTTGCAGATGATTCCTCAATAGTGCCTTTGGGTGACTATGAGGAATATGACCATATGGATGATCTTGGAGATCCTGAAGATACAGATGATGATCATTCAGCCCATGCCTCCATCCGTCCTACTCCGCAAGCACTGGATGGATCTGGGATGGATGCAACTAATCCTGAGGACTTTCCGGTCCTCCTCCCATCTTCCCTTGGATGGGAATGGTGTGTTAGGCATGGTTTCCAATCCCTTGCTGGAAAGGAGGTACAGCTACGCCATGCTCAAGCTAGTGAATCCATTCATGGAATCCGCCTCGCTCTTGGATTTAAATCTGCTCTGTTCCGCACTCAGGTATGACCTGCTCACACACAACAGACAAAGACCCGCACCTGGAATGCCATACACAGTGTTGACACTAATGTCCGTGAGCATGCCTGCATATATAGCATGGCACGGGATGCCTATAGGAAGCTCCACAAAGCTGCACCTATTCCACAGGACCTCCCAAAGCTCCATTCAAAGGATCTCCATGTAGCAACATTGGTCCTTGGATCACAACAAGTAGGACAGCGGAATACACAACAATCCTGGATCTGGGGCTTTGGCAATACCACTGAAGATGATGGAACATGGATGGATGATTGTATGTGCTCCATTGAATTCTATATTCATGTGCTCATATATTCATACAGTTGAAAGGGTTCACTGGCTCCGTGCAAGGGCACAGTTTGAGCGGTGGTCAGAGGAACAAGACAGCATCCATAATGAAGCTAAATGGATCCCAGCATACTTCCATTCCAAAGCAGAGACATGGAAGAAACTCATGATCATTGCTGCACAAGGTTCATTAAAGGGGCATCAAGCATATGCATCATACCTGATGCATGCATGGGAGGGACTTTCCAGAAGCTCTGTAAAGGCTCTTACTCCGATTACTGATGCTCCATTGAAGCACTGTAAGATGAAATGAGATTGCTTGTCCTGATTCATGTATTCCTCCTATAGTACATATCAATTGACATAAGTGTTTGGTTCTTGCAAATGAAATGAATGGCTTTTCTCGAACCCCCCGATCCCCTCTCATATATATCCATTTGCCTGTGACAGGAATTAAGCGGAGGTCCGCTTTTGGGCAATGCTGTTGGACTATCATTACAGCGGATTTCCCGACATGTATATTCTGAGTATGAACTATTAGTTATTAGCTATTTCCCCCAACACCGATCATCTATCATTATATATTGACTTGCGATCAGATGTTCATTACTTGTCCAATATAATTGTAGTTGTCTGATATGTATGCAATTTGCTGTACATATCTCAACAGGTGATCAATGATCTCACACACCTAAACAGTGCTCACCCAGTCAAATATTTGAGTTCAAGAGCATCTCTGGATACCCTACATTATCATGGAACTATCCGCATGGATTTCCAATTATCTCCGACCCAGCCGGCGTTGGCTGGACTATCAATTATGGCGGAATCTCCGCCGTCGGCCGGCGCCGGCTGAGTATGAACTATTAAAGAATCTCATCGTCGGTTGGGGGTATCAATTACATAAGCCATCGCTATCCATTGGCTGATATAGGTATCAAGGTCTCCATTCTCCATTTTGACTGCTTGGAGTGCTTTCTGTGCCTTCTGCTTCTCTGCAACATCTGTATAAGCAGCCTGGAAGCGATCTAGGATGGTGATCCACAGGTCTTCCTCTGTTGTAGCCCGTCCTCCAGCAAGTTCATCAGTAAGCCAGTCACTTTGTTCCATAACCCAGTCATCAACCAAGTCTCCCCATATTAGGGAGAGGAAGACAATGCATCTGAGATAGGGGTTTCTCATTTGCTCGATTGATCCATTGAGGGCCCAGTAGAAGGTGAACTCTTTTAGGAACTTCTTGCTATAGGCTCGGTCTCCAGTGAACTCTTTTGGTGGTAGGCCTGTTAATTTATCTCCGGCAGGAGGGGGGGCTAAAGGTGGGGCTCTTCCAGCAGGGATTCCTCCACTGCCTCCACCTCCACCTCCACCTCCTCCTTTGCTACTGCCACCTCCACTAGGGGTGTGGGTGATTGAGGTGTTGATTTGTGTGGCTGTGCTCGTCATTCTAATGCTTGAGTTTGTTGGTGTGCAAGCACCTGAATCTATGGGTTCTTGTGGGGCTAAAGAGGGGACACCTGACGTAGCTTCCACTGATGCAACAGGGGATTGATGCTGATCCGAATCCTGAGCAGGTTTGTTATGATCTGACGCTTCGGACCTCAGTTACAGTGTGTTCTCATCTTGTTCTTTCTCCTTATGTCCCATACCTTGTTACCCAAAGGAGCTACTACTGTTAGTGGTGTTACTTGTCTTGATCCGAATGTCTCTTTACTCCATCTAGTTTCTTTACTTCTGTGTGGGCTTGTGTTCATGTTGTTTGGAACCTCGCCCTATATAAACCTGTACTGTAGACCGTAGGAAGCCAGACTTGGCTTCGTTTGCAATCTAGCAACCTTGCCTCCGTACTTTGGTGTGACCTCACCTTATCCCCCTCTTCTTGTGCATCCCCTACCTCAGTCCCTAACCAGGACACTTCGAAGTCTTTGCAGTTGAACTATATCAACACGTCACACTGGTTATACTCTGTGCACTAGCAAGATCAAGTGTAGAGAAGTGTTATACACTTCGGACGAGGAGTCCTACATTACAGAGTAGTGCTGCACCCTGTGCCACACTTTCGCCACTTGTATTCCATAGCAATAAGACAACAGAGGTCTTCGCTTGATACTTGTGTGATCTGAAACCTTTAGAACCCACGCCCCTGCTAGGGCGTAACAAGGTTCTTCTGTATCTGAGTCGACAACTATGCCAACTGGGTTGTTTCTATATGGACCAAGTCCAAACTCTAGTGGTACTGGTTTGACAGAGAACCACTTGTGGTCTTTGGATGATTGTGCGATGACTACCCAAAGTCGTTTGTCTTCTATGTATTCAATAGGAATATATCCGTTGTCTTCTTTGCTCCAAACATAATATCCTTCATGTCACGCCACTGTCGGGGCGTGCATCAGTTCTGTAACAGGTCCTGCCTAAGGCAAAGGATACTGAGTCGGTCCGCTGCTAAGCAGAACGGCACCTAAGTCTGTGGGTGTTCCTTGATGTAGCTCAAGGCAACAAAGCTTCAGAGAAGAGGACTGTGATAGAGATGAGAGGAAAGTGCTGAGGGAACTAGACAGTATATTGACGAAGCCAAAGCTAAGGAAGTACAGGGCGTATTACAGGGTTTATATAGCTAGCGTCTGGAGATGCCAGCAAGGCGATACGATGCCAGCAAAGCAAGTGCCAGCAAAGCAAATGCCAGCAAAGCACAGTGCCAGCAAAGCTGGGAAGCGCAAAGGAGGGAAAGAAAGCAGAAGATAGGAAAAATAGGGGGCGGTCATGACACTTCAGTTTCGTTGTAAGTTTTCCAGATGGCTACTCCCTTGATGTTGTCAGAGAGATTGTCTTCTGTTCTTCTGGTGATGAATTCTGGTTTGAACTGAGAACGGCTCCTGCTTCCTAATTTTGAAGCCAGGGTGGAGAGACTCAACTTAATGTAACGTCACAGTAGGAACGTTCAGCTTGGCGTGAGCAAGTCTGGTCTTTCTATGTCAATGAGTGAGGGTTCAGCCAGTAATGGCAAGGTTTAAGTGGTTAACAAGGATCTCAGAGTATGACACAATACTTAAGATGTGAGTGGAGTTCAAGGGGGTTCAAGAGGTTTGACAGTTCAGCAGAGAGTTACCCCAAGGGAATGGGAAAACAATGTATACTGTGATGGTAAAGAAGTCGAGTCTCAGGATACAAGCTACTTAGGGCCACGACTTATATAGAAAAAGGTTTGTTTGTGTGGAACAAACAAATGGTGCAATCCGCAGCAAGTGTGAGAAGTAACACAGCAATCCACAGCAAGCATGAGAAGAAAGTACAGCAATCCGCAGCAGGCACGGGAAAAAGAAGGAAGTGTGCACAGCTATCCACAGTAAGTGTGAGAAGAAACAAGGATATAAAAGGCAAGTGAGACATGTCTCAGTTTTAACAAAAGTGAGACACCTGCCATAAAAGGGTGCATTTAGCCCAAGTATAGTAGTAATAAAGACTTATAAGGACAATGAGTGTCTCATTGTCTCACTTTGCACTAGGAGAGAATCTTAAGGCTCCTAGTGCGCAGCAAGTCCGAAAAAGGGAAAGCCAAGAAAGGAAAGACTTTCCCGCAAACGCAAGTGTAAGTAAGAAACTAAGGTAAAGCCAAAAACAAGTCCAGTCCGTAACACTCTGGATACTCCACATAGACTAGTAGCCTCTATGACCTCAATGCATTTCCATTCTATTTATGAAGTCCATTGGAGATCCCCAACTATTTCCGACCCACCTATCGTCAGTTACACTATCAATTATCAGAGATGTCCTGATTGGTATATTCTTATTAGATAACCTCTGAATAGACCACATAGTAGCCTCTATGATCTCTGTTCATTTATATTTTACTTATGATGACCCTCAGAGATCCCCAACTATCTCCGACCCACCTGTTGTCAATTAGACTATCAATTATAGCGGGTGTCCCGATTGGTATATTATTATTAGATATTCTCCCTAATATGCATAGACTATCGATTGACAGTCACCTGTGATCAGACACTCCTTATGTATTCTGTTTTACTTGTATTCATTTGATGTGCTTGCACATATCTGAGTGGATGGTCTTATATGCCTGAGTCTTGCTCCTTTGATTGATTACACATCACCTTTGGATACTACACATATAATAGCCACCTCTAAGCCTTTCTATTCTGTGTTCGAGTAACTCATCAATCCCCAACTATTCCTGACTATCTCCAACCCAGCCGATGTCAGTTGGAGTATCAATTATGGCAGAATCTCCGCCGTCAGCCAGTGCCAGCTGAGTATGAACTATTAAAGAATCTCACCGTTGGTTGGGGGTATCAATTACATAAGCCACCACTGATCATTATGTGCCATAGACCAGTATGGGCGGTGGCTGCTGACATCATAGTTGGGGAAAATGAGCCATGGAAAGGGCGCATATGTCATGCCAGGTTTTGCTGGGCTTCTGAGGAGCTTTTGAAGCTCTGGAGAAGTCGTGCGATCAAAGTTCCTGGCAAACAGAGCCAAGCTGAGGTTGAGGCCATCAAAGAAACGGGGCGCATAGGCGCACACTGCATGTGCTGAATTTGCACGTTGATACCCCAAACTGCCACTAGACAGTTCGTAGTGCAGTCCAAGACAGTTGGGTTTGGGAGGTCGAAGAATATAACAAATGAGTTGCAAGATAAGAGCTGCTGCCGGTCGGGCCGGGCGGTCGGCCTATGAAAACAAATGAAAAGGGGTCGTATAACCAGTTAGAACCAAGGGCGATCTTGTCGGCCCGGGCTCGTAGTATTGCTAAAACGCAACGCGATGGCATGCTAGCCAAGATCACACGCAGGTACCCGCACGGGAGTCCGATCGAATGCACAAGAGTTGGAGATGTATAGGTGGCAATTGGAAGAGAAATCCAATGCCAAGAGAAGTATAATTGAGAAGAGAGGAGATATAGTACGTATAGGAGAGTCCTGGCGTGGGATCTGGTGAATACAACGAAACCCTGGCTCTTAAATAGGCCACTACTGTACTACTATCGGCCGTCCAAGTCCAGAGTTGTATCTGTAGAGTTACGCCTACCCGAGCGAACTACCAATCGGCAGCTGCGCTACTTGTAGCGGTATGACTTATCGCGTACAACTAGACCAAGGTAAAGGTAAGTGAACTGAACTGGTATACACCCAAGCCTAGCGCGGAGACAAGTCACGCGCCGAACGTACAGTCACTGCGGAGAATAGACACACGTGAGGTCTTTATGCAAGACCAAAGGTCAGGTGATCACGCAGTGGTACGCTGAGTGGAGAACCAAGAGGACAAGTTAACATTGGAGAAGAGTAAGGGAAATACAAGGAAATGCGCACCTGAGTGGAGAACCAAGAGGACAAGTTGGTTCCACTCAGGACGCTACATGAGGGTTTATATACTATGCTGCGGCTGAGTTCGAATTACTACGGAACCTTGTTACTAAAGGTATGTGTAATAGTAATGAGTCAGGCGCTGACGCGTCGTGTCTAATAATAGCGTTATCTTATTGTGCTGACTGATGCACAGTCATTAACGCTGACAGATCAGTGACGTGTCCTTATCTATGAGTCACAACCCTATGACAACGTAGTCTAGAACTATCTAGAATGTTCCCTGCTTATCGTCCAATGAGAAACTACTATACTGATATGGAAAGTGACCTAAAGAGGTAACATTCGATAAGGAAGTTACTATCCCAGGGTCACGTGCTTGTGGGTGCACATGTTGGCGTCACGTGACTAACCATCTTATCATATCTAATGATAAGGACTTGGATGTTTGACGCAACGTTGGAAACTCCTATCTTTACCCAATAAATCCGTAAAAATACAGAAAAATGAGGCAAAAATAGAGCGTCCGTGACATCACCCCCCTTCTTAAGGGTCGACGTCCGCGTTGGCCAATGTATCCACATGATGAGCTTGCCAAGGCAAGGACACGTATATAAGAGCCGCTATTTTTCTAGGCACGCCCGGGTTTGAGGAATGGAATTCCTTAACCGCATCAGGGGCGTGTGCTAGGTTTTTAGCCGGTTCCCATGTGTCCTCACCCTCACCGTATCCTTTCCAACGGACGAGGTACTTAAGAGTACGACCAAAGAGTTTAGAATCTCTTATATGGTCAACTTCATACTCTTCTTCTCCCTCGACCGTTACTGGATCGGGTGGTGGAGGCTTAAGCCCGTTGACTTTGTTTCCTTTATAAGGAGAGAGACGGTCTACATGAAATACATCATGGATCCGTAATGCAGGGGGTAGTGCAAGCTTGTAGTCGACATCACTTATGACTTTAGTGACTTCAAATGGGCCTAATTGTTTAGGTCCCAATTTGGACGACTGCTGATGTATCTTTATCTGCTTAGCTTGCAACCAGACTTTATCCCCGACGTTAAAGGAGTATGGCTTAGTCCTTTGTTCAACGTCTGTCTGCATTCGCCTTTTACTTAGGCGTAGAGCCGCCTCTGCATCCTTACGAGCAGAAACTAAGTGCTGAAGGCGCTTGTCGAGCAGTGGAATACCCGTAGGTCTACCAGCAGGAATAGTGAAGTCAGGCGTAAAGCCGTATAGTAGCTCAAAGGGGGTATGACCCGTTGCTGAGTTGAGCCTACTATTGACTACAAATTCCGCTGTAGGAAGCAGGTCTGCCCAATCATCCTGTCTCTTACTAATGAACATGCACAAATATATCTCAACTTCTTGATTTTTGCGCTCGACCTGTCCATTAGCTTGAGGGTGATAGGCTGTGGTTAGACCTGCGTCTATTCCTAGTCGCTTGTATAGGGCACGCATGCTTCGTGCTGCGAATTGGGGTCCTCTATCGCTTATGACTTTGCGAGGGATCCCATGCAGGGGGAAGACTTGCTCAAAGTAGATGGATGCTACCCCATCAGCCGTAATCTGAGAGGTCACGGGGAACAGATGAATCTGTTTGGTATAATGATCTACGACATTTAAGATCATATCTTTCCCATGTGACATGGGCAGTGGGCCGATTAGATCGATCCCAATTATCTGCCACGGTCCCTCAGGAACTTCTTGCGGCTGGATGGTTACTTTAGGGTGTAGATCTTTGCAGTAACGCTGGCATCGATCGCATCCTTCTACATATGAGGCAATAAAGCCTGACATGCGTGGCCACCAGTAGTAGCGACTAACTAGCTCTATGGTTCCATTCTTTCCAGGGTGTCCGGTAGTGACCGAGTCGTGGCAAGACTTTACCACGTCCCTACGGAGGGTACGATCGTTTGGGACATATAATTTACCCCGGTGGTAAACGAAACCATCTTCTTCTTCCCACATTAAGACGCCATCGGTGAGAGCTTTAGGAGCGGTCTTAGAAATACTTTTAAGACCCTCTATAACTTCAGCTTCTCTAATAGATGCGAGCTTAATGCGACTCCCTAAGGAGTCTATTTCGGGGACGAAGTGCGCTTTAGCGGCAGCGAGGAAGTGCTCAGGTTTTAACACCTGGACCTGGCGGTTATCTTCAGAGTCTCGGACTTGGTCTCGTGAGAAACGACTTAATGCATCGGCTTGCATGGATTCTCCTTTCTTATAAGTGATTTTGAAGGCAAACCGACTTAAGAATAGGGCCCATCTAGCTTGGCGCCTATTCAAGTCTTTCATGGTTGCCCACCATTCCATATTCTTATGGTCGGTGATTACTTCAAAGGAGATGCCTTCGAGGAAGTGTCTCCAGTCCTCTAAGGCACGGATTAAGCCGAGCATTTCTCTGTCGTAGATCTCATAATTGCGTTCTTCTTTGCTCATGGACTGTGAGCGGTACGCAATAGGGTGCCAGAGACCGTCCGGGTATTTCTGAGTTAGAATACCGCCAGTAGCAAATCCAGAAGCGTCAACCTCGACTCTAGTTGGAAGGTTCGGATTGTAAACCTTAAGAATAGGTTCTTGTATGAAGCGTTCCTTCAACAAGTCAAAGGCTTTCTGCTGTTCAGACTGCCATATCCAAGGAGTATCTTTCTTAGTGAGGTCATAAAGGGGTCGGGCAATAGCCGCGAAGTCCTTGATAAACCTTCTATAGAAATTGGCAAACCCGATGAATGCTCTTACTTCTTTGAGCGTAGTCGGGGTTGGCCACTCCTTTACTGCAGAGACCTTGCCAGGGTCCATCTGCACTTCTCCGGGACGGATAATCATCCCAAGATACTCCATTTCTTGCTTCTCGAAGTCGCACTTCTCAGGCTTGAGATAGAGGTCGTATTGCTCTAACCGTGTTAACACTTCGCGTACTATCTTGCAATGGTGTTTAAGGTTATTGCTATAGATGAGGATATCATCCATATATACTGCGACCTCTCCTTGTGCGATAAGATCAGCAAATACGGCGTTCATCAAGGCTTGGAAGGTGGCGGGGCTATTAGTCATGCCGAAGTACATGACTTTTGGCTCGTATAGGCCCCTATTGGTAACAATAGCACCTTTCCATTCATCGCCTTCTTTGATGCGGATGTTGTGATATCCCCATCGAACGTCGAATTTAGTGAAGTATTGAGCTCCCTTAAGCCTATTAATAATGTCGGCAGCAAGTGGAAGTGGATATCGGTTCTTAATGGTAATTTTGTTAAGACGCCGATAGTCTTGGACCAGACGGAGCTTGCCGTCCTTTTTCTTGATGAAGAATACGGGGGATGCCATAGGTGACTTAGATGGCACTAAATATCCTTTCCCTATATGTTCATCCAAGAATTTATCCAATTCTACTTGCTCGCTGGGTGACATGGGGTACGTCTTAACCTTCCAGTGTTTAACTGCATCTGGTTCTAGGTCTATGGCGTGGTCCCATGGCTGATGCTCAGGGAGTCTCTGGGACTCTTCCTCAGAGAAGACTTTTGCGAAGTCACGATAGTGTTCAGGGACCATTTCTTCAAAGGTTTTCTTAGGTTTGGAAGTTATCGCTTTCTCCGCAATCTGCTGAGAGTACGTAAAACCGGCCAAACAGAAAACTTCGTCAGAAACTGTGTCCAACACTTTCTCCGCAAGGAGACGGCGGCGTTCCATACGGTTCGCCATAATGCGCGTCACCTCTATCTCTATCTCCGGTGCGGCTATTTCAGCGCTGGAGTTGAGACGCATAGTGCCTTCCTGCCAATCTATGTGCGGGTTCCGGTGTCTAAGCCAGGGCAGTCCCAGTATAACTCGTTCTGGGCCTAGTGAAGTGACCATAAAGTCGAACTTCTCTGCACTAGGGCCGACTTTGAGGACGAGTGTTACTTTATGGGTAATACTGCCGGCTTCGTTGAGCGTCCCGTCTATGTTATAGAGGGTGATGGGATGCTCCAGTGGAACTTGCAACATCTTGTGGCGGTCAGCGTACTTTTTGTCCAGGAACAACGAAGTTGCTCCGGAATCTACCATGGCTGCTACTTTTACAGTACGATGACGTCCTTGTAATTCAACAGAAATATGAAAATGAGATCTGCTATCTTTTGTTTCGGGAATAATACATGAAGAAAGCGCTGCATCAGAAATCATCACTTGCGGCGCTGCTACAAATTGTGGAGCAATCGGAACACTAATACTATTGTTCATCTCCGAGGCAGATGTAGATGTAGAATCAGAACAGAAAGCCGAGACATCACTACTATCAACATTACAGGCAGAAACAAAGTGGTACGTAGGAATTACAGATTGGTCCGAGTCCGAAACGAGGCGAGATCGTAGGCATATCTTACAACTACACGAGGCCGAGTCAACCGTATCTGTTTTACAGGGGGAGTCCGCAGCTATGACTACCCCTGGATCTAAAAAGCCGCTTTAAGAGCGTTGATTTGCTCTTGTTGGGCTGTGAGCGCCGCCAATAACTTTGCCACGTCTGCCTGGGACGTATTGGCTTTGGGCGGTGCGGGAATACTTGTTTGGGCGGTGGAAGCCGCCGACTGACTGGAAGAAGGTTGGGAGGGGGTCTCCTCACTACTGGCCACAGCTTTCGCTTTGGCAGGTTTCCCCATGAATTTGAGCATACAGACGGGTGCCCTATGTCCGACCTTTTGACAATGGTGGCACACGTCGCGTTCGTGGTTTCCATCCTTCTTTGAGTGGTCCTTAGACCCACACCCGTAACACTTGCCTTGCATGTGTTTCTGATAGTCCTGCCAGGTCTTTCCGCTGGATGCGGGCTTGCTCGTGCCGGATCCCTGCTGACGTGATGCGTCAACTTGCATCGCGTCTGGATCGGACGGCTTGCCTGCGGGCAAGATCGACTGGCTAGACGAACCGCCCTTCTTCTCCGAGTCCCTCTGTCTCAGTCGCTGATCTAGCGACTGTGAGACCTGTTTGAGGTCGTCGAAGTCGACGTGGGCCTTGTCCGTCAAGGCTAAGGCATCTTTTACACGGTCTGAAAGACCATCGTAAAAGCGGGTGCGGAGGTCTGCTTTTGACCATCCAGTCTGTCCAGAGTACTGTTCGAACACGGATCGGTACTCTGCAACCGATCCGCGGCCCTGTTTTGTCTTCTTCAGTTGCTCCCTCGCTGTCTCAGTAGTGTTGAGGGGCGAGAACCGTCGGTTGAACTCTTTGACGAATTCGTCCCAAGAGCTTCCGAACGGAATGTTATTTGACTGAAGTTGTTCGAGGTAAGGGAGAGCCCATGACTTGGCTTCCCCTTCCATAAGGTTAAGAACCGCCATAATCCAGCGGTCTTCTGCCCGGAAGTACATACCCTGGGCCGGGTCCCAGGTGTTCATAGCGTCCTGCTGTGAGCCTGCCCAATTATGGAAGGCTGCAAGGAAGTGACGGGCATCTGTAGAGTTGCCTTTCCCATCCCAGGCTTTGGGGCGGGCCACTACTTCCTTGTGTTTGGCACTGGGTTTGGCCGCGGTTGCTGAAACCTGTGCGGTCAAATCCGTGACTTTTTGCGTAAGTATGCCGACTACTTGGCCTAGATCACTTATAAGGCGCAAGCAGTCGTTGAGAGTTGGGGGCGGAGTAGGAGCTGTTGGTGGGGGAGCGGCGGCGGCGGCGGACATCTTGTCTAACTCGTCTTGTCTCTTTCTTTCCTCGTACTTTTTTATCGACTCCCTTCTGTCTTCGATGAGGCGAAGCTGTTCGTCTTCGTCGAAGTCGTCCCAGTTGTCGAAGTTCTTGATCCACTCTTTTTCTTCTTTAGAGAGGATCGTTCTGTACTTGGACGTTACTCCTGTGGGATACTGAGCTTGAGCTTGTGCTGCTCTCTGCTTCCCTTTGGGAGCTATCGTGGGAGTGGACGGATGGGGGAGGAGAAAGTTCGGGGACTAGTGCTGCCGCGAAGGCGATCAGCTGAGGGACGGTGAAAGGGGTGCCTGCAACAAGGCCGAATGCTCCATGGAGTTCTAGAAGGGCGAAACGAAAATCTCTGTCGTAATAGATGGCGCGGACGTATGCTTCCGCGTCGTTCTGGGGTTCGCCTTCTAGAGAGAACCTGTAGTGGACTTCTTCACCAGCAAATAATTCTTGCTGATAAACTACAGGTGGTGCGTGGGGGTCGTCAACGAGTGTCTCGTTGGAGGAGGAGTGCGCCGAGTGGTAGGAGTGCTCCGAAGCTACTGTCGGAGTTGGGGATGCGAAACGGGGTGAAGGGATTGGGTCAGAGGACGATTGACCTGCTCCCTGTACGTGTAGCGATGCCGAGGCAGAGGCTAGATTGGGAGTGAAATAAGAACGTGGGGGTGACGGGGGCGCTGGGACAGGTAGGACTGTTTCCTGTCTCCTCCGGAAGATACGTCGAAGACGCTGACGAACGTTCGCAAATATGCGAGGCAGTTTGAAAATGGGGAGGTGGTGTAATGTGACGACGTGTTACGACGACCGCGAAACGCTAAGTCGAAGGTGACTGGAGAGTCCGATCAAGCAAGACCAATACACAGTGATGTTTCACACTGCGCGAGGCTGCGGCGATAACGGAACACTCAGGAGTAGGGTAAGGAAATGTGTAGAGCCACAAGGCTGTCTGCCTCAGTCTTCTCGACCTGTTGGCTGCCTCTCACGCCGAAGCGCTCTCAAACTTTTCTGTTTACTTCGCGTACAGCTGTCGCAGGCTAGGCCTGGCAGGCTTCTCTTCCACTTGCAGCTTATCTGGCATGGTGACCAGTTCTGCAAGCAGTACCCAAACGTTCTACTGATGACCAGATAGAACGCCTATAGGCAAGCACAATCTATGCCGACTTTACGGACAATAGAGTTGTACCAAGATAGTGCAGATTCTGCGTACGAAGGTCCACAGGCAAAGAGTGAGGTGGATAACACAAGGGACTTGTGGTCGTCAACCACCTAGAAGGGTAAAAGAATATCGCCGGTAAAATGAAGGGGCGTGTGAAGGGAGAACTTGTCCTAATGTAGCGGTATGACTTATCGCGTACAACTAGACCAAGGTGAAGGTAAGTGAACTGAACTGGTATACACCCAAGCCTAGCGCGGAGACAAGTCACGCGCCGAACGTACAGTCACTGCGGAGAATAGACACACATGAGGTCTTTATGCAAGACCAAAGGTCAGGTGATCACGCAGTGGTACGCTGAGTGGAGAACCAAGAGGACAAGTTAACATTGGAGAAGAGTAAGGGAAATACAAGGAAATGCGCACCTGAGTGGAGAACCAAGAGGACAAGTTGGTTCCACTCAGGACGCTACATGAGGGTTTATATACTATGCTGCGGCTGAGTTCGAATTACTACGGAACCTTGTTACTAAAGGTATGTGTAATAGTAATGAGTCAGGCGCTGACGCGTCGTGTCTAATAATAGCGTTATCTTATTGTGCTGACTGATGCACAGTCATTAACGCTGACAGATCAGTGACGTGTCCTTATCTATGAGTCACAACCCTATGACAACGTAGTCTAGAACTATCTAGAATGTTCCCTGCTTATCGTCCAATGAGAAACTACTATACTGATATGGAAAGTGACCTAAAGAGGTAACATTCGATAAGGAAGTTACTATCCCAGGGTCACGTGCTTGTGGGTGCACATGTTGGCGTCACGTGACTAACCATCTTATCATATCTAATGATAAGGACTTGGATGTTTGACGCAACGTTGGAAACTCCTATCTTTACCCAATAAATCCGTAAAAATACAGAAAAATGAGGCAAAAATAGAGCGTCCGTGACACTACTGGTACGAAGCACGTTTGATGTCGACCGACGCAGTTCGGTACTTTCGAGGTCGCAGTCGCTAATCTCACTGGGCAGTTACCGGCGCGAATCCTAGCAACAGGGACCCAAAGTTGTGAATACTCGATCGCAATTGCGCTCTATAGCGCCTCGAGGATGTCGGGTGGACTTGGGGTGGTCTACGCGGTTGCTGGGCTCCTTGGTACAGAGCCTGGGACGGTTTTCTCGCTTCTTCCTAACTCGGCCTATTGGTCTCGCAGACTAGGAGCGACGCCGACACACCGCTATGTGTGTCTCGCCTGGTACAGAGCCTGAGACTGTTGTCTCGCTTCTTCCTAACTCGGCCTATTTGTCTTGCAGACTAGGAGCGATGCCAACACACCGCTATGTGTGTCTCACCGGTACACAGCCTGAGACGGTTGTCTCGCTTCCTCCTAACGCGTATGAGAGCCTGGCCGCTCATGGTATCGCCCACTGGGCCGGAATCGTCCTTGTGTATTCTGTCGTATCGCTATTGTCGGTCCGCACGCCTACTAGGGGGAACCTGCAAAAAAGGTTGGTTTATCCGTCCAGCTGCGCACTGGGTGCATCAACGTTCTTGATCCAATTGCTTGAGAAACTACACCGCAGCGAATTAATCAGATGCGCCAGGAGAAAATTCGAAAACTTACAATGTTCTTGAACGTCATGCTTCGATCAGGGTCGACAAGTGCCAGCCGGAGATGTGGCTCAAGGTCCCTGTACAACTCAGCGATTACACCACGCGCTTCAGAACCACCAGCAGGATCGTTGTAGTGTGAGGGATCGAGTGGGTCAAGGTGTTCAGGGAAAGGGGTTCTGAGCGTGGTTTTTTTAACCCAGAGCTTGCCGACTACGGAAAACCTACCCCCAGCAAGCGATATCTCCCTCGACTCCCCCTCCAACGACCCCCTCGCAGCTCTTGAGGTTTTCGTGGACTTGTTCACCTCTTCCAGTTCTTCGTAGTCGATTCTTAGTGCCTTCAACTCATTGCCGAGCATTTGCTGATGAATCTGGCTGGCTTTGAGCATCTAGTAGAGGTGAGTCAAATTAGCGTAAGAAACGACACGAGAATGAGATGAGTGACCTCATGCAATTGCTGATTCGAAAGGTTGGGTGGAAGTGTCGACACCGTAGACGGCAACGGCGCCGAATTGACCTCGTCTTCTAGATCTGAATTGAAGGGACCACGTCGTGAAGAGGACGAATCATCGTCATTGGAAGCCATGAAAAATTGTAAGAGGGGGATGGAGATCAGTGGATCAGTTGTGCAACTACCTTATAATCCTTATAATGGACTCTCGACCCCGGAATAAAAATTTTCAAGCCGAGAGTCCCTGTCCACTGTCCACGTACAAAACCACCTGATAAACAGAGATCGGGGGTGCGGCGCACAAGTATTATTAATAGACGTAACTTGCGTTGATATCTGGCTCCTATTCCCAGTTGAGACATCGGCTCGGTCTGAGGAATGGTCCAACCCAGAATGAATGTAATAGCGAAGGGGGTGTTGATAGTAATAACTTATTACTACGGCACGATTGATGTTGACACCAAAACTATGAAAGCGATCTTAGTAATGTCTGGACTCAAGGCAGCGTACCTGATGATAGGGGAAAAGGATGCGAGTTCGTCGGCCACACGGTTGCTGTGCTGATACTTGTGTGCGACCTCGTCGGAGACATAGGTGGTAGCGATACGGGAAAATTCCTGCCAGTGAACGTCACTGGGGTTGACAAAGGTTCCATCCTCTGAACCAGCTGATGTATTAGCGTCGCTTCCCAAAACTTGCGAAGACAACCTAGTAGTAGCCACATAAAAACCCCGATCGCAATAACATTGGGTTTGCGCCGTTGGATGAAGTCCCGAACTTGTCCTGGTACCCAATGAGATTGTCGATTCTGTGCGCTCATAATGAAGACGACCAGCTTTATTATCTAAAACGATTACATGGAAGGTCAGGTAATCACAATCAATTAAAAGAATAGTCACGCACCTACAATGGTCCAATTAAACACAGCACGGGCAGGTGCTGCATCGGCGTGGAAGCGATTATTAATAATGGTGAGAGGTGAGATCTGGTGAGACAATATTGGCTGGTGTTATTCGACGTAATATTGATCTTTGTTGATCTCCCACGCTTGATGTAATAAATGCTTAGAGCCCGTCCGGTGCACGGTTTGTCGGGCCCGGCATCAGCCAAAAAAAAAGATTTGTTTTTTATTTGTTGGTCCCCGCAACATGACCGTTCGGTGCAGTTTGTCGCACCTGACCGCGGCAAGGTCATGCCCGACCGCCCTGCCAAAAAAAAAACGGGTATGGACCCGTTTTTTTTCGTTGTCGGGCTCGACTGGCTCGGTCGGGATGTGACTGTGACCATACATTATATAATTTCCACGACAAATCACGCTTATATCATCGCTGAACACCTGAGCTCTTGTATCAAAGAATTCGTGTATTTGAAGGCTTTGAGCCGGGCTTTGTCTACAATTATGCTACAATACACATCTTGAGAATCTTTATGCTATGGTATGGGTATGGAAGTTGTATCAAGGAGAGTCGTCGCAAGCGCGAGTGCGAACGCGGAACTTCTCCATTGTGCTCCGAATGAGCTTCGAGCGCGCCTTGCGGCTGGTGAGGGAAGCAAGGAAGGAAGTGTAGGACGTTGCGATGTTGGATCTGCTGTCATACATTCCGCGGCGGTGGCAATGTCGTCTTCCGGGAACCCCTCGTTCGCCTCCATCAACGCTATGGCAAACGAGAGATTTCTGCTCAGGGTGACATTCGCAGGTAGAACCTGTCTTGTACTATTGATACGAGCGCGTCGCTTACAAATGTCACACCTCACGTGTTACAAAAATAAAAAATCTATTTGCCTGTTGCGACCGAGAGGTGCGTTCGGCGGTCCGACTTTTTTTTTTAATTGCTGGAGCCGACCGATTTATCCCACTCGTCAGACAGAGGTCGCGAGCGGCCATTTCCGAGGCGCGACTTTGCACCGGACGGGCTCTAAATATATTGTCACTTTCTCCGACACCACCCACCATCCCTAATATTACTCCTTGCTCTACTCCCTCGTACTTATGCCAAAAGCAAGTCAATCCCCGAGCAAGACAAGGAAATGTCAATTATGTCGCCTTTCATTTCGCGCCCAGAATCTTCCAGCCCACATCAAGAAATGTGAGAGGGAACGAAGGGAACGCCAGGGGGAAATAAAGTACGCGAAGACCCGGGAGAGGAGACTTCGCACACTAGAGGCAAGTTACGATGGTACGTGATGGACACACCATATCATATTTGATGTACTGACCGACGATTCAGAGTTTTCAGCCCCGGGTGTCGCCATTCCAGATGAACCCCAAACCTATGACTTCGTTGCTGCCGACCCGATGGACTTTGATGCGGGCTTTGAAACATCAGGTACGTAGTATTTCGATCTTCCTACCTAGTGGTTGATGTGAGCACCTACCTAGTGCGTGAACAGACATCCCCTCCTGTCACAATAACGACTGGCCCTTCTGCGAGACCCGCCAAATTTGCAATCGAATACCATCCAAATAGTGGACGAGCGCCACAAGGTCCTGGCGATCACAGCTGCAAACGCAAACGTCCCAGTCTTCCTAAGGCCGAACCATGGCGTCCGTTCTTCAAAACGCGCGAAGACTTCCTGTTCTCGGAGGTTCTCATGGAGGCCGGGATGAACAAGGATCGCACTGACCGTCTCATTGAAGTTGTCAGACTCTGTATCGAGGGCAAGGGCACACTTACCTTCTCAAATTACTCGGACATTCGGGGTGCGTGGGAGCGCGCATCGCTTCAAGTGACCGCTGTAAGCCCAGGAATTCTACTGAAGTTTTGTCACTAATTTTTTCAAGGTCTAGTTTAATTTCCGCGACATTTCAGTCCCTTACAATGGTGTGGATCGGACGTTTGAGGTACCTCATCGTCCACTATGGGACTGGGCAGTCGACCTCATCACGGACCCACAATTGGACCAATATTTCGAATGGGACGCGCAGAAGGTCTTTAAGCACGACGGGGAGAATATCTCTCGTGTATACGACGAGCCTTGGACCGCGGACTCGTTCTGGAACTTTCAAGTACGCATATTACTATCTATCCCTTGTAGCAGTCGAGTCAGTGTACCTTTTTTGTTGTTGAACAAATTATCGTTGCAGTCCGGGATCCCCAAGGGTGCGCGCCCGTTATGCTTCATCCTCTATGCGGATAAGTTGAAGCTGTCCATCTTCGGCACAGAAAAGGCCTACCCAGTGATCGCTCGCTGCGCGAACCTACCAGCTGAGATTCGGAATCGCAATAGCGGCGTTGGCGGTGGGCGCATTGTCGGGTGGTTGCCGGATGTAAGTTTTCTGGTTAATAAGTATCTGATGTCGCATTGTAACACCCATTCTAGATTCCGGAAACCGCAGAGGGCTCTGGAAAAACCGGATTCACCAACTTCAAACGCAAGGTCTGGCATCGTGCATTTCACTGCATAATCGAATCCATTGTCGACAAATCTAAGGCGGGCTACTGGCTTCAGTGCGTTGATGGCACCCAACAACAATTTTTCCCTGGCATCATCACATTATCCGCCGGCTATGAAGAACAGTAATACGTATTTTATTCTCTATCACCGCCTGAATTGACTGACCCCAATGTATTAGGTGCGTTATGTCTCTAATCCGGGGTGCTCATGGAAAAATGCCCTGCCCGATTTGTTTCGTCCCCGACGACCAGCTCGCTGACGTCTCAAACACTTGGCCACTGAGGACAACGGAACGGATTCGGGAACTTATTGAAGAAGGGAGAACCCTCGACAAGAGCGTCGATCGCGAGTACCATTTCTCTAGATATGGGATTCGTGATGTCGATGTGAGTCTCATGACTATTTTGTCCATTAATTATGTGTAACGGTGGGTCTAGAATGTGTTCTGGCACGTCAACAATTCCGACCCATATCGCGCGTTATCCTTTGACAGGCTTCATGCGAACAATAATGGCATATTCGGGAATCATTTATGGAAGAGGTTCAAGGGTCTCTTTGAGGATACCATAATAGGGCGCGCTGCCGCAACGAAACTTGAACACCAGTAATATACTATTTCCCGTCTCATCCAAGTCAATATCCCAGTGCTAACTTCACTCCACTCCCTCAGGTTCAATCTCGCGCCCCGCTGGCGTGGTCTAAATCACTTTTCTGAAGTGATGCGCGTGGATTTCACAGACGGTGGGAAGAACGAGGATATATCCAAGGTGTGTCAATTATATGTGGCTTCATCTCGTCGACTGACAAACTCAGGTTGTGGTCTTTGCTGCACACAATATTTTTCCGCCGGACAAAGATAAAGAAGAGTGGAAGTTACTACTCTGCCTGCGAAGTTTTTCCATCTTGGATTTACTTCTATCTTTGGAGGTACACACGGAGGAGACGATTCTGGCTGGGCGGAGCGAACTCGAGAGGTTTGGGACCCTCATGAAGGTACTCAATCTCTTTTGATGATCCGGTGGTACTGATCTATTTGACAGGAGTATGCCGAATTATGTGTTACATTGGAGGAGGATCCGCAGAGTAAAACCACAGCCAAAAACTGGAACTTCCCCAAGATGCACGCGTTGGTCCACGGCTTCGACGATATCAAAGCGAAAGGTGCCTCACGCAACTACAATACGAAGCCAAACGAGAAGATGCACGGCTTCCTCTGGAAGCTGTACTTAAACCGGACTAATTTCAAGCGTGTTGCATCTCAGGTTCGTCGCATACCTTATCTTTATCTATTCAATTTGTGATGATCTCTCAAACATAGATCTTAAAATACGAACACATTTCGCTCGTTGCGGCGCTGATTCGGAAACAAATCGACGAACTCGACGCGGCTAAACGTGAGCCGGCGACGAACGAGGATGACATTGGATGTGACGCTTTGGGGAGCACTCAAGAACAAGATATTGGTTCCTCCGTAGAACCCCCAGTACAAGATGGCCCATCACGTCGAGGGAGAAGGTCGACGTTCGATGCCGGGGCTGTTATTTTGCGATCGCGACAGTCTCCTGTCACATTTGGGGCTCTTGAAGCCCGGGGTGTTTAAGATAGGACTTTCAGGAACTTCCGTGCGAGGCTCGCGACATGGCTGACTAACACAATGCCTTTGTATAACTTCAGTTTTGCACCAGGCTGTATGCGCGTTGAATTTCAGGCTGAAGACAAGGTGAGTTTCGCATCTAATCTGGTATTTTGGCTCATAGCCTTTTAAGATCACGGAATATAGGTCGATGAAAGTATGTTACGAATCGATGGTCGACTGGCAACAATACCTGGACTACCTATATTGTAGCCCACAATTCCATGGCCTTGAGAGACGCGATTTCGTGATTCTTAAGACGACAAATGGGTTCATTTTCGCGGAGCTTCTGTTTATATTCACCACCTCAGTCGCAGAGTATACATTCCCTATTTGCCTGGTGCGCCCCCTTGACGCCGCAAGCCAACCACGGTCCAAGGATGTCGATTTGAGGCTTCGTCGTCTCCGCTCCAAGTCATCAACGGAGTTCTTTTTTGCGCAGTCAATTGTGCGTGGTGCGCCGCTCATTCGAACCTTCGATAATATGTCTGGCGACTACTTTGTGATGGACGTCGTTGACCACAGCGGCGACCTATTCTTTCGTTGCAATGAAATATTCGGATGGCAATGAATTCGCAATTATATATCATCTGATCCCATTTGACTTATTCCCCTCTTAGGACTACTACATCGGAGACTAATGTACAAGGTAAGACTCATTTATCCATTTCGTATTCCATTGGCTAATGCTTTCGTCATGACAGGCTTTCGCCGTTTAGTTATTTGATTGTCCTGAACTGAAATGGCTACACTCTCCTCGACAGTAATGAAGAATCAATCTAAGTGGTCATCGTCATTGATGAAAACTCCCGCAGAACAACAACCAAGTTCGCAATCGTGCTCTTAGGGCATTGAGACCAACCGCCGCCAGAGGTTTCTCCGATGGTAAGTAGAAGCCCAAGATACCGCCTCTCGTCTGCTAGTGTTCATCAGAATTGGGGGGTCCACGCTGAGTCCCGCCGGTATCCCACACGCTCCGCCGTCTCACGGGGTATCTGGCGGCACCTCGGCCTCCGTGACGCTCGCGGCGGGTTTGCCGAGCGTGTTCTTAGACTTGAGGCCAGCAGGCGAGGTACACTGCCGAAGTCGCCAAATTAAACGTGGCGAACGCGGATCTTAGCCAGTCGTGCGCGGAACTGGAACATGAGCTAGCCTAATCCCGCAAAGAGCTACGGAACAACATGATCGACTCCGCGCAGACACTGAGACGATCGAAGAACAGATTGCTCAGCTTCAGACCGATCACGCGGAGGAACTCGAATCCCTACAAGGCAAGTTGCAGCAAGTCGCTGTAGACCTTCAGGAGGCCCGAGAAGCGCACGCACTGACGGAGAAAGCTTCGCTAGATCTTTCTGCAGCTAACGCCGGAACTCGAGGGCCGCCTCGATATCGTGTCAAAGCAACGTGATGCAGACAGCGTATTAATTGCAGATCTTCAGATTGATAAAGCCACGGAAGAATTGCAGCAGACGACGCGCGAGCAGGATGACCTGGAAATCCTTCTGCAACAGGCCAGAACTGAACTCTCCCGAACCACCGACACCCCAGAAGACCGAGTACGCGAACTACTCGAAGAACGTGTTCGTGCCGAGTCTCATCACGCAAGTAATATGACTCTCAGAGACAGTGCTAACAATCAAGACTCCGCGCGCGCAACATGCTGCCTCTACCTCTGAACAAAGACCATCTCCCGGACAACCCTTCGCGAGCACGCACGCAGTCTCCGCAGGAACTGATCGAACGTCACCGCACGTCAACAGGAACCCGTCCGAGCCAGGCGTGAAGGGGGAGTACCTCACAGGGAGGCAGAAAGCGTCCAGACAGACCCAAACGTGTGCGCATTCCTTCAACTACGAACAACTTAACTCCACTACACTATTGCTAAGGGTTATTGCCCCCATCTCTGCTGCTCGCGAACGCGTACGCAGATCTGACGCGCAGGAGTCGTCAGATCGATCGAGGGAGCGTCAGCCTAGGACAGCACGCCAGCGCAGACGACTCACCTACTGTTGCGCTCCGGCACGGGCGCAGATCGAGCATCCACACGGGGAATTGCCTTGGGGCGGGTCGGCGTCTTGAACTGACGCGGGCGGCGGCGGCGGGGGGTGTTGCAGGAACGACAGGACCAGGGTCCACTTAGCCAAGGCGAAGCCCGAGTCAGCCAATCCGCTTCCCTGCGGATTCAGAGAGTGAGTACTCACCGACGTTCAACACGATCCGTCGACGCTTTCGCGGGGCGTCCGGGAGAGTGTGCTCTCGTTTACGTTTGTTCGAGGGGCTCATTCTTGCTGAATTGACGAAGGAAAGCTGATGGAGGAAAACTGACGACGGTTGGCGCTCGCGTAGTTGGGAAACCGCGCACAGCGCCAACGTTCGCTTATTACTAACGTCGACATTTTCGTCGATTTCCTTAGCTCTCGTCGAAAATACGCATAACATCCTCGTACACAGTGATTCAGAACGCAGCAGGCCCAAAGAATCATCAATAAGTCCCCCTCGTACCCCCAAGCTTTCATCACGGTCCGCCCGCCGCCTCCACCGCCCTTGTTTACCCCGCCGCTCGCAAAAGAACGGCTTGACGTCGCCTTATGCGTCGTTCTCGTTCTCACCTCGCCGTGCCATCCGACTGCGGTTTTATTGTGCGTGCTCGTGTTTTGATTTTGCCGTGCAGTTTATCAATGGGCAATTTTTCCCCAACGGTCCGAGTCACGCCCCCATCGACTGTGCGCGCGCGGATGTCGGTCTAATATCACTGAGTCGCCCAACAGCGAATTCGAGGAATTCTGAGGGCCCTCTGGGATTTATAATTTAATTATAATGTACCTTCTCGATCCTGCGACTTTATTATAATACGTTGTCTTCCCTTATGATAATCTTATGATAGCTTGTAATTGTTGGTAAGTCTTATGATATTTATAAATACGAGCCACGTGCTTCTAATGTGCTTTTAAGACCTTAATAATGTCTTGAAATTACCTTACAATGGTAATTATAAACCGGGCCAATTATAAGGTGCTCCGGGATTTTGCGACAAAGTGTAATTACCCGCAAGAAAGTCCAACCGCAAGGGACAGTGATGTTTGTATATATTTCCGCTTATTTGGAGTCTGTTGTCGAAACGAAAGCTCTTTCGATTTTGGTATTGTAAGCACATAAAATTTAGGTTTTTATTTACTGATGTACCTGACACTGAGGTAGCTCACACATGGACGCTCCTTGTGGACGCTCAACATCTCTTCAACAATTGCCAAGTCGGATCACATCTGGGTGAGTGGTGTGGATGGTCATGAACCTAGTGTGTCCAATTCCAGTTTTCGTCGATTCGCCTCTGCGCGGCTTCATAATCGATGTCTGATTCGTCGTCGCTTTTGATCATTTTGCGTCGCCTGCTTCGGGTGTTTCGTGGCATCTCTGCGTTGTCCAAAGTTGGTCCTGAGGACGGTTCCCTCTTCCGCTTGAATGGGTGTGTCTTAATGGCAAGTTGGGGCAAAGACAAGTCGAAGCTTAGCATGCTGGGAGAGTGCGTGGTGCAGGGATGATAACAGGAGTCATTTTGTGCGTCGTTCCGGACAGGCGAGGCTTCAGGGTTCTGGGTGGAAGCAATCGTGTCGAACTCAGCTAGTTCCTTCCGACATAAGGCTTCGACTTCTTTAAGCTCCCATATTTGAGTGAGTCGGAGAATGGCTTGGAGAATGGCGGCCCAGTCTCGAGATGTGTCGTCGTAAACTGAGTGGTGGGTATCGTCGAGCTCCCATAGAAGGAATGCTAAGTCGTTAGTCTCGACATCGTGGGTGGTGACTCGAAGCTGCTGCTGTAGACTGGAGGTGTTTTGCGGAGTCTGTGTGACATCGTCACCATCTATTGCGTCTTCGGCTGACGCTCCGGGGATCTTCCAGAGTCTGTGGAAGTATGTGGATTCTCGGGCGAAAATGTGGCTGTAGACATCAGACTCGTTGTCCATCGTTTCAAAGGTTATGTCCGCTTCGGACAGCGAATAAGCCTTGCGCTGGTTTGTTGGCAGGGTTGGCGCGCTAAAGGAGTCGGATGCCAGTGGGTCGGGTTCGCCGTTGCCGACATTGCTGGTTGTATCATTCTCGTCGTTCGCGGAAGCGTAATCTGTG
Organism: Lactarius indigo; assembly: GCA_025766275.1. NCBI lineage: Eukaryota > Fungi > Basidiomycota > Agaricomycetes > Russulales > Russulaceae > Lactarius > Lactarius indigo. The sequence goes on along the minus strand of JAFKAC010000050.1, from coordinate 172,357 downwards.
GGAGGAGGAGGAGTTGGGGTGGTCATAAGGCAAACGTTGGCTGTTCCGTGACCGAGGGTATGGGGGTCGTCGCTGTTCGGAGGGCGTCGTTCAAGACACTGAAGGTCGAAGTACGAGAGGAGGGGGAAGCAGAATTATCGTTCTTTTATAGTGACAGAGTTGTGCGGCTTCCTGTGTGGCTCGGAACTGACTGAGCCAGGCCTTTTTGTGGTCATGAGTTTGTTCGCGGTGATCCTTTGATTGGTTGATTCGTGGGTTCTTTGGGGAGCTGTATTGCAAGCTCGTCGGGTTCGCGGGGTCATTCTAGCGCCTTGCGGGGAAAGATGCTGGTGTGACGACAATTACTAGTGGGTTTGGGAAGGTGATGCGAAGCATTGTTGTCGGACACATTTGGGGACAGGGTTTGCATGATGTTGTTCACATTGGTTAGTGTTGTGTTGAATGACGCCGGAGTTTCTTCCTCTTTGTGGTGGTACACGGGTTCTAGGATGGGTTGCCTGGGCTTGACATGTTGATCGCGTGGCCCGAAAGCCACGATTTTGCAGAGGTCGTTTAGCGGAGTTGGTTGGAAGACGAGAGGAGATGGTTCGTAGCTAAGACAAGGGGAAGATAGGATTCGTAATCAGCTGAGGGTGCTCGATGTAAACCTGCTGTGTCGGCGACACAGGTATTCCAATTCTACGGGGGTCAAAGTAGGGACCTTGGTCATAGTTTGTGGTCGGGATCTGTTCAGATTCGTGCATGGCGAAAGAAAAAGAAAAAGAAGGCAGTTCGGTGGTGTCCACCCCCTCTTCAGGACGTTGCTTTCCACAGCAACGTTGGTCGGTAGTCCCCGTTTTTGGTAAGGATAACAGAGGGGGTTGTGATATTCATGGTTTTCCGTCTTGTTCCAATTCCTTGTCCGAGAAGTCATGGCTCAACGGGGCACCTGATAACGGGCAGTCTTAGAGTCGCTTGGTACCAAACGACTATCGCTAGCGAGCAACTCCGGTCCACCATGAATCAGGTCCGTGATACGTACGCCCAAGCGTACGCCAGTCAATATGGATTGTTGGAAGAGCGTTTCTAAGCAGATAATTCCGGAGTTCTCGAGTGTCTGTTCCGAGTAGTCACAGCGAGATAGTTGATGGGATTCCTGGGGCTTTATTCGTGCTGAGAGTTCCTACAGTCTTTCCCATGTTCAAAGGTGATGGCATCATCAACGTACATGCCTAGCGTGGTGTCGGTGTCGGGGGGACAGGGCCTGAGCTTGAGCCTGAGTATACAGTATATCGGGAAAGCTGCCAGAGCGCTCACTGTGCGGTCACGTGTGACATGTGACATGTTCTCGCTTGACGACTCCGCCGTTGCCACGTTTCCACAAAAAAACCCTCACCGCCTTCTATCCATATCTCTGCTGTCCGTTTTTATGCCTCGACTGTCGACGATGCATTCTCCTCCTACTCACTGGGATAGTCTTGACTCGTTACCCGGGTGAGCGTTTGTTACTACCCCCTTAGTCCTCGTCCTGCAGGCTAGAGACCATAGGGCGATGCCCTTACCCTCTTCCTCCTGCTGCTGCCTTCTGACGACCTTAGGCCACCCCTTGGGTGAGCCGCGTTCGGGAGCCATTGGCACCGGCGCGCGCGTTTGCTGGGTCGGTCTCAGTATGGCCAGTCTTGCCGCCCTTGTGGGCAAACCGTCACTACTCGCCATCTGTCGATGGTCAATCTTGGCTTGTTGAAGCCGGGGAAGAGGAAAGCGGGGCAAGGCGGGAGTGGCAAGCCTCTCGGGTTCTGGGCGTGGTGCGGGTTCCACCAGCTTCTCTCTTTTGCGGGGGTTGAGGTGAGTACTAGCGACATCTTTATGCAGCCGAGCCCTTCTGACTCTCCCTCTCTAGACCTTGCCCGACGACCTCGACCTGCTGGCTAGAGACCATAGGGCGATGCCCTTACCCTCTTCCTCCGCCGCTGCCTTCTGACGACCTTAGGCCGCCCCTTGGGTGAGCCGCGTTCGGGAGCCATTGGCACCGGCGCGCGCGTTTGCTGGGTCGGTCTCAGTATGGCCAGTCTTGCCGCCCTTGTGGGCAAACCGTCACTACTCGCCGTCTGTCGATGGTCAATCTTGGCTTGTTGAAGCCGGGGAAGAGGAAAGCGGGGCAAGGCGGGAGTGGCAAGCCTCTCGGGTCCTTGGCGTGGTGCGGGTCCACCAGCTCTCTCTTTTGCAGGGGGTTGAGGTGAGTGCTACTGACATCTTTATGCAGCCGAGCCCCTCTGACCTCCCCCTCTCTAGACCTCGCTCGGCGACCTCGACCTGCACACTGGAGACCATGGGGTGGATGCTCCCACCCTCCTCTGCCCTCTGACGACCTTAGACCGCCCCTTGGGGTGGGTCATTCTCAGGAGCCATTGACGCCCATGTTTGATAGTGTCAGCAATAGCGACTCACTTCGTGGCGTCCTTGAACGTCGACTGTGTAAGGGCGGTTCATTCAGGGGTCGCCGACATCGCGTGCAGCGTTTCGCTCATGCATTGACTTTGGTGATGCGGGTAAGTAGGTGTCGCTCCATACTGCTACCCTGCTTAAAACAATTCCGAAGGCATTTCTGCCCCTGAAAAACGAATGGGGCAAATAGCGCGGGTCACGACAGCGAGTCGGAGTGGAGGGGGCTTGCCGACGAAGTCAATGGGTATATCTCAATAGCGGGTGATGACCGCGGCGACGACCCACATCAATGCGAGGAAGCGGTTGAGAAACGAGAGTTAGATGCGGACGATCTGGCTGTGGAGCCCAACTCCGTCGCTGAGCGTCGATAAGCATGCGCTCTGCTTTCAGAGGTGTGTGATACCATTCCCTTGCAGGGCCCTCATTAACAAACGTGTGGGCCACTTTGCTTTCTCAAAGAGCTCATTAGAGCGAAAGAACAATACCGTGATGCCCTGAAGCAGAAAGCCTCTGACGAAGGTGTCTCCCCCCTCCCCCCCTTGTCCTCGTCAAAGCCATCGCGACGCGCTGGATTTCACACGCAATGCGCTTTCTCCGGGTGCTTCGGCCAACAAAAAGTGGTGGATCACCTTTTGCTCAAACCGGAATCTCGATCTTGAGCGCTTTATGCTTACCGAGGTCGAGTGGGAGGTTCTGGACCAGCTATTCAAGGCGAGTAAATACCGCTTCATGTGCCGTGGTTTCTTTCCATTTACTAACTTACCATAGACTTTCGTCGCGACCACATAGCCTGTCGAAGACCGAAGTGTCCTCAATGCACGCCATTTCAGCCATCGACAAGTTCACTGAAGAAATTCGAGCTGATAATCACTAACGAGCTGCATGCGTCACTTTGGCATGCAGCTAAGGTCGCTTTACAGGTCCTCAACAGGCACCGCTTCGTATGCTGATCATTGCGACGCCTGTGGACCATTTATGCGTAAGCTTCTCTTTTCTCATTCGCTGCTGATGCCTTTGAAGTGCTCCACCCTCGATTCAAAATGGTGAATCAACGAGCCGCTGAGCATCCTCCGAATGGTACGGACGACGGGGTACAAGCCAGAGCCCGCCCACGAGCCACCTCGAGCAGTACCCGCTTCAGCTCCAGCAGCTACCAGTTCGCGTGTTAGGAAGAATCGCGTTGACTTGGACATGGTATTAAACTACGGGCATCAAGTTGGACAGGGCTCTGACTCCTTGGAAGAATGCCTCAACGCGCTGCCACTTCCTCGAGAAATGGGCCCCATCAGCTATTGGTCGAAGCAGCGGAGGGTGGGGGAGGCCTTGTTGTGGCGCTCGCACACATGGCTCATTACTCACAGCTCACAATATTTCTTTATCTTCACTGCCATGGTCCTAGGGAGGGTGAGGGGGGACCACCGGGGCCTACTTCGGCAGGGATGCTGTCACGGCCGTTGCCTGCCTACTTCAATACTGAGCGTCAAACGATGAAGGACACTGACACCATTGCAGGCCTTCAGACCCTGCACATTGCCAACTAGCCTACAGCAGCCACCCATCACCTATGGGTTTGACAAGGCCGCCAATGAGCCTTGGGCTATTATTGTCACGCAGTACGCACCCCTTCTGATATCACCCCCCCCTCCCCCGGATCTCGTAATCTCACACCCCGCACTATTGCAGACCTTCAGACCCTCTGCATTATCAAGGAGCCTACAGCAGCTACCATCGCCCAAGGACTTGACAAGAGACCCACGTCTGGACCGCTGATTCACATTTGGTTTTCTCGCGTCATCGGTGATATTCCCAGGCTGACATAAACGAGTAGCCCTTTCCCTCAGTCACCGCCTCTCACTCCTCTTGCTCGCCTCGCACACACACACTTCGACTTTTTCATTCCAACGCCGGCTATCATCGTAAGGATTGGCCTCCACAGCGCCCAGGAAGTGTGACGAACCTTCGTGGAGTGGCGCGTTCTGGTGCACTCTGTGAGGACGAGACACTGCGAGTGGGGCGTGACGTTCGCATTTATGGGGTGAGTTATTGCGCACATTTAACGCCGCCTGGTGTTCGCAATGACTTGCAGGCCTACTGGCTGGCACGGCAAAAGCGGCGCAGCAAGATGGGGCGGTCATGTTACAGCTGACTTCCGTAGGGAAGACGGCGTCCATATTACTACACACCATGCGTTTCCCACAGAGGCGGCATACGGGCGTAAGGTCATCGATTCGCGTGCGTATTCATACCGGTGTACCTGCGAGGGAGATAGGCTACTGAGAAAGATGACGGTGTCGTCGAGCAACACTAATCTAGAGTAAACGCCAGGACTTTCTTCAACCATTCATATGTTCTGTTCTTTTAGACTCTTTTCGTACGCCCTTTCAGCCCATGGAAACCTGGAACCCAGCAACCCACCCTCCCACCTCGTCACCATTATCCCCGCTACCTCGCTGTCTCATTACCGCCGCTGCAGCCGAAGTCCCATCGCCACCGTGACCCTCTCTATCACGTTACCGTCGCCGCCGTGATTGGCGTCACGCGGCTCACATTGGCAGAGTGCCTCTGCGGCGGCATCCTTGTCGGCACCAGCAAGTCCCACAAAGAGCGAAAAAGATAAGTGCTCTGCAAATTACTCGCTAATTAAATGCCTCTAGACTCTAGTCTATCTTAGCGCCGAAGCCAAGGCACAAGCGTACGAACAAATCATCCATTCTCGACTGCGAGGCCGAGGCACGGGTTGGCAATGAGCCACGCGAGTTGTGCGTTCCAGCCCCGTACTATCTATATGTATGGTACACTGTACAGTAGTCTAGATGATTATATTCACCTTGTGCACTACAGCATACCTGAGTACTCGTAGAATTCGAACGAGCACCTCGCGCTTAACTTAGCACGTGTCACTTGAGACGGGAGCGGAGTGGTACAATATATCAACATGTTCGGCCACTTCCGAACGCCACTTCCGAACGTTCTTTTCCCCCTCACTGTCTCAATATAGCTCCTGTTTATGTCTACTAAACTGTAGCTAGCGAATAGAATGTATGGTAACCAGGAAAAAATGGTCCATCGTCGCGCAATGAACAACTTTGGCAACAATGGTTGATAGATGTTAGCACACAAACGGGATGTGCAAGACAAACGTTTCATCCTTGAATCCGAGCGATTGTAATTAGTGGATTTGACTTATGAAATACGGAAGCACGTCCGGTAAATCTCCCGCCCGATTGGAGTTCCCAAAACTCACCCCACAACTAATTTTCCCGCAAATAGGCCTGTCCATATGAAAACGGCTTCACTGCAAGGACTGGGAGGTAAATTATACAAAGGGCAAGGATCCCGATAATCACAACGAATCACATTGTCTCATTTTATGGTCCAAGCGAGAGTCTGTCATCGTGATCAAATTCCCGGCACTGTGGTTCTGGGAGGGCGTAAATCCGCAATGCCGTCTCGCTTATGAATCGGGGTAGGAATTCCGGGAAATCAATCAGCACCAAATAATTTTGCCACCACTGCTTGAACCCGCCATCACTTGCTCCACTCTGTTCAATTCCCCTCTTGTTGTGTCACTATGGCACGTACGAAGCAAGCACGCCAAAAGCCTTCTCCACGTCACATAGGCCCGAGCTTACGAGCCAGGAGGATGACTTCAAGCTGCGCTCGTCCCAACCCCCTATTTGATCAGCAGTTCGAACTCGTTGTCCACAACACTCCCGAAAGCGATCTTTGCGACAAGTGGGCCTCCCACTTCTATGAGCACATGAGGACTGGAATGAACCCATCACTCTATGCAGCAATTGAAGTTCGCGACCGCGCATACCAGGACACTTTTCAGCCGATGATAGATATCCTCCGAAAGGAGCAGGACAGTGTGTACGAAAGGCTCGTTGCACTACACCAGGAGATCCAAGAAGCTCAACAGGAGCTCAAGAAAGCTCAGCAGGATCTGGCGCACCTTAGGGAGGCGAACGACAGCCCACAAGTGCCAAAACGAAGTCACTCAGCTGCGTGCTGTGGGCCACAGCCGTCATGCCTCTCCCCAGTTACCTCGCCTGCATAAGCGTGCATGTAGTGCAAGTGCACCCTCCCCCCGCCACCCCCCCGCTCCCCACCCCCTGCTACCCCGTCACACAACGAAGGGGGACTATTATTCCCTTTGGGGGATGGAATTTGGCTGGTCTCTCCCCCTTGATGCCCGCTTCTAACCATCATGGACACTACCCTCACGCAGACGGATGAGATAGGCCTTTCCTACTGTCCTCCTTTGTCATTTTAAACCCCCCCATTTTTTGGTTACTGTTTCGTACAAGGTTTTGTTTGTCTCCTGTTCCCTAATAGACAGCACTCTGTTGCCACTGTTACCTCCTATCCATCGTGTGATCGTCTCAGAAGGCAGGCCCAACAACGGGCACTCAAAGGACATCCCTTCGTTTCTTGTCATCCCATCAGGCGCCTTCATCTTATGTTATCGACTCGCTCAGATCTCTACATCCAAATCTGGGGCTGAGGGGGATTTTTTTTTTTTTTAAAATCCATTAACGTGCGCCTCAGGGCCAATTACCCTACGTAGCACGGAAACTGTGTATCTAATACAGTTATGAAGCTCGCTTTCGTAAGCGTTTCCGTGTATCTTAATTCCCCTGGGCTGAGGGGATTAGCACACATATCTATCTTTGTGGAAATTAGATCTCGATAAAAATTAGTCCCTGAGCGGAGTACCGAAAGTGCTCCCGCAGTCAGAAACTCTCTCAAAGTCATGACAGATCAGATGGAGAAAGTCGAGCGGGATGCTCCCAATCAAATCCTTGCCCAAGACTTGGTGTGCGAGATTTCGAGACGGGAGTGCTTCATTCAGTTTGCAGAAATCCGACCATCAGATTTCGGAATTGCATTGAGCGCTTGATGCCTTGCTGGCTTGCTCGGATTCGACATCACTTTCATGGCCACTTTTGGAAGGCACAGCTTACTAAATCAAATTAATCAAACCCCGACCACGTTGTTATTCCGGTCGGGCAACTCGGTCATACGTTGACCGAACTGACCAGAATTGACCGAACAATTCCAGAGTTGACTGAGCAGGTGTAGGTGACACCGTGTGTAACTTACAGGCGTGGTGCGGCGGATGTTCTGCAAGGAGCCAACCGTCGTCGAGGCTAATTCAAGTATCATTTGTGGCGTTTGATTTGTGGTAGCAAATAGGAGTGTCGGTGACAGAAGATAAAATCGAGAAAAGACCCCAAGAACCTAGTCGCCGGTATCGCGCAGGCCTTCGGGGTGCGAGCTGTCGTATCTGGGTCCGCGGCGATTGCGGACACGTCTGTATTGGAGGGCTAAAGCCGCGCGCGAGTATGGCGAGGTGGGGAATGGAAAGGGGGTTGGTTGGTTGTAGGTGGTTAGAAACGGCCTGCGCACGTATCTGCGCGGCGCGAAAATTCGCATGGGTGTCCGCCAGGGTTGGGAATGTGTCACGCAGGAGTCGCTAAGGATGTGCGCGAGTGCGGCACACTGGAGAGCGCCAGGAAAGAACTACACTGAGCCCTGAAGCCTGGAGCCTGAGAGGAAGAAGTCGGTATTCTAATCTGAGGTGTAAAGGTGGTCATTACATGGGCTATATACCAGGGAAATATGGCTAAGGAAAGGGATGCATTGGATGACAGGGGAAAGGGGAATGCTAAGTGCGAAGGGAAGAGTCCGGAGTGAGAGAGGAGCCGTGAATTCAGAGAGCGCGGGAAAAAGGCGCTTACTGTAAAAAGCAACAAGGCAAAAACCCTGGGTCCTTTGAGAGTTCGATGCGGGAAACCCCTTCCCCAAGGAGGCCGTTTTTGGACGCTTGAAACCCTTTGGAATGACCGATTTTGCGAAGTCCTACAGACTTTGCCCGTGCGCACGCCAGGGGCCAACGCGCGTGAAGCAGATAATGGTGCGAGCGGCCTTTCGCTTTCTCGAAATTATTCCGGCGTTGAGAGTCTAACATGAATTGCGTTAGACTCGTTAAAGACTAGGAAAGGTCGATGAGGAGCAAAGAATATGCGTGACCAAAGGGAGATGTTACATGCGGTACGCTGTAGAGACCAGCGAGTGCAAAATAAAAGCGACGGAAGCCAGTTGATCCATTCCTTCCCGAAGCACTTGATGGCCCATGTAGCCTGGTGTTGGCGTGGGAGAGAAGGATGGACGTGAAAGCTAAAATTGCAGAAGTGGTGGCGGAGGAGAGGAGAGGGGGAGAGTTCGAGAAGGCATTCTTGAACAGGGAGAGGAGGCGCGTGCGATGCGGCGCATATACGATGCTGGATCGAGGAGAGTTATGAGATCGAGCACGCCCGTCGAGGCGAGCCGCTCAGCGAGGAGGGAAGTGCGAGCCCGGATTTTTCGTGAGTCACTCGTTTCGGGCTTTGAGCTAGTCTTGGAGTGTGCGTCCCATATTAAGGTATCCAAGATTCTCTGCGCGACGTCTCAGGCGTAAGAGGAGATGAATGCTATAGTCGCCGCCGAGTTCACAGTCTGCATGAAGGAATCGAAGGTTTTTTGTACGATCAGAGATATCTTTTGGTTAAGCGATGCTAGCTGAGAAGCTGAAGCGCTGACGGCTTGGACTGCGTATATGATGACGGGTAATGCATCACGGGTCACGCGGTCACGCGTTACGTCTTACTTGACGCGCTTTTCGGGACGCGCTTTTCGACGCCAACGCCTGCGCCAACGTTCATACCATGTCGAAACTTACTAAAGGTCAACTCATCCGTCAAATGATCCGTTGTCCGACGAAACAGCGAAGAGGTCGACGACTCCCCCGCTGCTTTGACTGTGTCAGAAATAGTGACGAATGTCGTTTTCAGAGTGCGTTCACTCGTCAATCTATTATTGGTGAAAATCCTATCGTGTCCTAATGCTCCATTTGGCAGATAAACGCTTGCATAATGACATGGGGGATGTGGAATTCGATTTCACGGGGTCTACTGAACCTCCAACGTACCGGCAAAGGATGGATCGGAGGGACACCCTGGAGTCTATCCGTGCGAAGATGGTGAGTCCCTTGCTAAGTTGAAGCCCTCTATCTCACCGTCGTACTTGAGTCTGTCCTCCTCTCTATCCTTGAACCAGTCCTCCGCGATGAATACACGCACATCACTTCTAGCGTTGCCACTATGCATCACCCTCTTGACCCTCGTGAAAGAGCGTTATGTGGTAGGACAGTAGACTCACGTCATTCCTATCCTTCCTCATTCAGCTGTTCAGATGTATGTTTTTCGGATCTCTTTTCGCTGGCTCGATTCTGCCGCTCTTGTGGGTTTGAGGTTTGTGGAGAATGTGTATATGGGGAGAGGAGCGTTAGTACCTTCATATTTTCGCCTGTCTGATCTGCATATGTTACTGCCATGGCCCCTTGCTTTAGTTGCCGCATTGCTCTATCGATAAACGCCCTGCCCACGAGCTGGAGCTCCTTGTCCCTATCTCTCGATTTCGTGTCCAGGACGTTCAAACTCTCCTTGAGCAGATGGACGCCTTCTCTGCGTCTTCCCCGCCGCCATTGTCACTTGTGGCCTTGCCGAGGTACCTGGCCTCTCTACCTTGTGTTGGATACCTGCTGACTTTGCGTCTCTCCATCAAGTACAGAAGACCGTGACGTGCTTCGACTGCGGTCATGGAAGCTCAGTTCTAGAGAATTTGCCATTTCCTGGGCCAACAGCGTGCCGGTCATCTGCGAAGGCATCTTGTCAATGAAGCAAATCTTTCTTACTCCAGCATATTTTATGCAGACGTTTGGAGATGAGGAGGTTGACGTCATTGATTGCGAGTCAGGGGAGTTTGAGGAAGGCACACTCAAGGACATCTTGAGATTGTATGACACCCGCCGAGAGCCACATGATCGAGTCTTGAAGGTTAAGGTTCGTTCCTCATTGCCTTATGTCACCGAAATGGGGTCCACCATTGGTGGGGTTGTCAGGACTGGCCGTCTCAAGACACTTTTAGAGGCGGCAAATTTGCCGAAATATATGAAGAATTCGAAGATTGCTTGCCGTTTCCCCGCTTAACTCGTCTCAACGGCAGAGACAATTTGGCTGCACATTTTCCAGACGACGCGGGCTTGCCACCAGACCTAGGTAACAGCGGAGCTACCTGTTCGTACTCGATGGCTAAATGTAACGATGGCGGTCTAGGCCCTAAGGTTTACTTTGGGCTCGCAGCTAAGCAGGATGACAATGGATCAACGTGACTCCATTGTGACCTCACTGACGCGGTCAATGTCTGTGTGTTTGCTGCTCAACAGAGCGACGGATTCCCAGGGGGTGCCCGATGGGACATCTTTTCGCCTCAGGATACAACGCGGCTCAGACAAATCCTCTCCGTGCATACCGAGCCTGAGGACCCTGTCCTTGCCCAAAGCACGTATCTTACCCCTGCCCGATTGCGCGAGCTGGAACTTAGCCATGGCATCAAGGCGTACACATTCTTCCAACATGAAGGAGACGCAGTCTTCATCCCTGCGGGATGTGCTCATCAGGTAAGTTGCAGCTTGATGCACGCCATGACCGTCAAAGACGTCGAGGGCGTAGGTCAGCAATGTCACAGACGCCATTAAGATAGCCTGCGACTTTGTTTGCGTTGAGCACTTGTCAACCACTATCGGGCTCGCGTCAGCCTTCCGTCAGCATCGCATTTCTAAACAGTCTGGGGATGATGTCCTTCAGGTGTACACCACGCTTCTACATGCATGGTGTTCCCTTGTCAGGTTTCACAAATTATATTCGGAACACCCTTACACGGATTTTGAAGGTGCGTGTTGTTCATATCCCCATCAATATTTCTACCCAAATTCAACAGAATGTGACGGGAATCTTAGCACCTTGGGTGGCGCAGATGCAAACTCGTTTGATGGCGCGATAAACGCCAAGACGGACTATGTACCTCCCCGTGCAGTGCCAATTAGTTCCGGTCCATCCCTGCGTACTACGCATGGCTCTGGAAGCCGCAGACGTCGGAAGCCCGGACCTCGACGGAATGGAGAACTCAGCTGCCCTGTTCCCTCTTGCTCAAGGCAGAAATTTGCCCGTACCGGGCTGATTGATCACATGTAAGCCATCGTTCACGTGAATCGCCCCAGCCCTTGATGCAGTTCCCAGTAACTTTACCCACAAAAAGTATAAGCTGGAGGGCGGCGTCTTGAAGCGACTACGTGATACAGTTAATTGTTCTTTGGATGAGTTTTCGAAGACGGTTTTGGACCACGTTGAAAAACGGCACATTGAGATTGTCACCACGGAGTCGCAGCTCTAATTCATTCACCCCACTTTGTAGTCGCAGTCCCGAGGGTTATGTATTTCCCAGAATTGAACAAATAACACTACACAAGCCTCACACCTCGCCCGAAGTTGGCACTGAATTTTATTCGGTTCCTGTACTTGATGTACAAAACCCCAGGTGCGGAAGCAACGAGTGGCACGGGACGAATTGGGTTGACATCTAAACATTCCGCATTGTTGCCATCATTTATCTAAGCATTTCCCACACCAGCACCCGCCCTCGTCCATCTTTTATACTGTACTACAGTATGCCTGATCCAAGGCCTGATCACTCATTCGGACGGGACTACTGAGTCAGACGGTCACGCTTAGTCACGGTCCTATTTTGGAAGGTTTGGAACTCCGATCGACTGAAGAGGCTAAGACCACTCGCGCACTTCCCTCCAATAGAGCCTTTTTTCTAACTTCGCAACACAACAAGATTTCAACAACAAAAAAAGGTTCGAGTACATTAAGGTGTAATACTAGACATTGTGTATTTAATGTTGTGAGGATCGAGTCAGAGGTGAGTGAGATAATTGATGTGTTGACTCAGTGGTCCCGTCCGGATGAGTGATCAGGCATAGCATATTGTTTTGATTTGATGCCCTCCTCATATTCTGATGGCCGTGTAAATTCACTGATCGGTTTCACCTTGACTTTCACTGATGGCCCTCGCTGCTGAACTAGCGCCCAGTCTGGAGCACGTATGTCCACCGTAGCGTAGCAGACCCAAGAGCAAACCAAGAAGTCAAGCAAGAAGTCGTACAAGTACACTAAGTATAGCACATACAAAATGATTACATGTACAGTGCCTTGGCGTGAGCGCTATCCGGTCTCGGCTATTAGGTCTACGCGCGCGTATCATAGAGACAAGGGATGCCTCCTGGGGGGCAGGATTATTTTTCGTCCCTCCACCTTTCACACTTGCTTCCACAAAATCATTCCCTCCTGCCCGCTGTGTTACATGGATTGTTCCGACTTGTTTGCCACAAACAAACACTTTCGGGTTTGTGTTACCTTGCGGAGACGAAATTTGCCACATCGGGGCGCGCCGAGCAAGCGAGAATTTAAATTTTCACTTTTGCTTCCCGCTACTCCCCTCGTCAATGTCTACCTCTACCATCATCTTAGCTTACCTACCTCTTTGTCCCACGTCCTCACCACCTCCGCCCAGTGTTCCTCCTGGCCCATAGGCCCCTGAGCTGCGAGCCTCCTCCAGGCCACTAAACGCTCAGGGGAGCCGGTCTCTGTACCGCGCGTTCCCAGGGTGTTAGAGGGACTGCTCTCTCTGCCTGTTTGGCAACTCGCAGGCCGTGCCGTCTCCTTTTGGAGGTGGTCAATCCGGTGGTCAGTTGGAGACCTGATCCCGGGAAGCGGAAGCGAGGGAGGGAGGGGAGCGTGCTACCAATTGTCTCTGGTTTTTTTTCGTCCCATGTCCTCACCACCTCCGCCCAATGTCTCTCCTGGCCCATAGGCCCCTGAGCTGTGAGCCTCCTCCAGGCCACTAAAAGCTCAGGGGAGCCGGTTTTTGTACCGCGCGTTCCCAGGGTGTTAGAGGGACTGCCCCTTCTGCCTAATCGGCAACTCGCAGGCCGCGCCGTCTCCTTTTGGAGGTGGTTAATCCGGTGGTCAGTTGGAGACCTGTTCCCGGGAAGCGGAAGTGAGGGAGGGGGGGGAGAGGGCCTGAAGCATATCCACAGTCTTTGTGCAGTACATGTGGAGTTTGTGTTTCGCCCCCCATTCCCATTCTCAACTTCCAGTGTTGCGCTCTGCCGAAGCTTGCAGTTTATGCTGTGAGCTTGAGCATGTGCATGACGTGTAGTACCTCGCCGAAGCTCATGGTCGTGATACTATGCAGCTTGAGCGTGTGTGCTCCTGGTTGTACCCCCCCTTTTTTTTTTTTTTTTTTTTTTTCCATTTTCCTCCTTCGCTTTCCCCAGCCCCGGTTCCTGGCCGCTTTAACACTTGGAGAACATTACCGTCGTGACTAGTAGCAAATGCGCAATATGGGGCTTGACTCCACCAACGCTCTTCCTGGCTCTACAATCTCTGAGCCTCCTCTCGCCAACACGCGTTTGGTGAGGTCGTACACTGTTCACACTTTAACCTATTGGTACTCGCATCACTTTTCTAAGGTGCTCGCTCATCTGGCTTGCACTCTTGAGCATATAGGACATTTTCGTGCGTGTCCTGGTAGCACTCCACGACAGGAGCCATCATATTTGTGGTCCACGTCGACGGTATCCTCACCGTGTGAGATTGAGCGCTTCAAAACTGAGCTGACCCCCTGATGGGAAATCTCCAACCTCGGCCCACGGAAATACGCCCTCGGTATAGGTATCACCTTTAGTGGTGAGAAACGAACCATCTCATTGTCTCAGACGGCCCTCATAGACCCCGTTGTTGGAGAGTTTGGCCAGTCCTCAGCTCATCCGGCAGACACCTCTATAGTCGCGGGTTTACAACCGCAACGTCCTGACCTGACCGCTCCTTGTACCATCAGACATCGCCGACTGGGCATCACGTACGCTTTACCGCTCTCTAGTTGAAGGCCTCATGTATATCGCTGTCGCCACCCGCCCCGACATACCCTATGCCGTCGGCTACCTGGCCGCCTTCTGCGACTTCTATCTGCCGAAACACTGGTCTGCGGCCATACGCGTGGTCCGATATCTCAAAGCAACGTGTTCCGTCTGTCTGGAACTTGGTGACTTTAATCAACCTCGGCTTCTCGGCTACTCCGACTCCGACTACACGAATTGCACGAAGACCAGTCGCTCAATTGGGGGCTACTGCTTTCCACTCGGCCGCCCAGCGAGTCTCAGATCATTGGTGTCACGTAGTACGTACCCATTCTCACAGCTCACCCCCCACATGGTCTCACACTCTTCATTGCCATCGCCCTATGTAAGGTGAAGGAGACCACCGGGGCCTGCCTCGGCAAGGGTACCGTCGCGGTTGTTGCTTGCCTATTTTAACACTGAACGTCAGGCGACCAAAGGACTCGACAAGTGGTCTACGTTCGAGCCGCTGATTCATGTTGTTTTTTTCTCGCGTTATCGCTGATATCCCCGCGCCGACATAAACGCGTACAAGTGTTAACCCTTTCCTTCAGCCAACGTCTCACTCGCCTCGCACGCACGCGCTTTGACTTGTTCGTCTCAATGGCGGTTATCATCCTATGGAACGATCTCTACAGTGCCCAGAGAATACAACGGACCCTTGTGGAGTGGCGCATTCGGGCGCATTTTGTGAAAAAGAGTCCGGAAGCGGAACGTGAAGTTCGCGTTCATAAGGTGAGTTCCTACGCACCTTTAACACCCCGGTACTCGCAATAACTTGCAGGCCTACAGGCTGGCACGGCGAAAGTGGCGCGGCAGAATGGGGCGGTCATATTACCGTCGACTTCTGTACGCGCGCCGGGGTCCATGTGACGACACGCCATGTGTACCGTACAGAGGCGGCATACGAATGTAAGTTCATCGAATCGTATGCGTATCTATACTGATGTCTATCTGGGAGATAGGCTACTAAGAGAATATGGTGGCGCCGTCGCGCAACTACCCACTTTAGAGTAAATATTAGGACGTTCCTACTTACTATTCGTGTCTTCTTTTTCCCTTAGACCTTTTCTTCGTCTCGGGAAACCTGGAACCCGGTAACCTCAATTGCCCCCTCGTCGCCGTCCTCCCCGTTACCTCGCCGTCGTATCACCGCTGCTGCCGCCGACGTCCCATCGTCGCCTCTCCATCGCGTTACCGTCGCCACTGTGATTGGGGTCGCGCGGTTCGCGTTGGCAGATTGCCCCGGCGGTGGTAGCGCCAGCAAGCCCCACAAACGGCGAAAAGGCTAAGTTCTATTCAACATGACTGCAAAGTACTCAAATACCTGTACTCTGTCTCAGCACGAGAGCCGAGGCACAACCGCAGCACGCCAACCCACAAGCGACGAGCAAATTACTCATTCTCGAATGCGAAGCCGAGGCACAACTCGTATGGGTCGGCGATGGGTCGCGCGAGTTGTGCTCAGTACGCAGACGTGTCTGCCCGGTTCTGTACTATCTATAGGGTATACTGTACAGTAGTTTAAACAATTTTATTCATCGTGCGCACTACATACTCGAGTACGAGTCTCGGCCAGGGAATTCTGTATTCGTACCAACGTGTACGAGTCGAGAACGAGTGGCTCTTCGGAAATTTCCGACGAGTGCTCGTACTCGCAAGTATTCTCTAGACACACTGGCAACACACTCTACCACGTCACCTTTGTCGATATGATCCTCATTATATTGTGTGATATTACATCTGTGCATGCTAGAGAACATAGGGTATTTATTTTGGGAAGAATACCAGGAAAGTAGTACTGCCAGTGATCTTCACACTCGTTTGCCTAACTTAGTACATGTCTGTTGAGGTCACGACACCTAGTACTGTACGTCACGTGACAGGACTCGCATCCGTTTCCGTTCGTTTCCCTCAGATTCTTCTACTCTTCGCCGAGGAGCTAAGGGTAACCGTTCACAACGTTCACTAGCTTTCCGTTTTTACATCCCCGTAGAATTGGTTTTTTCTCTCTATTCGCTCTCGCTCTTCATATATATGTTCTCCATACAGGGCCATACCTATTTGCCTTGCTTGATCGGACCTGTATTGCGAATGATGTAATTTATGAAGGCTTAGTCCCTTACAATGGTTGCGGATTGGCGCACCCACACTTGAGACGCTATTGAGATGATGGCCTAGAACTCGCCAGAGGTGACAACAATCATGTCGTCGACCAAGACCTAATCTAAACCATTCAAATCACACCGTTCTCTCTCAGGTTTACGATTTACCATGGGTCTGTGACCTCTCCTCCCATATGCTTATGCTTCCTCGTGGACAGATTGTCATCGATCGAACCTGACTCGCGCTGGGATCAAAGGAAAGGGCATAGGCGATGCGCAGATTTATTCAGCAAGAAAGAGGCAGTCTGCCCACACAAACTCGGTACCTACGATCGAAATGAGAAGAGGGGGGGAAAGAGTGAGTAGGAGTAATTAAACAAGGGCGAAAAGGATGGAACGTGAGGAGAACAGAACGAGAATGGGAACGGGAACTGGAACGGAACGCGACGGCGGAGTGAAAGAACAAGAGGTGGCAAATCGGGAAGCACAGAGGAAGTTGCTAGTGAGGCCTAGTGATGGGAGGGCCAAAGTGATTGTATCGTATGGGGTGGAAACTGGAACAAACAGAGTAGGGGGAGACGGTAGGGAGAATCAATATTCAAT
Source organism: Lactarius indigo (assembly GCA_025766275.1). Lineage (NCBI taxonomy): Eukaryota > Fungi > Basidiomycota > Agaricomycetes > Russulales > Russulaceae > Lactarius > Lactarius indigo. The sequence continues at coordinate 155,380 of JAFKAC010000050.1, read as the reverse complement.
TCGGGAGCGATATGCGAACGCAAGTCCGACGAACCACTAAAGCTGCAGCTAGACCTCACTCTCCGGTGCTCCTAGTCCTGGCTACACCCCCTGGTTTGCGACTATATGTAGGCGGGATCAACGGCCGTATGCGAAAACGTGAATGCACGAGATTGCTCCCTCTGGACTCGTTGCGTTTTTTCATCCCAGGCTGTTTGCCATGGGCCTGAGTTTGGCCATCCTCTGCACAAGAGGGAGGCTCTGGGTTGCCTCTTTTGCGCTCCTGCATCCCAGGTTGTTCGTCATCGGCCTGAGTTCGGCTATCCTCCACACCGGAGGGAGCCACTGGTATCCCTGAGGTAGAATGAAGCGCAACGTCGCGCTCAAGGTCGCGGATTTCTTCGGTAAGAGCTAAGGCCTTACGATCCCTCCAATAGGAGGGTTTCGGTTTCGGCCGGTGGGGCCCGCAGCTCATCATGGCTAATTTTGGACGGCGTTTAGGCGGGACGGGTTTTGGGAGCAGCTTGGATGACTGCCTGGTGGCCACCATGCTGAACGTGCTTGAAGGCGCGTGCGTGTAGTCGTGGGTTAAAAGGTAGAGGAGTGGAAGGAGAGAGAAGAGGAGTAGTCGAGAATAATGCAAGCGAACGCACTGTGGTTCGATCGGTGAAAGAAATTGACTGGGATTGAAATAATTGTGGTGGTTAGGATGATTTGATCCCCAGCAAAAGCGTAGAATCAGAATATATTTATTGGGCCCTCCCTTGATCTCCTACACGCGCTCGGTGGATCTGACTCAGATTACAGTACATACAGTACATGCAAGTGATTTGCCAGGATAACACTTCATAGAGATAGTTCATATATTATCATATCGACTCCAAAAGTCTGATTGGAAAAATATTGTGTCGATGTTTTGTTATTCACGATTTGGTAAACTTTTTGAAACTCCCAACTCGTGATAGTAAGTACCAGCGCCTGATGCCAAAATGTCAACTAATTTAGAGGATGTTGCTGAGTGCTTCGGCCGGAGCTTTCATATCCGGCACATACACCACATGCAACAGCTCTGAGTGCCATGGTAGTCAATTGTGACATGAAAGGCGGCACACATGGTGCAGAGGCTTTCTCAACACAACGGATGAAGAGATATTCAATGCTGTCATGGAGGCTAAACAGGCACAGGAAGAGTGCCAGAGTGGTCAGGACAAGTCGGACACCATTTCCGAAGACATCCCAATGGACCCAATCCCACCGCGTGCTGAGGCACACCGTGCAGCAAAGACTCTCAGCCGCTATACAAAGGACAAGAACGACCCATTCCTCCAGCAGTTGGACTCGACGACGCTGGTGACATTCGGGTGGCGGACATGTGCTCTTGAGATGGAATACATGAGGGCCAGTAGAATAACATCATATTTTGTTCGGTAAATACAACGCTCGAATCAATTCTAGACAAAAAAATTGAGGTGGGTTTGTCTTGCACGTGACTCAGGCCCATTTTTCAAGTCGCGAATACGTTCTTCGATTCGTTTGGGGCCCCATCTCAGGGGTAGTTATAGGTACAAGTACAGTAGTATAGAGCGAAATTTCAATAACTTTTTGGAGTGTCTTGTAAGGCTCATCGGAAACATGCACGGACCTTCGGGCATTTGTACAGTAATTCGGGGACGACACTGGACCACGAGACTGTCGCGCTTGCCTCTCATTCGAGGCTACAAAAACACAGTCATGTAAGCGCGAGAACATTCGAGAGAATGAATCATAGCTGCTATAAGCAGCTTTCCGAATCTGCAAATCAAGAATGAACGAGACGGAAACATTTCATTGCCACTGAGGGGCATTCCAAAAATTATCGGGCATACGCCCCGAGGCTGAACGTGGTACGCGCGGACGCAACCGCCGCTTGGGCCTCTAGCGGAATAAATCCGCCATCAGGTGTCTCCCGAAGGGGTATGGGTTATCAGAGAGTCGACGCTACCTCTTTTTTTTTTTGACACTTTGTTGACAGTTGTGCTGACACTTTGCTCGCGTAGCACATTCAGTTGACAGATTGCCCTTCACGAAGTACATTTGGTTGATGACATGATGACAGATTGCTCGGCAAATTCCACCAGTCTGGCTAGTGACCACGGACCGGTCACTGCGGCGTGACGGGAGACTTGGGACGGGAGTGGAGTGGCACAGTATATCAACTTGTTCGGCCACTTCTGAACCCCCTTTACCCTTTACCTCGTTTAGCACCCCTCCCCCCTGGGGACGGGGAAGGCAAGCAGCTGGTGCCGACCCTGGTGCCGCGCCTGTCCTCCCCGCATCCTGATGCCCCGCACCCCCCCTCACCCTGCCTTACCGGCATGGGGGCGGGGAGGGCAAGCAGCTGGTGCCGACCCTGGTGCCGCGCCTGCCCTCCCCGCACCCCGATGCCCCGCACCCCCTCTCACCCTACCTTGCTGGGGCGGAGGCAGGGAGGGCAAGCAGCTGGTGCTGGCAGCGCTGACCTCTGGTGCTCTCCCCACGGTCGTGCCCATATCTTGTTCGTCGTCTTATTTGACGCCCGTAAATTTAGGGCATGATGTTGCAAACCTTCTTGCCGAGATTGCGCGGGGGGTTTCTCTGAAGCGCCTGTCTCCTTAATGGGTGGAATGCCCTAAGTGAATGATACACGTGAGCAATGGCTAGGAGCAGTCAGATCGCTGCAGCGCACCAGAAAACAAAGTCCACCTCGGCACGCCATTGTCGAGCCACCCCAGGGTGCGAAAAAGATGGGGAATGTTGATGTACGCCGTGAGTGTGTGTCCCATACAAAGAAGGCTTCGTCGACGGGGATGAAGCTGCCCAGAAAATACCAATTGGAAAATACCCCAGATAGCGAGATAGAGGTGCATCGGGCTCTGGTATGCAAGCTCACTGCAGTCGCGGCACTGAACTTTGTGACCACGCGCTGAACAATTTTTTTTAGTAATCAGCGTAAAGAAGGAAAATTACAGCAAAATCCAAAATGGGGGGCCCCTTGTGACCACATTAGGCATACAGGCTGAGCCTGAAAGGGTGTTCTGTTAAGTGGGATAACCTTAACTTTGCCGACCCTTTGCTGAAATAACTATTTTATACCCTCGATAACTATTTTATAACTATATATTCGTGAGATACCAAATTTCCCAAGAATTTTAGACTACACTTAATTATGAACCCCGCACGTCAAATTTGGAGGTCAGCTGTTGTCCATTTTTACTCAAGGGGCCCCCCATTTTGGATTTTGCTGTAGAAGGAAAGGAAGGGAATTCGAGCAGCAGTGTGACCGGGTGATTGAAACCCAGAGGCAGAACGAAAACAAATTAAAATTGAGGGTGCTAGGAAAGACTTGGGTGAGTGTATCTACGCTGCAATTGGGTAGGTTGGAGGGAGTGACGAAGATCTTGACGCGTACAGAGGGGTAAGTGAGATGAGGCGCTACTGGCCCCCTTTGCTTGTGAGAGAGCCCTCACCCACAGCCACCTCGGGTGGCTCCTGAGGGCACCTCAGCTCATCAAGTGTGGTGTACATCCCCGCTGCCTTAGCCCACCTGGCACCCTGCTCCGAGATGTAAGCCTGCAGCTGCTCCTCGCTTGAACTTGCCCGCCGGTCCTCATCAGACCTAAAGCCGTTCTCTACCCACCGGAAGAGGCCCCCTGCCGCGTACTGAACTATGCAGAATCGCGTTTCACCAGTCTGGACAGGGGTGTTGGAATGCTTGATGAGCGCGGAGGGTATAAGTACTGTCGAGCCCGGAGGGAACTCTATCACGAGTTTAAAGTCCCAAAGGACAAGGTGACCGCCCCACTTCGGGTCAAAGGAGCCAAGGGGTGTGATTGAGCACCACGCTTGGGCAAGGTTCGCGTTGTCGGTGTGTGGAAAGGATACAGATTGCTCCCCAAGGTTGAAGGACCGACAGGGAAAGACGCCGACCTTGGAGTCATATGGCCGCCGTAGCTTAAGCTTCTCGTCACTGCACGAGTCGCGGCTTGCTCGAAGGGCCTCTACAGTAGCTTTCATGTACCGGTAGTTCTTCGCCCCGTAAATTTTGAAGGCACCTGGGCGCTTGTGAGCTGCAGCTCAGGGGCGGTTTGGGTACTCACTGCTTCCAAAATTACAAATGCGCTGGATAGAGGGGTCCCCCATGATGCCCTCCAGCACAGTGCGGTTGGGTTCCAAATGCCTGAGGTAGCGTGGCTCCTGTAGGGCCCTGTGGGTGGCGGGCCGCAAGAAATAGGGGGGGGGGGGGCGCACCTTTTGCCCGTTTCCAAAAGAAATGCCATGGGACACGCAGGGAAAAGCGCCACGCCTGTTGGTGAGCTCCTTGTCCATGAAGGTCATTAGGCCCGCTGCAGCCCTCAGGGCAGCAAAGGCCCCGCTCTTAGCGTTTTCCCAGCTGCTCTGACTGCGAGGCTGGCCCACAAGCACACCTATGATGCGCTTCTCCCTGTCAAGGAGGGGGTGCGATTGCCTGTGTAGTGCTCTTTGGTGGGGCAAAAAAAAAAAAAACAGATGCGCACCTGCCGTCCCAAGGAAAGTATGCCATGCCGTGCTGGCCTGTAAGCTCCTCCTTTGTGTACGCCTGCATTGGCATGCAGGCATTTCGCTTTCCAACCCAGCCTGGCTTCGTAACCTCTGCATCAGCGCGCACGCTAAAAGGTAGCTGGAGCGACTCCGCGGCTGCTTCCATTCGGCGTTTCTTTACGACGTGCTTGAGCCCCTCATCTGAGCCTTCCCCAGCCTGCTTAGCGCGCCTATTCCTTCGCCTATTCTTGTTTCGCTCTCTCTCCCTCTGGGCCCGGGAGGGCGGACCCTTGGCTGGAGGAACAGCGCAGGGCACTGCGGGGGGGCAAGGGGCCCGCTGCTGTTGCCTTGAGAAGGCGGGCTCGCCCTCCGAGTCCTCTCCAGAGTACTCGTAGTCGGTCAGAGGGCCATCGAAGGCCTCCCTGATCCGCCTCTCTTGCAGGTATTCGTCAATCGAGATTGAGGTCCCTATGGCTGTGCCATCCAAGGGCGCCATGTAAACGCTGGGTTCTGAGAGATATGGGCGTAAGCTCGGCAGGGGCAAAAGGGAGGTAAGAAAGGGCGGGCATAGAGCGGGGCTGGGGGGGAGGGCGAAGATGGAGGAAGAAGGACAGGTGGGGCGAGCTGAGCGGCGGCACCAGTGTCAGCACGGCCACTCAGCCTGCCCCTCCCTCCTGCGTGCAATTGGAAAGGGGGAAGGCAAAGGGGACCAGGGGGATGAGCCAGGCAAGCTCAGCAGCGGCAAGGTTCGCGCCGCAATGCCTCTTCCCAAGCGCATTTGCAGCTAAAATCGTTTTAAGAGTTCAAAAAAAAAGAAAAGAAAAGGCTTAAGGGGTGCGAGGTAGCACTTACTAGCCTTGACTACTCGGAAGAGCGAGTCCCTTGGCGGATGCTCCATCTGTGCGACCAGGTAGTTAGTATGAGCAGTAGAGGTCCGCCAGAGCAGGCTGCACAGTCCGGTGTGAGGGTCAAGTTCAAACAAAGTAGTAGGCTGCCTTAAGTTTTCGCACACTTGATTACTTAAGCGACCTCCCCTGTCGACGGCCTGTTTCGATGCTTGGGACGGCCTTTCAACGAATTGTGATCGGTGTAGTGACGCGTGACGCGTGACGCGTAATTGCTCAACGGACAGCACCTGAGAGCGGGACACGCGTGCGGGCCGCGCGGGGCGGACGAGTCACCGGGAACACTCAGGCTGCGTAAACCTATGTTTTCGAAATCAGAACGCCCCAGACACCCCCGGGCCCGTTAATAGAGAGTTACGCACGGCTTGAGAATCGGGGTCGAGACACCAGGTGAGCGTATTTTATCCGGGAGCGAGGCGGAGAGATCTCGAGGCATAGGTCTACTGTCTCACTCATAGAGTTGCAACGCGGGCATCGCATGTCGCTTTGCAGTAGCCCTCTAAGCGTAGCATGTACAATACAACTCCATTCCAAAAGAGTGGGGCCTCGAGCGCTCGCGCCGGCCGCATTTAGCAGTGCGATCAAACATTCGTGGGCGCCCTGCTGGGCAGACGCAGCCAGCGACCGGGCGGCGCGCCAGGGTCATCGCGAGCAGCACAGTAGGTCTAAATGCTGGCTACGGCTGCGGGGTGTGGGTGGCGGAGAGCAGGAGGTCGAGCTCGTAGCAAGCGCAGCCCGCTTTGTCCCCGCACCACCTTGGGCTGTGCTTATCCCTGTGAAAGTAGTTCCGCAACAGGAGGTTGTGCAAGAGCGGTTGGAGAGTGGCGGTCGGGAAGCACGTTTGGCCTAGATTGAGAGAACCACACTGCCTCTGGAAAGGAAGTGCGGTGGTATTTTAGAGCGTGATGTCTTTCTCCCCAGGTTTCCAGGGTTCGTACAACTCGCATGGGCGCTTCTGGTCTGAACCTCATGGCAGCTATTGTCGAAAAAAAAAGACGAGGAAACATACCTAAGAGCTTGGTATCTCGCTCCTTGACCTTCAAAATAGTTTGCTGATGGATGTTGCCCAACAAGTGATATAGATCACACCCCGGCACTCATTGCAATACACGACAGCGAGCTGCGTATTGGCACCTGGGTATATATTCAGAAAAATACTGGGATGCATGGGACGCACAGGGCCTGTGACCCTCGTCTTTCAAGCGCCACCGCTCGCGAGTCGAACGGCGAAACCAACAGATCCTCTTAAGGAGAGCGAAAGAGACCACAGTGCAACCCTCTATGCATTCGTCGGTGGCAGCAAGGGGGGGTTCGGCTGCTATAGAAAGCGGCTCGTAGTTCGTATGCGACGATGCCCGCTACAGGATCAGCGTCGATCAACAACGGGCCCGGTTGCCGGCCTACTCACTCGCTGGGGAGAGCAAGCCACTTTCGTTACGAGTTGCTTTTTTCTGTTACAGTAATAATGGCAGAATAATATGCATGGGGTTCTGCAACAGATTGACCTGCAGCCGTTGTGGCACAGCACCCTTAGCGGAGGCTCACTTTAACTCATATGGGTTTGGTACTACGCAGAGTATAATTACCGCACTATTGTAGATACATAGCCCTCACAACGCAGCTACTGTTTGATTGCATCAGAGGCCAGCTAGACTCTGCTCTTCGAAGATTTGGTCTTGCGAGTCGCCGTCTGCTTCAAGTGCCACCACCCAGTGCTTGTCCCCCCTCTCTTTGACCACGCCCAGAGTGCCAGCCCATGGGCCACTGGTGACAACCGCGCGCCATCGACTACGGGCTCCAACGGCACAAGGCGTTTAGGATGGACAGAGATCTGCTTGGGGCGACCACGTTTCAACATGGTCACTACTACCTCCCCCTCTCGAGATTCGATTTTATGCTAGGAAAAAGGCACAATTCTGGCGACGCAGTTTTCATGAGCCTTCGGCAACCCGCCATCATCTTTGGTCTTGTCTTTGGGGCAGATATAGAGCGGGATAAGTCTGAGGTCGATGAGTTCTTGTACCCAGCGTGAAAACAGCCAATGATCTGTAGTTTTAAGCTTGCGTTTGCAACCACAGCTAAGGTGTGCCCTGGATATCGCACCTTGCCCTCTGGTTTGGTCAGAGAGACCTGGATTGGGTTCCGGCGTCAGGCCCCGCACTAGAAAGTCAAGTGGCGATGAGGGTGTACGCATTTGAGCTTGGCTGCTTGGTCTAGCCTTGGCCGTCGGCATCCTGGATATGCCAAATGAGTTAGGCATTTTGTCTGAGTAAGTACAATTGATCTTACAAGGGCATAAACTCATGCAATTGAAAAGACTGAAGCGGGTTTGGCCCGGCCATCCGTGCCTCAAGCCCGATGATAACATTCTTGGCTCCAATGTGCTTGATGTGGCCGTGATAACCCTTGCAGGGACCCTGGACGACGACGACCTCTTTACCCAGCAGAGGGTGTCTCAGCTGGTTCTTGGGAAGGGATGGACCTTGTACAGCACAGACATTTAGCCCGGCGCATCTCCACCCTGAACTGCGATTTGTTTAAGCCTACTCTCCCCTCAGAAATGTCGTCACATACCTCTCCAAGCGAGTGTTCGTCTACCACGAGCCCGTGAGTACCTTCAACCTCTCTGATCTATCCCCGTCGCTTGGGTCGCTCGGGTTTCTCTAGCACGTCGAAGTCGACCCATGTACCAGCTGTGAACAGGTAGAAGTTGGGTGGAGGGTTGTATGGCTCTACGGCATATAGTAATTTGACTAAATAAATACATAAATGAGAACACAACTAAGAGACTCAGACGAATACTGACTGTAAGTTGCGACCCCTTGTCCACGTAGATAAACTTCTTGGAGACCTTGTCAACGGACATCACGATCCCGCATGAGTCTGACCGCCGAAGCTTGATATGATCGCCTTCGATGCAGTATAGCGCCAGGGCGCGCAGCGGGACCTGAAGCATAGGAATACCCATCGCAGAAAGGTCTAAGTCAACAGTCGCCACAGACCCGGTGACATCGTGGATGTACCCAATGGCACCGCTATGGTCCCGAGACTCGACCTTGACCCGCTGGCGAGGCTCTAGTGTGCCCTGGGCGAATTGATGAGCCCACGGAGCGAACGACAGAGGGTTGCGGATGTACGATGCCCCCATGAAGTGGCCAATATCCTGGGCGCGCTCGACATCTTCTTGAGGCTAGCAGGGGCGAAGCACTTTAAGACAAGGCCCGACTTGTACCTCCTGTGGCAAAATTCATATTCATCAGTCGAGATCCTCCGCACTTTCGACTGTGGCGCTCCACAGCCCACCTCGAGTTGGCGCGCAGTCCATACTTGCGGGTCTGGTCAGACCACCCTCTTGCGCTTTGAGGACCTATCGGTCTTCTCAGGGATCCGAGGGACTAGGGCGACAATTGTCTCGTCCTTTGTCGGATCGTGCCCGCAGACAAAACCTACGTCACTACGATAAAGCCCGAACAGACAACGTACCCATTTGCCTTCGTGGATACGGCGGGACAATGGGTTGCAAGGGGACAGCAGCATAACGCGCTGATTGGCAGGAACCAGTCGAGGTCGCGCGTTGCAGACCGGGCCTTGCACGGCAGCTGTAACGTCAGAGAGAGAGCCTTCGATGAAAATGTACCCTGGGATCCCAGGGCGAGAGAATACAGCAGCAATGCATGGTCTGTGAAATGCATCGCCTGTGATCACCCGGGGGCCAATCTGCCAAGCGAGACCGCTTTCGAAATCAGGCTATGTTGTTTGTGAGACCTCATAACTCGGGTAATCAAATTACACCCTACCTTTACGCGGACCGACCATATATCGGGATCGCCTTGAGTGGGTACACGAAAGTGCTGTGGGACCGCTGCAGGGTCATTATTGTATCTCGGCGCACGGGACGATCTGCTAGTGACGAGCGCCTGCAGCTCCGAGGCCTCTCTACTGAAAGATGGCGTGAGCGACCTTGGACTTTCCGAGCCCGAGCCGATGTCTTCATCTAAAAAATGGTCTATACGCTACTACTATACGACATCGTGATGAATCTTTCATTCAATGGACTCACGGAGCTGCTCGTCATCGAAATCCTCCTCTTCGTCACTGTCTACGACGGCCAGGATGTCAAGGAATTGAAGTACCTAGATAGATCAGAGAGTGTAACGCGTACACGGCATTGTAGGACAACTCACGTTTATTTCGGACATGTGTTGAATGGCGTTGGGAACGAAGGTGGAGAGCTCGCTGATGATCGATGATCACCGGTCTAATGCACGATGTCCCGGTTTAGCGCTTAGCTCTGACCAGGTGGCGGCCACTTACCTCAAATATATGCGGGCCAGGGGTCTCCGCTTAGAGTCGCCTCGTCGTAGCTTTCCCCACGTAAATAGATCGTCGTTTGTGTGCTAACATCTATCAACCATTGTTGCCAAAGTTGTTCATTGCGCGACGATGGACCATTTTTTCCTGGTTACCATACATTCTATTCGCTAGCTACAGTTTAGTAGACATAAACAGGAGCTATATTGAGACAGTGAGGGGGAAAAGAACGTTCGGAAGTGGCGTTCGGAAGTGGCCGAACATGTTGATATATTGTACCACTCCGCTCCCGTCTCAAGTGACACGTGCTAAGTTAAGCGCGAGGTGCTCGTTCGAATTCTACGAGTACTCAGGTATGCTGTAGTGCACAAGGTGAATATAATCATCTAGACTACTGTACAGTGTACCATACATATAGATAGTACGGGGCTGGAACGCACAACTCGTGTGGCTCATTGCCAACCCGTGCCTCGGCCTCGCAGTCGAGAATGGATGATTTGTTCGTACGCTTGTGCCTTGGCTTCGGCGCTAAGATAGACTAGAGTCTAGAGGCATTTAATTAGCGAGTAATTTGCAGAGCACTTATCTTTTTCGCTCTTTGTGGGACTTGCTGGTGCCGACAAGGATGCCGCCGCAGAGGCACTCTGCCAATGTGAGCCGCGTGACGCCAATCACGGCGGCGACGGTAACGTGATAGAGAGGGTCACGGTGGCGATGGGACTTCGGCTGCAGCGGCGGTAATGAGACAGCGAGGTAGCGGGGATAATGGTGACGAGGTGGGAGGGTGGGTTGCTGGGTTCCAGGTTTCCATGGGCTGAAAGGGCGTACGAAAAGAGTCTAAAAGAACAGAACATATGAATGGTTGAAGAAAGTCCTGGCGTTTACTCTAGATTAGTGTTGCTCGACGACACCGTCATCTTTCTCAGTAGCCTATCTCCCTCGCAGGTACACCGGTATGAATACGCACGCGAATCGATGACCTTACGCCCGTATGCCGCCTCTGTGGGAAACGCATGGTGTGTAGTAATATGGACGCCGTCTTCCCTACGGAAGTCAGCTGTAACATGACCGCCCCATCTTGCTGCGCCGCTTTTGCCGTGCCAGCCAGTAGGCCTGCAAGTCATTGCGAACACCAGGCGGCGTTAAATGTGCGCAATAACTCACCCCATAAATGCGAACGTCACGCCCCGCTCGCAGTGTCTCGTCCTCACAGAGTGCACCAGAACGCGCCACTCCACGAAGGTTCGTCACACTTCCTGGGCGCTGTGGAGGCCAATCCTTACGATGATAGCCGGCGTTGGAATGAAAAAGTCGAAGTGTGTGTGTGCGAGGCGAGCAAGAGGAGTGAGAGGCGGTGACTGAGGGAAAGGGCTACTCGTTTATGTCAGCCTGGGAATATCACTGATGACGCGAGAAAACCAAATGTGAATCAGCGGTCCAGACGTGGGTCTCTTGTCAAGTCCTTGGGCGATGGTAGCTGCTGTAGGCTCCTTGATAATGCAGAGGGTCTGAAGGTCTGCAATAGTGCGGGGTGTGAGATTACGAGATCCGGGGGAGGGGGGGGTGATATCAGAAGGGGTGCATACTGCGTGACAATAATAGCCCAAGGCTCATTGGCGGCCTTGTCAAACCCATAGGTGATGGGTGGCTGCTGTAGGCTAGTTGGCAATGTGCAGGGTCTGAAGGCCTGCAATGGTGTCAGTGTCCTTCGTCGTTTGACGCTCAGTATTGAAGTAGGCAGGCAACGGCCGTGACAGCATCCCTGCCGAAGTAGGCCCCGGTGGTCCCCCCTCACCCTCCCTAGGACCATGGCAGTGAAGATAAAGAAATATTGTGAGCTGTGAGTAATGAGCCATGTGTGCGAGCGCCACAACAAGGCCTCCCCCACCCTCCGCTGCTTCGACCAATAGCTGATGGGGCCCATTTCTCGAGGAAGTGGCAGCGCGTTGAGGCATTCTTCCAAGGAGTCAGAGCCCTGTCCAACTTGATGCCCGTAGTTTAATACCATGTCCAAGTCAACGCGATTCTTCCTAACACGCGAACTGGTAGCTGCTGGAGCTGAAGCGGGTACTGCTCGAGGTGGCTCGTGGGCGGGCTCTGGCTTGTACCCCGTCGTCCGTACCATTCGGAGGATGCTCAGCGGCTCGTTGATTCACCATTTTGAATCGAGGGTGGAGCACTTCAAAGGCATCAGCAGCGAATGAGAAAAGAGAAGCTTACGCATAAATGGTCCACAGGCGTCGCAATGATCAGCATACGAGCGGTGCCTGTTGAGGACCTGTAAAGCGACCTTAGCTGCATGCCAAAGTGACGCATGCAGCTCGTTAGTGATTATCAGCTCGAATTTCTTCGTGAACTTGTCGATGGCTGAAATGGCGTGCATTGAGGACACTTCGGTCTTCGACAGGCTATGTGGTCGCGACGAAAGTCTATGGTAAGTTAGTAAATGGAAAGAAACCACGGCACATGAAGCGGTATTTACTCGCCTTGAATAGCTGGTCCAGAACCTCCCACTCGACCTCGGTAAGCATAAAGCGCTCAAGATCGAGATTCCGGTTTGAGCAAAAGGTGATCCACCACTTTTTGTTGGCCGAGCACCCGGAGAAAGCGCATTGCGTGTGAAATCCAGCGCGTCGCGATGGCTTTGACGAGGACAAGGGGGGGAGGGGGGAGACGCCTTCGTCAGAGGCTTTCTGCTTCAGGGCATCACGGTATTGTTCTTTCGCTCTAATGAGCTCTTTGAGAAAGCAAAGTGGCCCACACGTTTGTTAATGAGGGCCCTGCAAGGGAATGGTATCACACACCTCTGAAAGCAGAGCGCATGCTTATCGACGCTCAGCGACGGAGTTGGGCTCCACAGCCAGATCGTCCGCATCTAACTCTCGTTTCTCAACCGCTTCCTCGCATTGATGTGGGTCGTCGCCGCGGTCATCACCCGCTATTGAGATATACCCATTGACTTCGTCGGCAAGCCCCCTCCACTCCGACTCGCTGTCGTGACCCGCGCTATTTGCCCCATTCGTTTTTCAGGGGCAGAAATGCCTTTGGAATTGTTTTAAGCAGGGTAGCAGTATGGAGCGACACCTACTTACCCGCATCACCAAAGTCAATGCATGAGCGAAACGCTGCACGCGATGTTGGCGACCCCTGAATGAACCGCCCTTACACAGTCGACGTTCAAGGACGCCACGAGTGAGTCGCTATTGCTGACACTATCAAACATGGGCGTCAATGGCTCCTGAGAATGACCCACCCCAAGGGGCGGTCTAAGGTCGTCAGAGGGCAGAGGAGGGTGGGAGCATCCACCCCATGGTCTCCAGTGTGCAGGTCGAGGTCGCCGAGCGAGGTCTAGAGAGGGGGAGGTCAGAGGGGCTCGGCTGCATAAAGATGTCAGTAGCACTCACCTCAACCCCCGCAAAAGAGAGAGCTGGTGGACCCGCACCACGCCAAGGACCCGAGAGGCTTGCCACTCCCGCCTTGCCCCGCTTTCCTCTTCCCCGGCTTCAACAAGCCAAGATTGACCATCGACAGACGGCGAGTAGTGACGGTTTGCCCACAAGAGCGGCAAGACTGGCCATACTGAGACCGACCCAGCAAACGCGCGCGCCGGTGCCAATGGCTCCCGAACGCGGCTCACCCAAGGGGTGGCCTAAGGTCGTCAGAAGGCAGCGGCGGAGGAAGAGGATAAGGGCATCGCCCTATGGTCTCTAGCCAGCAGGTCGAGGTCGTCGGGCGAGGTCTAGAGAGAGAGAGGTCAGAGGGGCTCAGCACAAAGGCGTCGCTGGTACTCACCTCAACCCACACAAAAGAGAGAACTGGTGAACCCGCGCCACGCCAAGGACCCGAGAGGCTTGCCACTCCCGCCTTGCCCCGCTTTCCTCTTCCCCGGCTTCAACAAGCCAAGATTGACCATCGACAGACGGCGAGTAGTGACGGTTTGCCCACAAGGGCGGCAAGACTGGCCATACTGAGACCGACCCAGCAAACGCGCGCGCCGGTGCCAATGGCTCCCGAACGCGGCTCACCCAAGGGGCGGCCTAAGGTCGTCAGAAGGCAGCGGCGGAGGAAGAGGGTAAGGGCATCGCCCTATGGTCTCTAGCCAGCAGGTCGAGGTCGTCGGGCAAGGTCTAGAGGGGGAAGTCAGAAGGGCTCGGCTGCATAAAGATGTCGCTAGTACTCACCTCAACCCCCGCAAAAGAGAGAGCTGGTGGACCCGCACCACGCCCAGAACCCGAGAGGCTTGCCACTCCCGCCTTGCCCCGCTTTCCTCTTCCCCGGCTTCAACAAGCCAAGATTGACCATCGACAGACGGCGAGTAGTGACGGTTTGCCCACAAGGGCGGCAAGACTGGCCATACTGAGACCGACCCAGCAAACGCGCGCGCCGGTGCCAATGGCTCCCGAACGCGGCTCACCCAAGGGGCGGCCTAAGGTCGTCAGAAGGCAGCGGCGGAGGAAGAGGGTAAGGGCATCGCCCTATGGTCTCTAGCCAGCAGGTCGAGGTCGTCGGGCAAGGTCTAGAGGGGGAAGTCAGAAGGGCTCGGCTGCATAAAGATGTCGCTAGTACTCACCTCAACCCCCGCAAAAGAGAGAGCTGGTGGACCCGCACCACGCCCAGAACCCGAGAGGCTTGCCACTCCCGCCTTGCCCCGCTTTCCTCTTCCCCGGCTTCAACAAGCCAAGATTGACCATCGACAGACGGCGAGTAGTGACGGTTTGCCCACAAGGGCGGCAAGACTGGCCATACTGAGACCGACCCAGCAAACGCGCGCGCCGGTGCCAATGGCTCCCGAACGCGGCTCACCCAAGGGGCGGCCTAAGGTCGTCAGAAGGCAGCGGCGGAGGAAGAGGGTGAGGGCATCGCCCTATGGTCTCTAGCCTGCAGGACGAGGACTAAGGGGGTAGTAACAAACGCTCACCCGGGTAACGAGTCAAGACTATCCCAGTGAGTAGGAGGAGAATGCATCGTCGACAGTCGAGGCATAAAAACGGACAGCAGAGATATGGATAGAAGGCGGTGAGGGTTTTTTTGTGGAAACGTGGCAACGGCGGAGTCGTCAAGCGAGAACATGTCACACTCAGTAAAAAAGGCAAAGTCCGCTGATGTCAGCCGGTAGTCGGCTATAGTCCGAAATTGTCACCGGGTAGTCAAATGAAGTCAATTGACAAAATTCGACTATTTGCAAGAATTTTGACTAACGTTTGACTATGAAATGACTACAGACGACTACAGACGACTATGAGACGACTACATTCAGGGGCTTTGCCCAAGTCAATACACGGTCAATTAAAGTCATTTTTTATTAGTCCATAGTCAATTTAAGCCCGATTGAAGTCATTATAAGACCGATCCAAGTCACCCAAAGTCATTTCTCTAGTCAACTTTTGTCATTTCTTAGTCGTCCCACGTACTTTTCGAGCGTTCATAGTCAAACATAGTCAAATCGTAGTCAAATCGTAGTCAAATAAAATTCAAAAAGTTCATCTTTTGTCATTTCTTAGTCGTCCCGCGTACTTTTCGAGCGTTTCATAGTCAAACGTAGTTAAATAAAATTCAGAAAATTCATCTGGCAGTCATGCCAGGTACGGGGGGTACTCTACGCCTATGTACGTCGACAGTCCAAATGCTAATGATAAAAAGACCCTCCAAATCTTGTCGAATACGAGTGCAGTGATGCACAATACTACGCTTACGCCGCGACTTGCTTTGGGGATCCTTTCTTCGGCTTGCGCCGCTGGCAAGACGGGGTCAGCGTCTGATACCCTGGACAATGAGAGACTTACTTTCTCAATAATTTCCGTGATGGTCGACTTGAGGACATGTGATAATTCGGGGGCCATAAGAATGACTGCGATAAGATCTGTACAGGGATAATGACTACAAAGGTATTGTAGAAAGAAAAATGACTCACCGTCTTTGCGCTTCCACTTCGGGGCGCTGAGCTTGTTGTCGATGAACAAGACCAGGAGCTCTGGCACTTGAAGGAGTTTGAGTGAGGCGGCGGCCGCATGAGCACCCTAGAGGTTGCAGGTGAGATAGAACAAAGCATGAGCAAATGCTGACGCACCTCGTTTAACCCCACTGAAGGCCCCACAAGTTCCACGCTGGCGGCGCACTGCTGGTTGGTAGACTGGGCTCCTGCGGGAGCCTCTGGGGTTTCGCTTGTGACGATGCCGGTAGCAGGAACTACCCACTTGAGCTTGATTGTGAGCCCACGTGGAGGCGACATTGCGACATTGCGATACGAAGGGGTTGTAGGAATTGGTGGGATGCGAGCTTGGGAAGTGAGGACCTAGAAAATACTAATCAGAAAACTTGGAGGAAAACAATAAAATACGTACCCCCCCCGCGCTGACCCAGCAGCTCTCGAGACACTCCAGGGTCTTCTCGAGATAGACGTCGCTGATGAATGCACTCGTCTTTGGTGTTCCGGCGTTCTTGCACATGAGTCTCGCCTCCTGGTACATTTTGATGGCGGCTGCCACGAGCTTAAAGGCAGTCGTGACGTTACCAATGTCCTGCCAACAGGTAAGTGAGGATGACAGAGTCAACCCACCCGCCGTGAACTGTTCGTGCCCCCAACCCTGGCACGCGTTGTCTTCGTCAATGTCTGGTGAGGATGGGTCTGCAAATTGGACACGATTAAGGAGCGCCGTGACTTGTTTGGACGGCTCGCCTTGTTTGAACGAAGACTGCGCGTTCATGGATCGAAGGAGCTGGGGAGCGTCAGTCAAGGAAGGGAAGTCGGATGTGATGATGGCTGTGAGGATGTGATCAGTGGGGTCCGTGGGACCGTGCGCGAAGGGAAACCCAGGGGGATTGCGACTTACCAACAAGATTGTCGGCTTAGTCTAGATCAGTACAATATACATATGTGAGTGACAGTCAGACGTACCTGATGGATCAACGTGAAGCATACGAAGACTTGTCGGCGTGGGTTCTGCACGGACCATCTCTGTGCGGCTAAGGAAAGTAGGAGTATTGTTGCGTGCTGCAGGTCTTTGGCCCTCTGTGTGTGAATACCATTCCTCAGTAGGAAAAGACATTGTTGAGTCGAGTACATACCGTTTGATCTTGTGCCCATGGCCTTCTGCCTGGAAATCAAAGCGCTATCTTTGCTGCGCTTTTGAGTGTGCGATGCTGAGGGCGATTTGGGCCCAGGGCTCGACTCGAAGGCCCGCTTCGCTGCGTTCAAGGGTGCCAGTTCCTGAAATCGTGGAATGGACTGAACCGAGGGAAGGGGGTAGGGAAGATCGGAGAGGTTAGAGTGTGGGGATGTAGAATGTACAGAACCCGTCCTGCCAGTGGTATCCATCTCATTTCGCCGCAAGAAAACCTGTGTAATTACAGTGTCAGCCTTCCAGTGAGCTGAACACAAACACAGTATTTTCTGCTCCGCCTCAAGATCGAGTATGGCTTGATCATACTCGGCCGCAAAAAACTTCTTCACAAGCGTCTTGGTCCACGATTTGGAGCCACCGGTATGCAGGGCCGATCGGGGGTCTGACTTGATGAAGTCAATGAGGTTGTGAACGATCATCTCTGCCGAACATCGTATGTTTGACAGTTCAAGATTCGAGATCGTATTGCCATTTGGACGGTGGAGAGCAATACTTAGCTTTGGGCGACTTTGATTGAGTTTTGTGGTGATTGGGTGGCCCGACTTGTCCTTTGCACAGTCTTCATAGTCCCAAAGTACCAACTCCGGAAGACATCGTGGACGCACGAGTGGAGCCACGATGCTATCAAGGAGGTCTTCGACAGCCTTCTCTGTTGTGACATTGAACTTTGTGGGCTGAGAAGCGGAGTCGCTGGGCCCCAATGACAATGCACAAGAGTTTGGGTGTTGGGACTCTGCACAGCAAGAGCTCACGCTGCGGGGCACCACTGCCAGGGGATGTGATGAACAGCACAGATGAACAGCATACTCACAGTGGACTGAAGACTGTTGTGAGATAAACTGAGCAGCTGGAAAGCAGCAGAGGGAGATCTTGCAAGTGGAAGCAGAGGTGTTCTGGCACACAAACAGTGAGAACTGATGTTATACATTGGAGAAGAGGGAGCTTACCTGGCACACAAACAGTGAGAACTGATGTGGACCAGGAGCATACATGGTACTCTACTTATACACTTTCTGGGAGTGACTGATGAACAGCATAGACATATCCAGTACTCACAGAGGCAAAGAGTCTGTGGTGAGATACTAGTGACAAGCTGGTTAGCAGCAGAGGGGAATGTCAAGCAGTGAAGCAGAGGGTGTCTGGCACACAGAGCAGTGAGGAACTGATGTGGACCAGGAGCGTACAAGCCTACTACTTATACTATACAGGAGGGTGACACTACTACAAGGTGAGTAACAGGGTGTCACAGAATACAAGGGACGCATTGTTCTACAACAGGACAAAGGAGTGTGCATAAGGAGAACAAGGCATATAGAACAAAAGAAAGTCTAGACAAGCATGATATCATAGTGACATCACAATAAAGATAATGCTAGAAAGAGAACAAAGGAAGGAGTACAATGAAGAGTCCAGAGTAGTCCATATGATGTCATTGTACAGTGATGTCATAGAAGTCCTAGATTGTACAGATCAAATCAAATCAAATCTAAAGCGGTCCTAATTAATCTACAGTAGTCCATATCTGTAAGTCTGGTCCGTTAGAGCCGCTAAGTGTGCAAGGGTCACTTATCAACATCTCCCCGTGATCTACAATCTAAGTACACAGGAGTCCCATGTCATTGTTGTGCTTCTGCAGCAGGACACGCAGTAGTGACTTTGTAAAGCTGTCCGCAACCATATCCACAGTAGGAGTTCTAATGAGGGTAATGGTCCCCTTTTTGATGTACTCCCTAATGACATGATGCCATATGGCAATGTGCTTAGACCGTCTCCCAGTGACAGGGTTCAAAGCCAAATCAATGGCACCCTTGTTGTCACCATGCAGTGGGATGGGGTTGTTGACCTCGTACCCAAGTTCTGTGAGGAAGCTCTGATACCACGCAGCCTGGTTAGCTGCGTCAGTCATGGCCATGTATTCCGCTTCTGTTGTGTTTTGGGCAACAGTCTTTTGCTTGCGCGAAGACCAGCTTATTGCACCGTTAGCTAGTAGGAACACATAACCAGAGGTGGAGTGGCGGTCATCAGTCTGATCAGCCAGACTGGAATCAGTGTAGCCGTGAAGGCCATTGCCATTGGCGCCATCATAGACAATATGCATATCCATAGTTCCCACTAAGTAGGACAGGACATACTGCGCAAGTCGCAGATGTTGTGGTGAGGGATTTGCTGCGTACTGTGCCAAACGTGACACAGCAAAGGAGATATCTGGCCTAGTGCCAATCTGCACATAAAGCAGACTCCCAATCAAGGACTGGTAGTGGGAAATATCTGAGGCAGTTGCCTGCGATGTATATTTAACCAGGTGCTCGTCAGCACCAGCGGGCAAGGGTGTGTTGTGTGGTGTGGCATCAGACATGCCAAAGCGTTCAAGGACATCCTTGATATAGCTAGACTGATCTATTTCGATGCGTCTGAGGGAGCGGTCGCGCACAATACACATACCAAGATAAGACTCTATCTCCCTGAGATCTGTCATCTCATAGCGTTCAGACAAATCTGACTTCAAACGCTTGATTCCACTCAACGAGGGACCCAATATAGTGATGTCGTCAACGTAGACAATAACGAAGAGTGGATCATACCCCTCTTGTTGAGGCATCACATATATGCCTGCATCAGCAAATGTCCGCTTAAAGCTGAGTGCAGTGAGCACTCCATGGAATTGCAAGTTCCATGCGCAGGAGGCCTGTTTGAGACCATAGATCGCCTTAACCAGGCGACACACCTTCATTTCAGAGCCAGTGACAGTGAAACCTTGTGGCTGCTCCATGTAAATCTCCTCATCAAGCACGCCATTGAGAAAAGCAGACTTGACATCCATTTGATGGATGTGCCAGTCCTCCAGCGCGGCCAACGCCAGAAGTAAACATAGCGACTCAAATCGTGCGATGGGAGAGAAGGTTTCATCAAAATCTACGCCAGGGATCTGTGTGAATCCCTTAGCCACCAAGCGAGCTCTGTAGCGGCCATCCGCTTTGAGCTTGAAGACCCATTTGGATTTTACTGCCTTACAATTAGGTGGGAGATCCACTAACTCCCAAGTCCCATTCTTAGCTAGGGCATCCATTTAATACTGACACGCCTTAGTCCACTCATCTGCAGCTGCAGACTGCATGGCCTCTGCATAAGATGCAGGGTCTTGGCCCACAAAGGCAGCAGCCAATAACTCCACATACCCCAGACACCTGCCGCACCATGCTGCATTGTCCACATTGAAGTAACGCGGATTAGGCACAGGGACACGAGCAGTGCGTCTTGGTGCATTGTCCATCTTGCGCAACAGCTGACTACGCTGTGCACGATCCTCAAATCCCCCAGGCATTTCTGGTGAGGGAGGAGGGACATGGCGCATAATGTGCATTGCACTAGGACGCGGCGGGGGTGAAGTGGGAGTGGCTTGCTCACACTTAGGTGTGGTGGGCGGAGCCAGGAGAGCAGGTGGTGGAGTGGTGGGATGTGGTTGGACTTGTGGGGGGTCTAGGAGCTTTTCAACATCCTCCTCCTCACTACTACTGGAGTGTGCAGGGGAGGGGGCTCGCATTGGTGGTAATGCCGGCGGGTGAGGCACAGCAGTCACTGTTGTGCTAGGCACGACTGGTGGTGAAGGTGTGGGGTGTGTCTCAACACCCTGGAGGGACGGGAAGCTACTCTTGTCGAATGTCACATCCCTGGACACTTGAATGGAGCGGGTTGAGTGGTCCCAGAGCTTATAGCCCTTAGATTTGGGCTCAAACCCGATAAGCGTGACCTCAATAGCCTTCGCATCTAATTTGCGACACTTATCAGTGGGTACATGCATGTACCCCTTGCATCCGAAGACACGAAGATGTGAGACATCGGGCACTTTGCCAGAGTGCCAGAGCTCATAAGGAGTGTGCCACTTAAGCCCATGGACTGGAGAGTGGTTATAGATGTGCACAGCTGCACACACTGCATGCTCCCAGAAGCCTTCAGACATGCCAGCTGTGTGAAGCATGGACATTGCCTTATCCATAATGGTGCAGTTAAACTGCTTGGCTTTTCTGTTAGACTGTGGTGAACCTGGCATTGTGAGGTGATGCTCTATCCCTTTCTGCTTAAGAATGTCCTGTGTGACACTTGACATGTATTCACCACCATGGTCAGAGTGCAGAGCGCGCAGTTTATGGCCAGACTGGGTTTCACCCCAGGCCAAGTACATCTGCAGCGACTTAGCAAACTGATCCTTTGACTTAAGGAAGTGAACCACTGTGAACTTAGTGTGGTCGTCTATGAAGGTGGCTGTGTATGTTGAGCCTTGCAGGGACTGAGTCTGCATAGGACCGGCGAGGTCACTGTGCACAATCTTAAATTGATGAGTTGTCCTCTTGTTGGAGGACGCAGAAAAGGGTTGGCGAGTGGATTTACCCATCTTGCACCCACGGCAGACTGTGTGGGCCGTGGTAGAGCTATCTATGTCCATGCCAGTAGTGGCAGAGGGACCATGCACCTTCAGCGCTGCAGGGGAGATGTGTCCCATGTGTTGATGCCAGATATCAAGTGTGGCAGCACTTGATTTTGTGTGGGCATTGAGGCCGACGCTAGCTGCATCTAACCAGTACAGGTTGTCCTCAAGGTAGCCTTTGGCCACACACTTTTGGTTGATAGATATCTTAAAAGAGCCACTATCAAAGGCAATCTCAGCACCCTTTTGTGCTAGGGCGCGCGTCGACAAGAAGTGCGTCTTCACCTGTGGTAGGTGTAGCACATTACTGAGGGTGATAGAGATACCTTGGCTCGTTGTGAAGATGACAGACCCGACACCCACTTGGTCTATTGTGGACTTATCCCCTAGGCGTACAGTGCCTTTAGTTGGGGTGTAGTCCTTGAAGTCAGACTGATGTGGTGTGATGTGGTGTGTAGCACCACTGTCCATCATCCAATGCACACGCGAGGCAGCGTACAAGGCAACAGAAATTGATTCAGAGGCCCAATCTATGGCGGGCTCTACAACCTCCTTAATGGAGGCGGTGGTAGGTACTAAGACATGACTGTTTGCGGCCTTGTTGCCTGCCTTCTCCTTCTCCTCATCCTTTTTCTTCTTCCTGCAGTCAGGCTTGATGTGGCCCTTTTTGTTGCAATAGTGGCAAGTTAGACCAGAGTGGTCCTTCTTGCCCTTTTTGTTATGATCCGACGCTTCAGACCTCAGCCACAGTATGTCTCCACCCTGCCTTTCCCTTTCTGTACTATACATTGTTACCAAAGGAGCTACTTTTACCAGTGGCATTGTTTCTCTTGATCCGAACTTCTGCTTACTCCGTTTAGTCTCTTTGATATTGTGTGGACTTGTGTTCATGTTGTTTGGAACCCTGTCCTATATAAACCTGTACCATAGACCGTAGGAAGCCAGACTTGGCTTTGTTTGCAATCTAGCAACCTTGCCTCTGTACTTTGGTGTGACCTCGCCTTACTCCCCTCTTCTTGTGCATCCCCTACCTCAGTCCCTAACCAGGACACTCCGAAGTCTTTGCAGTTGAACTATATCAACGCGTCGCACCTGTTATACTCTGTGCACTAGCAAGATCAAGTGTAGAGAAGTGTCAGACACTTCGGACGAGGAGTCCTACCTTACAGAGTAGTGCTACACCCTGTGCCGCACTTTCGCCACTTGTATTTCATAGCAATAAGACCACAGAAGTCTTCGCTTGATACTTGTGTGATTCGAACCTTTAGAACCCACGCCCCTGCTAGGGTGTAACACTTTTTGCCCATCGACTTGACAGGGGCCACCTTGTTGAGGGAAGAGCCAGAGGGTCTGGCACAGCGAGCTTCTTCCGACACTATGTGCGCAATTATTTCAGCGTGCTTAAGTGCGGAGGGGGCCCCACTGGCAAGGATGGTAGAGGCCAACACCTCATAAGAGGGCGGCAGTGCATGGAGGAGAATGAGGCAGTACTGGACGTCAGAGACACCCATCTGTGTGTTGGAAAGGGCAACCCTTAGCTCATTGAGTTTGGCCAGCTGAGCGGCCATGGGTGCAGAGTTGTCAAGGCGGGCTTGCATCAACTGAATCCACAAGTTGAAGATGGTGGTGCTGCCCGAGGCACCAGCGTATACATCTCTCAGTTTGTCCCACTTCGCCTTGAAGGTGGCATAGACAATATTGTCCGCCACAAGGGAGTAGACATCTGGCTTGAGGTAGAGGCAGAGGTACGCCTGGAACGACGCTGGACTGAGTCCCACTCATCGGTAGTGATACCCGATGGGGGTGTGTCCAAGGTGAACACATCCTCAGCTTCATGCAGCGTGAGGATAGCCTCAATGGTCCCAGACCATTCATTCCAGCCAGTGCCGTCAAACTGGGTGAGGTGGATGCCAGATGGCATGCCAAAGTTGGCACTGTGGGCTTGAGAGAGACATGTGGAGGGTGTGGATCCAGAAGGAGAAGGGAGTGAGCCTCCTGCAGAGCCACCGGTGGGGCTGGGAGGAGCACCAGCACCAGCAGCAGGGGTAGAGGATGAACCAGACATTGGGATGATTTATCTATCGCCGAGGAGCAGTCAGCGATAGTGCTTCATATTTGCAAGACAAAGATAGAGGGGGATACCACTCCTGTCTGTGATTCTGTAAGGCCAGAACGCTTAATGCGTCCTGCCTCCTGATAGTATGCCAGTGATACAAGGGCTAGGCCCAGGTTGAAGGAATCCCTTTGCCATACCATGAGCTAGCTGCCAGCCAGGATGTGTCTAAGACACAGCTCAAATGGTTTGCGTCAGGGGGAAGGTGAAGGGAATGCTTTCAGAGCCCAAGGCTATCTACCTCAGCCTCCTCAGCCT
The DNA here is from genome assembly GCA_025766275.1 of Lactarius indigo. Classification (NCBI taxonomy): domain Eukaryota; kingdom Fungi; phylum Basidiomycota; class Agaricomycetes; order Russulales; family Russulaceae; genus Lactarius; species Lactarius indigo. The sequence goes on along the minus strand of JAFKAC010000050.1, from coordinate 131,734 downwards.
GTTGGCTGCCTCATTGCCACAAGTGGCTTTACTGAATCCTTTCCCATTGCTGCTACAAGGCAGGTATCTGGTTGCAGAACACCATAAGGTGAACACCCCCCAGAGCCTGAACCAGGTTTTACACTCCCATGGTGAGGAGATCCTGCGCCCAGTGTGGAGCACCAGAGACAGCTGGCACTAAGCTCCACAATACACAGCCCAGTGGGCCATGCACACCTGGATATTTTGAAGTTAAGGGGCTACCAGACCCAGTCTCCTTGCACATAGTGTAGGGGCTAGGAAAACAGTAGGGGTGAAAGTAGGACTACTGGGCAGTACATACACAGGAGGTTCCTTAGCAGAGACAAGTGGCGCCCCACTGTTCTCTGCCTTGGGCAAGGCTGATAAGGCCCCAGACAGACCTTAGCCTGGTGTGTCCTCCTAGGAAGACAGTGACCAGCCAAGTGGAGTGGCTAGGGCACCAGGGCCCATAACCTGATGAACAGCATAGACATAACCAGTACTCACAGAGGCAAAGAGTCTGTGGTGAGATACTAGTGACAAGCTGGTTAGCAGCAGAGGGGAATGTCAAGCAGTGAAGCAGAGGGTGTCTGGCACACAGAGCAGTGAGGAAGTGATAATACAATTGAGAGAATAAGACATACCTGGCACATAGAGCAGTGAGGAACTGATGTGGACCAGGAGCGTACAAGCCTACTACTTATACTATACAGGAGGGTGACACTACTACAATGTCACGTTTCGACTGTGGACCCTTACTGTACCGGTTGTGACTACGGTGGTAAGGTAGATTAGTCACAGACTCACGGGCTTAGGCCTTTATGATGGAGTATGATAGGTGATTGCGACAATAGCTGACTGAGCGGTACCTGGATGACTCAACACTAATACTAGTACTAGTAGTATTAGGGTTTGCGATGTTTCTGCGATACGTTGGACGCTACATTACTGTGACTCATAGCAGCACTTGAAAGCCTGCTTGACTTGTATTTAAGATAGTTTGCAAAGACCAAGATATGCCATCTTGGTCTTCTTGAATCGTCACTTCTCTCCGTCTCTCTTTCTCTATTATCAAGTCTCAAAGTCCAAAAGCTTCATCTTATCCTATACAACTTATTGGTGTGCCTTCATGCATTCACTACAACAGGGACACGGGCCTTCATGCTGTCGTGCTTATTTGCTAAGTTGTTACCGCCTCTACCGTGCTCAAGTCAAGCTCACGTTGTGATGACGTTACATTAAGACCAAGATTCCACCGTGGCCGTAACAACCAGAGACCAGTGGATGAGTTTCCGTCCCTATACATTAACGCGAAGAGGAGAACGCAACGTGCCCACACGCTTTCTAAAGGCAGCCAGTTGGAGAGAAAGGGAAGAAGAAACAGGATACTTCGTAGAGTTCAATGGACCTACACGGTTCTGACCAGTTGACTTCAACTTCGACCATTTGTGCTGGACAGAAGTTACGTGGAATCTGATAGACTCCCGTTGGGACGTAATACGCCCAGCCGGACCAAGGTATCACTGCAACATGATGAACAGCACACAGAAGTAGCATACTCACAGTGGACTAAGAGGACTGTGGTGAGATAAGCTGGGTGGCTGGAAAGCAGCAACAGGAGTCTAGCAGAGTAAAGCAAGGGTGTCTGGCACACAGAAGTGAGAGAACTGATAATGGTATTACAGAGGAGGAGACATACCTGGCACACAGCAGTGAGAGAACTGATGTGGACCAGGGCGTACAAGCAGTCTACTTATACTGTACAGAGGCGTGACACTAATACAAGGAAAGTAACTATAGGTCACAGAATACAAGGAGCGCATTGTTCTACAACAGGACAAAGGGGTGTGCATATGGAGAACAAGGCGTATAGAACAAGAAGTGTCCAGGCCATAATGACATCACAATAAAGATATATCTAAAGAAAGAACAAAGACGTAGTACAATGACAAATCTAGAGGAGTCTGCATGATGTCATAGTACATGATGTCATAGGTGACGCAATGATAGGTAATAGATTGTACAGATCAAAAAGTATCTAATCTACAAGTCCTGTATATCTAATCTACAGCAGTCCATGCTGCAAGTTCGGTCCGTATGAGCCGCTAAGTGCGCAAGGGTCACTTATCAACACAACATCGATACAAGAGAGCTCAATAGCTGAGCAGACTGGGGTCCTATTGACGGACAACTGCACGAACATACGACCGGAGAAGCAATTACAGACGAAACCGGACAAAGCGAGGAAGATGAGGGGCGACAGCCAGAACAAACAGAAAGCAGTGGAGGAGCAGTGCAAGAACTCCTCCTCGAACGAGCTGAGTCCGCCCATATCACAGAGCCAGAACCAATTCACATACGATCACCAGCAATCATGGCAACTTTGACTCAAGCAATGGAAGAGGTCGCATTGGAAGAATCATGCGCCATACGACAGGAAGCGCGAGAAATCCTCATGCCCATCAACCCAGAAACCGGCGTAAGAATGACCGCCGACGATGCTGCAATATTCCAAGCCATAGGGTCGGACCGAGGAGACCCTCCGTCTGGGCAACCGCTCGCATTAGAACTACCACCAGGGACTGGGGGGCCAGGAGGAGACCCACTGCCGCCTCCAGGAGGGGGAATACCCTTTGACCTATGACAAACTGGACCCCCACACCGTGGACCACCCGCCAGACCACCCGAAGGAGGTGGAGGGGGAGGCGGTGGAGGAGGAGGAGGGCATAACGAAAAATTAACTGGCGAGCCTCCTTCTATTTTTGATGGCGACAGACTCAAAGTCGACCAGTTTCTAACACAGTGGCACGTCTACTGGGGCATGAATCTCGATGCCCCCATCATGCGCAACGACTACAGGAGAAGTCTCCTGTTCCTCTCCTATATCAAGGGGGGAGCAGTGAGTGAATGGGTGTTGTTGTTCCTCAACTGGCTCAACAGACAAATACAACGAGGGATCAGTCCCTACATGAGAGACCTATGGGATGCTGTGGCCGACAGGTTCAGCCAGAGGTTCAAAAACACCCTGGAACGGGAACAGGTGTTACGCCCTAGCAGGGGCGTGGGTTCTAAAGGTTCTGAATCACACAGGTATCAAGTGAAGACCTCTGTTGTCTTATTGCTATGAAATACAAGTGATAAAAGTGTGGCACAAGGTGCAGCACGACTCTGCTGTGTAGGACTCCTCGTCCGAAGTGTCTAACACTTCTCTACACTTGATCTTGCTAGTGCGCAGAGTATAACAGGTGTGACGCGTTGATATAGTTCAACTGCAAAGACTTCGAAGTGTCCTGGTTAAGGACTGAGGTAGGGGATGCACAAGAAGAGAGGGATAAGGCGAGGTCACACCAAAGTACGAAGGCAAGGTTGCTAGATTGCAAACGAAGCCAAGTCTGGCTTCCTACGGTCTATGGTACAGGTTTATATAGGACAGGGTTCCAAACAACATGAACACAAGTCCACACAACATCAAAGAGACTAAATGTGATGAACAGCACACAAGGGGGACATACTCACAGTGACAAGGAGACTGTGGTGAGATATGTCAAGGTGGCTGGAAAGCAGCAACAGGGATCTAGCAGAGTGAAGCAAGAGTGTCTGGCACACAAGCAGTGAGAACTGATGTTGTTACATTGGAGGAAAGGAGGCTTACCTGGCACACAAGCAGTGAGAACTGATGTGGACCAGGAGCGTACATGGTACTCTACTTATACTCCTACAGAGGGTGACAGTAGTACAAGATAAGTAACGCTAGTCACAGAATACAAAGGTGTTATTGTTCTACAAAGAGACAAAGGAGTGGACGCTTTGAGAACAAGGTAGAGGAGAACAAGAAGAGTCCAGAACTAGATGATATCATACTGACATCATAATAAAGATAATACTAAGTAAAGAACAAAGGAAAGTACAAAGGCGTTTATACAACGCAGAGTCCGGATGTATGATGTCATAGAAGTACAGTGATGTCATAGATGACGCAATGGTAAGTCCAGATTGTACAGATCAAACAGTATCTAATCTACAAGTCCTGTATATCTAATCTAAAGCAGTCCATGCTGCAAGTCCGGTCCGTATGAGCCGCTAAGTGCGCAAGGGTCACTTATCAACATCTCCCCGTGATCTACAATCTAAGTACACATGAGTCCCATGTCATCGTTGTGCTTCTGTAGCAGGGCACGCGGTAGTGACTTTGTGAAGCCGTCCGCAACCATATCCACAGTAGGAGTTCTAATGAGGGTGATGGTCCCCTTTTCGATGTACTCCCGAATGACATGATGCCGTATGGCAATGTGCTTAGACCGTCTCCCAGTGACAGGGTTCAAGGCTAAGTCAATAGCACCCTTATTGTCACCATGCAGTGGGATGGGGTCGTCGACCTCGTACCCGAGTTCCGTGAGGAAGCTCTGATACCACGCAGCCTGGTTAGTTGCGTCGGTCATGGCCATGTACTCTGCCTCAGTAGTGTTTTGGGCCACAGTCTTTTGCTTGCGCGAAGACCAGCTTATTGCACCATTGGCTAGTAGGAATACATAACCGGAAGTGGAGTGGCGGTCATCAGTCTGATCAGCCAGACTGGAATCAGTGTAGCCATGAAGGCCATTGCCATTGGCGCCATCATAGACAATACGCATATCCATAGTTCCTACTAAGTAGGACAGGACATACTGTGCAAGTCGCAGATGTTGTGGTGAGGGATTCGCTGCGTACTGCGCCAGACGTGACACAGCGAAGGAGATATCTGGCCTAGTGCCAATCTGCACGTAAAGCAGACTCCCAATAAGAGATTGGTAGTGAGAGATATCTGAGGCAGTTGCCTGCGACGTATATTTAACCAGGTGCTCGTCAGCACCAGCGGGAAAGGGTGTGTTGTGTGGTGTGGCATCAGACATGCCAAAGCGTTCAAGGACATCCTTGATGTAGCCAGACTGATCTATTTCGATGCGTCTGAGGGAGCGGTTGCGCACAATGCGCATACCAAGATAAGACTCTATCTCCCCGAGATCTGTCATCTCATAGCGTTCAGACAGGTCTGACTTCAAACGCTTGATACCACTCAGCGAGGGACCCAGTATAGTGATGTCATCAACGTAGACAATAACGAAGAGTGGATCATACCCCTCCCGTTGAGGCATCACATATATGCCAGCATCAGCAAATGTCCGCTTAAAGCCGAGTGCAGTGAGCACTCCATGGAATTGTAAGTTCCATGCGCGGGAGGCCTGTTTGAGACCATAGATCGCCTTAACCAGGCGACACACCTTCGTCTCAGAGCCAGTGACAGTGAAACCTTGTGGTTGCTCCATGTATATCTCCTCGTCAAGCACGCCATTGAGAAAAGCAGACTTAACATCCATCTGATGGATGTGCCAGTCCTCCAGCGCGGCCAACGCCAGAAGTAAACGTAGCGACTCAAATCGTGCGACGGGAGAGAAGGTTTCATCAAAATCTACGCCAGGGATCTGCGTGAATCCCTTAGCCACCAGGCGAGCTCTGTAGCGGCCATCCGCTTTGAGCTTAAAGACCCATTTGGATTTTACTGCCTTGCGATTAGGCGGGAGATCCACTAACTCCCAAGTCCCATTCTTAGCTAGGGCGTCCATTTCATACTGACACGCCTTAGTCCACTCATCTGCAGCTGCAGACCGCATGGCCTCTGCATAAGTTGCAGGGTCTCGGCCTACAAAAGCAGCAGCCAATAACTCCGCATACCCCAGACGCCTGCCGCGCCATGCCGCATTGTCCGCATTGAAGTAACGCGGATTAGGGACAGGGGCACGAGCACTGCGCCTTGGTGCATTGTCCATCTCGCGCAACAGCTGACTACGCTGTGCACGATCTTCAAATCCCCCAGGCATTTCTGGTGAGGGAGGAGGGACATGGCGCATAATGCGCGTTGCACTAGGACGCGGCGGGGGTGAAGTGGGAGTGGCTTGCTCACGTTTAGGTGTGGTGGGCAGAGCTGTCAGAGCAGGTGGTGGAGTGGTGGGGCGTGGTTGGACTTGTGGGGGGTCTAAGAGCTTTTCAACATCCTCCTCCTCACTACTACTGGAGTGTGCAGGGGAGGGGGCTCGCATTGGTGGTAACGCCGGCGGGTGAGGCACGGCAGTCACTGTTGTGCTAGGCACGACTGGTGGTGAAGGTGTGGGGTGTGTCTCAACACCCTGAAGGGACGGGAAGCTACTCTCGTCGAATGTCACATCCCTGGACACTCGGACGGAGCGGGTTGAGCGGTCCCAGAGTTTATAGCCCTTAGATTCGGGCTCAAACCCGATAAGCGTGACCTCAATGGCCTTCGCATCCAATTTGCGACGCTTATCAGCGGGTACATGCATGTACCCCTTGCATCCAAAGACGCGAAGATGTGAGACATCAGGCACTTTGCCAGAGTGCCAGAGCTCATAAGGAGTGCGCCACTTAAGCCCACGGACTGGAGAGCGGTTGTAGATGTGCACAGCTGCGCACACTGCATGCTCCCAGAAGCCTTTAGACATGCCAGCTGTGTGGAGCATGGACATTGCCTTATCCATAATGGTGCGGTTAAACCGCTCGGCTTTCCCGTTAGACTGTGGTGAACCCGGCATCGTAAGGTGATGCTCTATCCCTTTCTGCTTAAGAATGTCCTGCGTGACACTCGACATGTATTCGCCACCGCGGTCAGAGTGCAGAGCGCGCAGTTTATGGCCAGACTGGGTTTCACCCCAAGCCAAATACATCTGCAGCGACTTAGCAAACTGGTCCTTTGACTTAAGGAAGTGGACCACAGTGAACTTAGTGTGGTCGTCTATGAAGGTGGCTGTGTATGTCGAGCCTTGCAGGGACTGAGTTTGCATAGGACCGGCGAGGTCACTGTGCACAATCTCAAATTGATGAGTTGTCCTTTTGTTGGAGGACGCAGAAAAGGGTTGGCGAGTGGATTTACCCATCTCGCACCCACGGCAGACTGTGTGGGCCGTGGTGGAGCTATCTATGTCCATGCCAGTAGTGGCAGAGGGACCATGCGCCTTCAGCGCCGCAGGGGAGATGTGTCCCATGCGTTGATGCCAGATATCAAGTGTGGCAGCACTTGATTTTGTGTGGGCGTTGAGGCCGACGCTGGCTGCGTCCAACCAGTAAAGGTTGTCCTCAAGGTAGCCTTTGGCCACACACTTTTGGTTGACAGATATTTTAAATGAGCCACTGTCAAAGGCAATCTCAGCACCCTTTTGTGCTAGGGCGCGCGTAGACAGGAAGCGCGTCTTCACCTGTGGTAGGTGTAGCACATTACTGAGGGTGATAGAGATACCCTGGCTCGTTGTAAAGATGACAGACCCGACACCCACTTGGTCTATAGTGGACTTGTCCCCTAGGCGTACGGTGCCTTTGGTTGGGGTATAGTCCTTGAAGTCAGACCGATGTGGTGTAATGTGGTGTGTAGCACCACTGTCCATCATCCAACGCACACGTGAGGCAGCATACAAGGCAACACCAATTGATTCAGAGGCCCAGTCTATGGCGGGCTCTTCGACCTCCTTAATGGAGGCGGTGGTAGGTACAAGAATGTGACTATTGGCAGCCTTGTTGCCTGCTTTCTCCTTCTCCTTTGCGTCAGCCTCATCCTTCTTTTTCTTCCTGCAGTCAGGCTTGATGTGGCCCTTTTTGTTGCAATAGTGGCAAGTCAGACCAGAGTGGTCCTTCTTGCCCTTTTTGCCCGTCGACTTGACGGGGGCCACCTTGTTGAGGGAGGAGCCAGAGGGCCCGGCGCGGCGAGCTTCTTCCGACACTATGCGCGCAATTATTTCAGCGTGCTTGAGTGCGGAGGGGGCCCCACTGGCAAGGATGGTTGAGGCCAACACCTCATAAGAGGGCGGCAGCGCGTGGAGGAGAATGAGGCAGTATTGGACGTCAGAGACACCCATCTGCGCGTTGGAAAGGGCAACCCTAAGCTCATTGAGCTTGGCCAGCTGAGCGGCCATGGGTGCGGAGTCGTCGAGGCGGGCTTGCGTTAACTGGATCCACAGGTTGAAGATGGTGGTGCTGCCCGAAGCACCAGCGTATACGTCTCTCAACTTGTCCCACTTTGCCTTGAAGGTGGCATAGACAATATTGTCCGCCACAAGGGAGTAGACATCTGGTTTGAGGTAGAGGCGGAGATATGCCTTGGAACGACGCTGGACTGAGTCCCACTCATCGGTAGTGATGCCAGATGGGGGTGTGTCCAAGGTGAACACATCTTCAGCCTCATGTAGCGTGAGGATAGCCTCAATGGTCCCAGACCATTCGTTCCAACCAGTGCCGTCAAACTGAGTGAGATGGATGCCAGATGGCATGCCGAAGTTGGCACTGTGGGCCTGAGAGAGTCGTGTGGAGGGTGTGGACCCAGAAGGAGGAGGGAGTGAGCCTCCTGCAGAGCCACCGGTGGGGCTGGGAGGAGCACCAGCACCAGCAGCAGGGGTAGATGAAGAGCCAGACATTGGGATGATTTATCTATCGCCGAGGAGCAGTCAGCGATAGTGCTTCATAGTTGCAAGACATGAAAATACAGGGGGTACCACTCCTGTCTGTGATTCTGTAAGGCCAGAGCGCTAACGCGTCCTGCCTCCTGATAGTATGCCAGTGATACAAGGGCTAGGCCCAGGTTGGGAGAATCCCTTTGCCATACCATGAGCTAGCTGCCAGCCAGGGCGTGTCTAAGACACAGCTCAAATGGTTTGCGTCAGGGGGAAGGTGAAGGGAATGCTTTCAGAGCCCAAGGCTGTCTACCTCAGCCTCCTCGGCCTGTTGGTTGCCTCATCGCCACAAGTGGCTTTACTGAGTCCTTTCCCATTGCCGCTACAAGGTAGGTATCTGGTTGCAGAACACCATAGTGGTGAACACCCCCCAGAGCCTGAGCCAGGTTTTACACTCCCATGGTGAGGAGATCCTGCGCCCAGTGTGGAGCACCAGAGACAGCTGGCGCTAAGCTCCACAATACACAGCCCAGTGGGCCATGCACGCCTGGATATTTTGAAGTTAAGGGGCTACCAGACCCAGTCTCCTTGCGCATAGCGCAGGGGCTAGGAAAACAGTAGGGGTGAAAGTAGGACTACTGGGCAGTACATACACAGGAGGTTCCTTAGCAGAGACAAGTGGCGCCCCACTGTCCTCTGCCTTGGGCAAGGCTGGTAAGGCCCCAGACAGACCTTAGCCTGGTGTGTCCTCCTAGGAAGACAGTGACCAGCCAAGTGGAGTGGCTAGGGCAGCAGGGCCCATAACCTGATGAACAGCACACAAGGGGGACATACTCACAGTGACAAGGAGACTGTGGTGAGATATGTCAAGGTGGCTGGAAAGCAGCAACAGGGATCTAGCAGAGTGAAGCAAGAGTGTCTGGCACACAAGCAGTGAGAACTGATGTTGTTACATTGGAGGAAAGGAGGCTTACCTGGCACACAAGCAGTGAGAACTGATGTGGACCAGGAGCGTACATGGTACTCTACTTATACTCCTACAGAGGGTGACAGTAGTACAAGATAAGTAACGCTAGTCACAGAATACAAAGGTGTTATTGTTCTACAAAGAGACAAAGGAGTGGACGCTTTGAGAACAAGGTAGAGGAGAACAAGAAGAGTCCAGAACTAGATGATATCATACTGACATCATAATAAAGATAATACTAAGTAAAGAACAAAGGAAAGTACAAAGGCGTTTATACAACGCAGAGTCCGGATGTATGATGTCATAGAAGTACAGTGATGTCATAGATGACGCAATGGTAAGTCCAGATTGTACAGATCAAACAGTATCTAATCTACAAGTCCTGTATATCTAATCTAAAGCAGTCCATGCTGCAAGTCCGGTCCGTATGAGCCGCTAAGTGCGCAAGGGTCACTTATCAACAAAATGGAGTAAGTAGAAGTTCGGATCAAAGAAACAGCGCCACTAGTAACAGTAGCTCCTTTGGTAACAAGGTATGGTACAGAAGGGGAAGGCAAGGTGGAGACATACTGTGGGTTAGGTCCGAAGCGTCGGATCATAACATGAGCCCCTCTCTAAGTCAACTCTCCCTAGAGTGCTTCGAAGTCCATCAGGTCATAGACATCGTTGTCTACATCGTTGGAGGGGGTGCTTTCGCGAGGGAGGGGGCAGCGATGTTGGCGAAGGAAGTTGAAGGGACCATGGGTCCCACACTTGCGACAATTTTCATACTTGGGGCACTTGATTTCTTCGTGGCTGTTGCTGGTAAAACACTTGCCACACCACTGAGTGCGTTCTTCTGGGGCTGGCCAGAGGCACTGATAGGGGAAGTGGTCAGTGCTAGAACACCTCCAGCAGAACTTCTGTTTTTGAGGGCAGGCGAAGGAGAGGTGGTCTTCAGACTGGCACCTGTAACAAAGTCGAATGGTGCCAGTCTCCTTCTTGTTGGCTCTGCGCTTGCGTCTCTTCTTCCTCTCTGCAGAGGGGCTAGGTCCTTCTGGTTCATCGTGGAGTCGTGGCATGGAGTGGTAGCGAGGTGGAGCAGGGGCAGGAATGGGGTGGACTTCAAAGGGGTGAGTTTCTTCTTCCGGAGGAGGGGGGTGTAATGTGAGCCATCGGTCTGCAATCCGGACATAGGCCTTGTGTTCTTGCAGCCTTCTTCGAGTGCTGGTTAGCTGCATGTCCATGTTGAGGAGGTGCCTTTTGAGGGGCTCCATCGTCTTGTACAGGCCTTCAATCTCCTTTCGGAGGGCCTTCTGGTTTCGCAAGAGTCGGCGAGTCCTGGAGATTTCTGCTGTGAGGCGGTCATCTTTCAGGTCTTCTAGGACTTCATCGACTTGTCTGGCTGTGGGGGAAGCTTCATCCAAGTTCTGCATCTGAGCTGGGGTGATGGGGGGAGCTGGATTGTGGGGGTCGTCGTTTCTGGGAAGGAGGAAAAGGGGGAGACCATAGTGAGGGAGGTTTTTGCCCATGGTGCCGATGACATCCTCTTTGTTTTCACTGATCTTGATCCATTTGGCATCCTTTCGGATGTACGAGGTTGGGTCAGCGTCGTCAGGGATGAGGAAGTGGACATAGCGGCTGCTCCAGGGGTCATTCAAGAAGAAGGGGTAGCCAGGGTCGTCGTCTTCCTCAGCAGCGATGTGCATTCTTTCATAGTTAATGGGGAGTGCGTCCATGATTGGGTCGTTGATTATTTCGCTGAGACGAGCCATGGTCACTCTAGGATCAGGGGGGGAGGTGGTAGGTCGGTGTATCTCGGGAGTAGGGGGAGCTGTGTGTCCAGGAGGGGGAACGCGAAGGGCTATTCCTCCTCCTTCTGTTTCTATGACGCTGGGCATGGTGGGATCGATGGGTTGTGGTTCCTGGATGAGTGAAGGCAAGGAAGGGGGTCGTGCTGGGAAGGGAGAATAGCCAGAGGAGGGTGTGACAGAGGGTGTTTCGTCAAAGGAGCCTCTTTCCATGGCACGAGCAACAAGACGTTCTACAGAGGAGGAGCGAGAGGGCATGGTGAGGAAGCTAGTGGGGAAGGTGGTTGCTGTTCGTACTGTTACTTCCTTTCGTTTTAACCATTGCTTTGCTCCCTCGCTTCTGGGGTTGCTTTCAAAGTGTTCCTGAATAAGTTCTGGGGCGTTGAGGTTCTTTTCTGGTTCCCAACTGTTGTGTGCATCGGAGTATCCCTTCCACTTGATTAGGAACTGTAACTGGTTCCTGTGGCGTCTTGTTTCTAGTATTCTCTCGACTTCCCACTCCTGTTCTCCATCTACTAGATCTGGGGGTGGTTCCGTAAAGTTCTTTCCATGTATGGAGGTTTCTTTGTATGGCATCAGGAGTGACGCATGGAATACTGGGTGGATCCGCCACTGATGGGGAAGTTTCAGGGCATATGTGGTGGCGGAGATCTTCTTTGTGACCCTGAAGGGTCCATATCTTTTTGGGGCTAACTTGAAACTAGGGTGCGTTGTTTTCAAGTTCCTGGCATCCAGCCACACACTATCTCCTTCTGTGTGTTGTTCGAAGCGAGAGGATCCTTTGTAGAGTGACTGTGCATGGGTAATTGCTGCTTGGGCGGTCCTTCTGGCTTCCTGGATTCGCTCCAATCTCTCTTGTGTCCCTGGTACTGTGGTTGTTCTTTCTGGTTGGTGTACTCTTGGGATGTATCCAAGGATTAATTCGTAGGGTGCCTTTTTAGTGGTTGCGCTTGGCCAGGAGTTGTGGGTGTACTGTGCCAGTGGTAGTAGCTCCGTCCAATTGTCTTGTTGATGGTTTATGAACATTCGGAGGTACTGTTCTAACCACTGGTTTGTTCGCTCTGATTGTCCATCTGTTTGTGGGTGGTATGCTGTGCTGATGTTTTGTTCTATGTCAAGCACTCTGCACAGTTCTTTGATGAACTTCGCTGTGAATCTGGGGTCTCTGTCGGAGATGACCCTTCTTGGTAGTCCATAGTGTGGCAGGACAGTTTTGGCATAGAGTTTTGCCACTCCTTCTGCGTCTATTGTTTCGCTGCATGGGATGAAGAAGGCTGCTTTGGAACAGTCATGATCCGTGATGGTGAGAATTGTGTCATTGTCTTCTGATTGGGGTAGCTTTGTGATAAAGTCTAGAGCGATGGTTTCAAAAGGGAGTGCTTCCGGGTTAGTCTTGATGGGGAATATCGGTGGTTTTGGGTTCCCAGGGAAGTTCTTGTTTGATTGGCATGTGGCGCAGCCCTTTACATATGCGGATATGTCGTCTTTCATGTTTGGCCACCAAAAGTCTTGTGACACTAACCACAAGGTCTTTGTTATTCCGGGGTGTCCAGCTGTTTTTGTATCGTGAAACAGGGAAATTACCCCCCTCTTTAGCGGTGTGTTGTCCACAACCACCAGTTTGTCGCCTCTCCACCAGTGTTTGCCTTGTTTTACTAGGTGGAAGGGGGCGGCCCACTCGTTCAGAGTGTCTTGGTGGTCTAATTGGTGTGCCATGACCCGGTCATCTATCCTTATGGAGAGAGCGGAGTTTGCGAAGATGGTTGGGGTCAGGACCACTACATCAGTGTTATCCCCTGCTCCGGTGTCGTGGTCAGGGCGTCTTGACAGGGCATCAGCATGGTTTTGGGGTCCTGGTTTGTGGTGGAGTTTAATGTGATAGTCTGCAAGTCTGGGGATGTAGCGCGCCACTCTCCTATTGATTTGTCGAGGGTGGCGGTAATATTCTAGGTTTTTGTGGTCTGTAAACACTGTGATTTCGTGAGGGGACCCTAAAAGAAGGTGTCTCCAGTGTTCTAGTCCTCTGATTACTGCCAGGAGTTCCCTGTCATGGATGTCATAGTTGCGCTCCGCTTCTGAAAATGATTTGGAGAAGTATCCCACAGCTTGTGGTTTGTTTCGGCTGTCTCTTTGTGTCAGGATTGCTCCTGTGGCGAAAGCGGAGGCATCTACTTCTAGTTCGAAAGGTTTGTCCATATCTGGTTGGCATAAGATGGGGTCTTTGCACACAAGCGTGATGAGAGCTTCTAAGGCTTCTGCTGCTTCCTTTGTCCATCTGAAGGGTCCTTCTGACGTCTTTATTGTGTCCGTGATGGGTCTTGCTAAGTGAGCGAAGTTGGGGATGAAGGGTCGCTGATAACTTAGTGTCCCCAGCACGCTTCTTGCTTGTTTGACTGACTTGATGTCTCTTGGCCAGTCTTTTAGTCCTTCCACCTTCTTTGGGTCGATTTTGATTTGAGACCCATCGATGACAATGCCTAGGTAGTGGATCTTTCCTTGTTCGAACACGCATTTCGACGCTTTAAGGAAATAGGATTCCTTTTCACAGATTTCCAAGAACTCGTGTACAATTTGTCTGTGGCGCTCTGTATCTTCTTCTGTGGCTATCAGGACATCGTCCATGTATACAAATAGCTCTCTTGGGTATTTGTCCATAAGTGGTCGAAGTATTCTGCTCATGGTTCTTGCAAAGGTGGCTGGTGCGTTTGTGAGGCCGAAGGTCATGACTCGAGGGATGAACAGCCCCCTTGGTGTCTTGAAGGCTGCCTTCCACTGGTCTTCCTCTTTTATGCGGATATTGTGGTACCCCCATCTGATGTCGAACTTTGAGAACAGTGTTTTCCCATTTAAGTTGGTCAGGATGTCGGAAATGAGAGGTAGTGGGTAAGTGTCTTTTATTGTCCAGGTATTTAGGGGTCTGTAGTCCAGGATAGGGCGCAACCCTCTGTCTGTTTTCTTTCTGAAGAAGAAGGAGGAAGCGTAGGGGGAGCTTCCTTCATAGATGTATCCTTTTGCTATGTTTTCGTCGAGATATGCCTTCAACTCTTTGTCTTCTTCTGGAGTCAAGGGGTAGATTTTGCAATTGATCTTGTTGGGTGCATCTGGTCGCAATGTGATGGGATGGTCTTCTTCTCTTTCTGGGGGAAAGCGCTGTGCTTCTTCGTCTGAGAATACTTTGTTGTGGCGCTGGTATTCTTCTGGGATTGCAGTTTCTTTTACTGGGTCAAAGGTTGTTTTGGTTGCTGCCGCTTTTGCTTCTTGGTGTCGCTTTCTTCGGAAGCGGTACCCTCCTGTCAGGATGGTGACTGCTTCTCCTTTCAGCTCTTGTTTCTTCCAATCTATGTCTGGGTTTTCGTGTTCAAACCAGGGGTATCCGAAGATCATTCTATCTTCTCCTAGGCTGGTTACGAAGAACTGGAAAGGAGTCTCTTCTTCTCCTCTTTTTATCCATAACTGGCATGTTTCCGTCATGGTGCCATCTTTGTTTAGCGATCCATCTACATTTCGGACCAATCTGGGTGGTTTTAAGGGAGTGGTCCCTAGCCCAAGTTTTTGGATTAGGTTTCGGTCGATTAGGTTGTCTGTTGCACCGCTGTCCAGCAGTACATTTATGCGAGCTTCTTTGTAGTATAGGCGAACGAGGACTTTGATTGTCATAGCACTATCGCGAACACTATACATTGAATTGGCCTCCCTGTCAGCTCTCATAGGTCGGCATCGCAAAAATCCTGATCTAAGGCATAGTAGCGTCTCTTTTCATCCTCAGTCATGCCTTGGACGAGTGCATGGGCTTGTCGGACTTTATCTTCGGTTGTGGTAGCAGCCACCGATGAGGTGCTTGTTTCTGGGGTGTATGGGGGTGCAGTGTCCGCTTCTTGGGTGTCTGTGGCTCTGGCTTTGGTTTGGTTAGTGGTGTTTTGTCGTTGACAGTTCCTAGCCATGTGTCCTTGCTGTCTACACTTGAAGCAGCGTCCTTCTTTCATGAGGGCTTTCTTTTCTTCTTCGGTAAGCTTCTTAAAGGGGGCAGAGGTGGTGGCATCTACATCCATCGCATTTGGGTCTCGCTTTGGTCGTCCTTGGTGGACATTCTGGGTTGGCCCTGGGTTTTTATTCCCTGGTCTGGCTTTTAGCAGCTTCCAGCGTTGGTGTTCTGCTCTGGCAGCGGTTTGCCATTCGTCCATGGTGTTTGGGATGGTGGTTCGCATAAGGCAAGCACGATACAGTCCTGTGGGTAGCCCTCTTTTGAAGAATTCCACCGTTCCAGGGGCATCCCTTGCCCATCCTGCTATTCCTGCAAGGTGTTCGAAGTCGAGGATGTAACTGTCCAATGCTCCACCCTGCATCGTCAGATTGATGAGCTTCTGATAGGCTCTTTCTTTGTTTAGAGTGTCGGTCCAGTCTCTGTCGAAGGTGTCGAGAAAACCGTCCCAAAGATCTTTGCTGTTTTTGGTGAGGGCTTTGGTGGGGTCTGCTAGTGCCGCTTCCATGTCGTCTTCGGTTTGGTTGACCCACAGCTGTACACCGGGTCCTTTGAACATTGTAAGGGCGAATAGTACTCGTGCATAAGGTTCTTTGATGAGTTCATTCTCGCTATTTAACTTGATATATCGTAGTAGTTCTCTTTTGAACTGACCACTCTCTGTTCTATCTCCGGTGAACGGAGTAGGGGGTGCTCCTTTGAGTCCTCCTGAGCTCGTTGTTGGTGTTCCTCCTGTTCCAGCGCTTGAGCCGGTGCCTGTGCCAGTACCTGTGGCGTTTATGGCTGACATGGTAAGTGTTGGCTGTGGTGTGATGGGGATCTGGGGTGGTTCGACTGGGGAGGGCAATCTGACTGGTGGTAGTGGGGCTGGGAATCCTTCTTCCGCTGGGGATGGTTCTATCCAGATAGGAATAGTGGGGCTGGCTTGTGACGAAGCTTGTGTGGGTACTGTGATGTCTAGGCGGTGTTCTGAGGAGTGGGATAGTTCTGAGTGTGACTCCGCTTCGTCTGCGCTGGGTTCTTCTGATGATGAGTCTTGTTGTAGTCCGTATGTTCCCCTAGTGTTTCTTGGTGCTGAGGATGATTGTTGTGTGGGCGTTTCCGGGTTCTGTTCGTCTTCTTCGTTCCACCAGCCTAGTCCTTCAGCAAATCTGTGTGGTGTGATGTTTATGGCTCTGGTGTGGTATGTGTTCTGAAAGTATCGGAGGATGTACCAGTTGTTGTTGATAAATTCCACTGGTCTGAGTTCGCCTTTGATGAGGCACTTGTAACAAGGTGGTCTGCCTGATGTTGTGGCCCAGCGAGCTCCTTTTCCTAGTTGACTGCTTTTAACGTGGTGTGGGAGGTCATCTTGTGTTCTGGTTGTGACTGGGGTCCAATCGTTGTCTGATTCAAAGGTGACACTGATGCTAGCCACGATTGTGGTCTGTCTTGGGTGCTGATTTGTGTAAGGGGATGGCTGAAGCGGCCTCTTGTGTCAAGGAGGATCCGTCGCCCGGCTATGCCGTCGTTTCTAGGTTCTGTGGAGTGTCTGGTTGTTGGCTGATGCGTCCTCTTGGATCGTCGCCCACTCTGCTGTGTGGCAGTAGTGTTTCGGGTGTGTTGGGAGTTGTAGACTTGGCTTATGTTACGCCCTAGCAGGGGCGTGGGTTCTAAAGGTTCTGAATCACACAGGTATCAAGCGAAGACCTCTGTTGTCTTATTGCTATGAAATACAAGTGATAAAAGTGTGGCACAAGGTGCAGCACGACTCTGCTGTGTAGGACTCCTCGTCCGAAGTGTCTAACACTTCTCTACACTTGATCTTGCTAGTGCGCAGAGTATAACAGGTGTGACGCGTTGATATAGTTCAACTGCAAAGACTTCGAAGTGTCCTGGTTAAGGACTGAGGTAGGGGATGCACAAGAAGAGAGGGATAAGGCGAGGTCACACCAAAGTACGAAGGCAAGGTTGCTAGATTGCAAACGAAGCCAAGTCTGGCTTCCTACGGTCTATGGTACAGGTTTATATAGGACAGGGTTCCAAACAACATGAACACAAGTCCACACAACATCAAAGAGACTAAACGGAGTAAGTAGAAGTTCGGATCAAAGAAACAGCGCCACTAGTAACAGTAGCTCCTTTGGTAACAAGGTATGGTACAGAAGGGGAAGGCAAGGTGGAGACATACTGTGGGTTAGGTCCGAAGCGTCGGATCATAACAACAGGTGCAGGCTATATTAAGAAAGGGGTATAAGATGGTGGGAGAGGATGTTGACAAGTACATCAATGACTTTGAGCAGCTTGCACGGAAGGCTCATTACCATCTCAACGAACCACAAATGATCGACCTCTTCATGTCGGGGCTGCTGAAGGAACTGTTCAAAAATGCCTTCCAGTTCGATGACCCAGTAACATTCGACGATTGGAAGAGGGCGGTCCTCAAGCGACAAAAGAACTACATACACCTCAAGGCAAGGCTCAATGAGTACAAGAACACGCAACCGCAGCAGAAGAAGCAGAGTGGTAACACAGGGTGGACACTACCGCAGAACCTACCACAGACGAACCCGTGGGCAATGGACACATCGGCCGATCGCACTCGAGTACAACTTGCGGGATCAGAAGAGATCAACTACAACAAACCGCCATATACGTGGCCACTGCCACCGTTCCCTCCCCGGGGTGGACCAGGAGCACGAGGATGGGGCAGAGGGGGATCTAGAAGAGACCTCAGGAACATATTATGCTATAATTGCAACGCCCCAGGCCATCTCTCACAAAACTGTCCCAACCCCCGAACGCAGAGACTATGGCAGAACGCCCTGTCAAGCAGCAGAATGACAGAAACTACCGGATACCCTCCGGGACCCATGTTGCAATACGAACTGTCGCTGCCGGGACATATGTCACCAGCGCCCAGTGTCACCCCAATGCCGCAAATCAATGTGGCCATGACGAAGACCACAGGGGAACAAGCAAAAGAATGGCTCACGCAAGTAGCCAATAGCACGGACAAAGTAAAAGACCTCATCCTCCAAGACCTGTGGGGAAAGGAGGGTTTTCGGGACGCCTGAACCTGTCAGTCTGGGTGAGGGCTTTAAAATGTAATTCTGTAATAGTAACGACTCACCATCAATCCCTACGAATTCCAGTGACCGTTCACACGAATTACAAAACGACTGAAACCAATGCTCTGGTCGATTCCGGAGCAACTGACAACTTCATTCGACCTAGTATGGCAGCCCGGGCGGGCATTCCAGTGCAGCAATTAGAAACACCTCGCAAAATATGGAATATAGACAATACAGAAAACAAAGCTGGGTTAATCACTCATTATGTTAACCTGGAAGTGAAAACACGACAGCAGGTGAAGAAAATGACCTTTCTGGTCACCGATCTCGGAAGTGAAGACATGGTACTAGGCTATCCATGGCTTAGCGCATTCAAGCCAACAATCAACTGGGCCACCGCTACAATACACCCTGACATGCAGCCGATAGTACTTGCCACTGAAGAAGAGCTGCTCACCACAGTCACTACCAGGGCCTTGATCACGGCAGAAAAGGAGGATATTGTACGAGAACTGGAGGAAGAAACTTTTGCTAGAGCTACTACCTCGACAGAACTAGCAATACAAGTGAAACAACAACAGACGGCGGCAGTACTCCCCGCAGAATACGCCACATTCAGCAAACTATTCAACGAACAGGCGTCACATCGATTCCCCCCAGCTTGGCCTTGGGACCACGCTATTGACTTTAAACCATCCACTCTGGCAGCAATTGACTGCAAGATATACCCTATGATGCAAAAGGAAGAGGGAGAACTGAAGGGCTTTCTTGAGGAAAAGCTAAAGCAGGGCTATCTACGCCCTTCCATCTCCCTGTACGCCTCATCCTTCTTCTTCATTAAAAAGAAGGATGGAAAAATATGCCCAGTACAGGATTACTGGGTCATCAATTCCCACACCGTCCGCAACCAGTACCTGTTGCCGCTCATTTAAGACCTCATTCTCAACCTCAGTAATGCCCACATCTACACTAAGTTAGACATTCGATGGGGCTATAATAACATACGTATCCAAGAGGGCGATCAAGAGAAGGTGGCCTTTAAAACTAAATTTGGCCTCTTCGAACCGACAGTCATGTTCTTTGGCCTTACAAACTCACCTGCCACATTCCAAGCGATGATGAACCATATCTATCGAGACACCATCGCCAAGCATGAGTGGTTGGGAACCACGATACGTGTCTATATGGATGACATTGGCATCGCCACTCACTTCGACCATGATTTAGCGGCGCACCAAGCGGTGGTACGTGACGTCCTACGTGTCGCCGCGGAGCACGACCTGTACTTCAAGTTGGAGAAATGCCTTTTCCACCAGCTGCAAATAGATTACCTGGGGATAATCCTTGAAAGTGGGGTAACTTGCATGGACCCTGTAAAAGTCCAAGGCATCAAAGATTGGCCAACACCAATGAAGGTCAAGGACGTTCGATTATTCTTAGGCTTCTGCAACTTTTACAGGCTCTTCATTTGTGGCTTCGCAACCCACGCAAAACCACTCAACAAGCTGACACAGAAGGACGAAGAATGGAAGTGGACAGAGGAAGAAGACAAGGCATTCAAAACGTTGAAGCGTTTGGTAACAGAAGAACCGGTGCTGGCACATCTGGTCCTCCAAGACCCATTTGAACTCGAAGTTGACACTTCAGGATACGTGGTGGGAGCCGTATTACTACAGAAAAAGTCTGATGGAAAACGACACCCCATAGGCTACTATTCTGCCACCCTCTCCGAAGCAGAGAGGAATTACGACATTTACAATCTAGAGTTACTTGCCATTGTCAAAGCCCTGCACAATTGGAGACCACTACTGGCAGGGGCACCCCACAAAATCAAAATCTTTTCTGACCATCTCAACCTGCAATACTGGAAGACGCCACAAAAGATTAGCAGGCGGGTTGCAAGGGAAGTGCTAGAGTTGTCTGAATACAATTTCGAAATTCACCACATCAAGGGAAAGAACAATGGCAGAGCAGACGCGCTGTCAAGGCAACCTGACTACAATCAAGGAACCACAGACAATGAACAAGTAGTCGTGTTACCACCGGAGGTCTTCGTGAGGGCTCTCAATACGGCACGAACCCTCACCCTCAATCCAAACCTTCTACAACCCCGACATCAGCAGGACGAAAAGATCATCAAACAATGGGTAGACCCCCACCAGCTAAAGAAAATCGACAGAGAATGGTACAAGGATGGCAGGTTCGTAATCATGGGACCAGCATCCACACAGAGGGTACTGATACTGATGAACAGCACACATAGATAGCTTACTCACAGAGGGACAAAGTGTTCTGTGGTGAGATAAGCTGGATGGCTGGAAGCAGCAACAGGGAGGTCAAGCAAGGTAAAGCAAAGTGTCTGGCACACAACAGAGTGAGAACTGATAATAGTATTACAGGAGAGGGACTTTACCTGGCACACAACAGAGTGAGAACTGATGTGGACCAGGGCGTACAGAGTACTCTACTTATACTATACAGAGGTGTGACACTAGTACAAGGACAGTAACATAGGGTCACAGAATACAAGGAGCGTTGTTCTACATACAGGACAAAAGGAATGTACCAAAGGAGAACAAGGCAACCAGAACAAAGAAAATCTAGACAAGTATGATATCATAGTGACATCACAATAAAGATAACGCCGCAAAGAGAACAAAGGAAGGAGTACAATGAAATGTCCAGAGTGTTCTACATGATGTCATTGTACATGATGTCACAGATAAGCTAAGAAGTCCGAGATTGTACAGATCATCTAATCTACAGGTCCAATATATCTTATCTAAAGCAGTCCATATCTGCAAGTCCTTTAGAGCCGCTAAGTGCGCGCGGGCCACTTATCAACAGATACATGACCACCACGACCCACCGATTCACGGACATCCAGGAATTGCGAGGATGCAACAAATCATAGAACGGCACTATTGGTGGCCACGACTGCAGAAGGATGTGTACGAATACGTGCAGGGGTGTGCTGAATGTCAACAAAACAAAGTCAACACACGCCCCATACAAGCGGCCCTACACCCTATCACACCCATTCTCAACGCACCCCCTTTCCAAACCATAGCAATAGATTTCATCACCAAGCTACTGGTCTTGAGAGGGTACGACAGTATCCTCACGGTCACTGATCACGACTGCAGTAAAGCCTTGGTATTCATACCGTGCAAGGAGGAAGTAACGGCCAAAGGAACCGCAGCCCTGTACGTAAACCATGTTTTCAAACGATTTGGATTACCGTGCAAAATCATTAGTGACCGAGACCCGCGGTTTACATCGAAGTTTATCTGCGAGGCCTGCAGAATTCTGGGGGTTCAACAAAACATATCCACCGCTTATCACCCACGCACTGACAGACAGTCAGAAAGGACAAATCAATGGCTAGAACAGTATCTGCGCTTCTGGGTAAACGAACGACAGGACGACTGGACCGCTTATCTGCCCATGGCAGAATTCGCGCACAACAATTGGCCCCATGAACACACCAAACAATCGCCATTCCAGCTTCTCATGGGCTACAACCCGCACTCCAATTGGACTGATAAGCCATCCCCCTTGCCACAAGTAACCGCGCGACTAACGCTGCTTAAGGAGGCTAGGGAGGACGCCCAACACCTCATGAAAAAGGCACAAGAAGCGTGGGTGTGCAACAAAGATACGCCCAAGTTCAAAAACGGCGACCTTGTATGGCTGGAAGGCAAACATCTTTGGACAAACCAACCCATGGCGAAATTAGCAGCGCGATGCCACGGACCCTTTCAAGTAACACAGGTGATGTCCCCCTATAATTACTGACTAGAACTTCCCACACAGTGGAGCATCCACCCAGTGTTTCACATTGATCTGCTCATGCTGTACAAACAAACCCCTTTCCATGGGGAAAACTTCACACGACCACCGCCAGAACTGATCGATGGAGAAGAAGAATACGAGGTCGAGGCCATTCTAGACACTCGGCACTTTGGCAGGGGGAGACATCTCCAATATCTTATCAAATGGAAGGGATATCCGGACTCAGAGAACCAGTGGGTCAACAAGGATGATGTCTTTGCGCCGGAAGCACTTTGTCTATACCAGGAAACGCGAGCACACAGGCAACAAGTTAAAATGAACAGTGCGAGGACCGAAGGAAGTCATCCCCTTCTCCTTCGCTCTATCTCCACTTCTACTCACATGCCCACCTCTCCATTGCGACATGTCACACAAGCAACGCTCCTCGACTCCCTCGTGCAGGACACCCGTGCCCTCTTGGCTGAGGATGACGACACCGAAGTCCCAAATACTCAGCTCACCCCATGGACGCCTCTTACACCAGCAGAGGGGCCCATCACCACACAAGAATGGATCAACGTCGTCACCAGATTCCCAGACCCCACAACTACCCCTGATGATGAGCAAGCCGTTGTCCACATCTTCCGAAACGATCGCAGCGAACAAGAACCCATCACTGCTATCCCCCCAAGCGATGACCTCATTGGCGTTTGCGGAGTTTTCCCAAGCAATGACCAGCGTTCAAGCGCTGATGGAGTACGAGTTGGAGGGGTGGAAGAGAGTGGCGGCGGAGTGGCAGAAGGAGCAGCTCGACTCAGCAGCGGCCCGACTGAGGGAGATGCGAGAGCGGCGGCAGCACTGGCAGCAGCTGAGGCTGGCCATGACGACAAAGATTATTACCTGGTGAGACATTCCTTCCTACAAACGAAACGCGACGCTGATAATCCCTGCGTCACTCCCTGGCTCGTCTACACCGACGGGTCCCCCATGTATCGAGGACGTGTGTGCGTGCCTGGCGCCACCGATCACCGTCTGTTCACCGCCACCAAGAATCCTGCGCATGTCATTGCACCTGAAGGGTTCCGGGCAAACCGATGACCCCATTATATTCGATACCCCATCACCAGACCCGACAGAGTAGAGAGGGACGTGTCGCACATCCAGATCATAGGGGGAGCAGACCCCTTGATCTTGGGTGTCATACCAGGCTCACCACACGTGTATGGTAAGCCCTTCTATGCCAAACCACACGTGTCAGCCACCCTTCGCCCCATGTACCCCCACGAGGACCTAGTCGTCTTTGAGGCCGACAAGATCACCGACCATGCACTCAACCGTATTAACGACAAGTCACTCATGGCGGAAGTGTTGATAAGTAGCCCGCGCGCACTTAGCGGCTCTAAAGGACTTGCAGATATGGACTGCTTTAGATAAGATATATTGGACCTGTAGATTAGATTATATGATCTGTACAATCTCGGACTTCTTAGCTTATCTATGACATCATGTACAATGACATCATATAGAACACTCTGGACATTTCATTGTACTCTTCCCTTTGTTCTCTTTGCGGCGTTATCTTTATTGTGATGTCATTATGATATCACTTACTTCTAGACTCTCCTTGTACTTTCTGTCCTTGTTCTCAGAACGTCCACTCCTTTGTCCGTTTGTAGAACAATAACTGTCTTGTAATACGTGACTAGTGTTACATCCCTTGTATAATGTCACTCCCAGAAAGTGTATAAGTAGAGTAGCATGTACGCTCCTGGTCCACATCAGTTCTCACTGTTTGTGTGCCAGGTAAGCTCCCTTCCCTCCAATGTATAACATCAGTTCTCACTGTTTGTGTGCCAGACACTTTGCTTTACCTTGCCTGACTTCCCTGTTGCTGCTTCCAGTCACCCAGCTTGTCTCACCACAGAACACTTTGTCCCTCTGTGAGTAAGCTATCTATGTGTGCTGTTCATCAGGAAGTCACACGCTTCCGCGCGGCTAGCTACGAGCTGGACCGGCTCCAGGCTAGGGTGAGTCAGCTGCGCACCATGATCGAGTGCACGCAAGACGACAGGCGTGACTCCATTTACCAACTGGAGTGCGCCACAGCACTGGAGCGCATCACTGACGAGCAATGCAACTGGCCAGCTAGAGATTTTTGGTGAGTCGGGAGTCTCATGCTAGAGAGGGGGTGATGTCACGTTTCGACTGTGGACCCTTACTGTACCGGTTGTGACTATGGCGGTAAGGTAGATTAGTCACAGACTCACGGGCTTAGGCCTTTATGATGGAGTATGATAGGTGATTGCGACAATAGCTGACTGAGCGGTACCTGGATGACTCAACACTAATACTAGTACTAGTAGTATTAGGGTTTGCGATGTTTCTGCGATACGTTGGACGCTACATTACTGTGACTCATAGCAGCACTTGAAAGCCTGCTTGACTTGTATTTAAGATAGTTTGCGAAGACCAAGATACACCATCTTGGTCTTCTTGAATCGTCACTTCTCTCCGTCTCTCTTTCTCTATTATCAAGTCTCAAAGTCCAAAAGCTTCATCTTATCCTATACAACTTATTGGTGTGCCTTCATGCATTCACTACAACAGGGACACGGGCCTTCGTGCTGTCGTGCTTATTTGCTAAGTTGTTACCGCCTCTACCATGCTCAAGTCAAGCTCATGTTGTGACGACGTTACATACAAGGTGAGTAACAGGGTGTCACAGAATACAAGGGACGCATTGTTCTACAACAGGACAAAGGAGTGTGCATAAGGAGAACAAGGCATATAGAACAAAAGAAAGTCTAGACAAGCATGATATCATAGTGACATCACAATAAAGATAATGCTAGAAAGAGAACAAAGGAAGGAGTACAATGAAGAGTCCAGAGTAGTCCATATGATGTCATTGTACAGTGATGTCATAGAAGTCCTAGATTGTACAGATCAAATCAAATCAAATCTAAAGCGGTCCTAATTAATCTACAGTAGTCCATATCTGTAAGTCTGGTCCGTTAGAGCCGCTAAGTGTGCAAGGGTCACTTATCAACAGTGACACTATACAAGGGATGTAACACAAGTCACGTACTACAAGGTAGTTATTGTTCTACAAACGGACAAAGGAGTGGATGTTCTGAGAACAAGGACAGAAAGAACAAGGGGAGTCCAGAAGTAAATGATATCATAGTGACATTATAATAAGGATAGACCTAAAGCAGAACAAAGAAAGATACAAGAACGCATAGTACAATGAAAAGTCCAGAAGTAGTCCATATGATGTCATTGTACAGTGATGTCATAGAAGTCCTAGATTGTACAGATCAAATCTAATCTAAAGTGGTCCTAATTAATCTACAGCAGTCCGTATCTGTAAGTCCGGTCCGTTAGAGCCGCTAAGTGCACAAGGGTCACTTATCAACAAGTGAAACCCAGCTCAGTCACAGCTTCCGCAGCTCAGCATCCCCTCAACATCCTTTCCCCCATTGCCTACATTCGAAGACGCGTCGTCTTCTAAACCTTCCTCGATTTCACCTACGAACTCGAGATCCGCACGGTCTATGACGTGTCCACCCTCTTCCCTCTCTTCTAATGGTTTGAACAAGTCACATACCCTGATGCCAACATCCGCCGTTGTATTGGGGGGCTTGTTCTCGAATTCAGAGCCTCCGCATTCTGCCAGTGTTAGAACACCGACAGTACTTCTCCGATCTTACGCGTCCGATGACGGTGACCGCAACTATCTAACTGCTTGTATCCTCCCCCCCGCCAAACCTCCTCCGACCATCCTTTTACCACCACCTCCGGAAGATGACGCGCACTCTATAGACCTGGGTACTCCGACCCCACCGGACAGTTTCTTTCCGGATCACGCTGGACCCTACGAGGCCAAGTTATTGTCTTCTCCCAACAGTCGCAGGCTTGCAATATCAATGCCACGATCACCATCGCATAAGTTCACGTCGGGCAGTGAAAGCGTGTCAGAATCCGCGCAAGGATATGCAAGTGCTAGCAGCTCTGAATCCGCTGCAACTGGTCTTGGCCTCGGTTTCAGGATTCGAACGAGGTCAGGGGTGGGGAGCGACAATGACTCTAGTTCTACATCGCGTGCCGCACCTATTCGTGTCGGCCTTCTCCGGACGCCCAATTCCTTGACAGGGTCAAGGAGCCTATCTCCACCTTTACCAAAGTCGCCAGTCATTTTGTCGTCGAAGTTGTCACCTCCTGTGCTTTCAACATCTGAGATTCTGAGCGAACGGTATCGCCACGCTCGTCTCACTCATCAGCAAAGCGAGTAAGTTCCCCCATCCAAAATACGACTTTGAAACCTCCAGAAATACCTGGGGGGAAACAGCAGGAGCCGGGCACAGCCGCGCCCGGCACGAAGCACGAGTCTTGGCTTGTAGTTCCAAAAGGTGCGAATACATCGCAGGCTAACCCCCCAGGACATGCCAGCGTCCAAGATTCAAAAGTCACCGTGAGTAGCGTCTTACTAAATGATTCCAACGCTAAAGGTATTGTTTTGGACAGGTGCCGTCCGAGCTGAGGGCCCGTGCGGCCTCAGACTCTTGTATGCTTACTTCAACTGCTCCGGCGTCATCTATTGGCGCCAACTTACTGGCTTCCTCCGCTGTTGGCGCTTCTAGCCAATCAATTACGGCTACGTGGTCGTCATCAGCCCCGATTCCAACGTCACCCTCAAACTCTTCCAAGTCGCCGTCGACATCACCCGCCTCTTTAACACCGACCAATAGGGTAGGGTTGGGCTCTACTCCCCCTCCACCGGCAGAACCATTGCCAGGTCTCCCCAGGTTTAGCCTCTTACGGGCATCCTCTGAATGCTCGCGGCAAGCTGGCTGGTGGTCTACAAGTTCGCCGTCGTCTAGTGAGTCCTCGACTCGCACGCTCGTCGTACCTATCAGCCCAACATCAGTGTCGAACGCGTTGTCCGCTTCTGGCACGGACTCCCCGAATAATCTAGTGTCGTCTACTTCTGGGTCCACAGCACCATCCGCATTCAGGTCTTCACCCGCTATCGTATCCACTACAAGCGTGCGGCGACCTAGAGATGAAAGACCTGCAAATAAGGAAAAGAGCAAGGATTCTACGTGGCCTTTTCGGTCAGGATCGAAGCGGTCCTCACCGACCGTGCCGTCCCCGCTTGTACAATCACACACATCATCTGAGTCTCCCCCATACGTGCCCCCATCATTCTTCTCTGCATCAACAATGACCATACAGCCACCTTCGTCTCCGCAGCCACCCCATTCCCGCGTCGTTGTGCCTACTCCGCCAACACCCGCGAATATCTTTGCGCTGCAAACCGAAAACGCCGAACTTTGCGCAGAGATCGCATCCTTACGTGGACAGCTGGAGACTGTAGAGCGCGTTGTACGACGACGTGAACGCGAGATCCGTGGGCTGCACTGGCTGGTTGTCAATTGGAGTGGAGAGAAAAAAGAGGAGTCTGGCTCCACTGCATTCACGGAGCCTCGCCCGAGCGCCGAGACCACCGAATCTCAAGAGGAGATACAAGCGGCGGTACGTTAGCTTCATGCCGAGTCTGAGTCGGGGTATGGTTTGGGCAGCGCGCCTGGTTCCCAGTCGCACCTGAGCCGCTCGAGCGCTTACTCATTCATATTCAACTCTTAGTCTGGTCACCTTTGCGGCACAACATTCGTTATTTAATTTTTTCGTTCTCGTACTCTGCATGCACTGTGCATCTTTATCATCAGCAATGCATCGTCGTTCGTTCATTTTCTGATCAATACAGTTAAAAGTATTTACACAGTCCGGTCCACCTCGACGAAGTCAGCTCTGATCTTAGGAGATATTTGTCTAGTTACAGCCGTTGACAAATTGGTAGAGCGCTTTTCCAAAAAGTGTAGATCTGGCGGGGAACCCCGTTTTGAGGCTTACCACTGACTTACCAAGTTTTTTTGAAATCTTTTTGACATAATCAATACAATATATAAATGCTCGACGGCTTTTTTGCTGACACATACGCTGACACACATTTTTACCGCGTCCAATGTGGCCACGACATGCCCAACCGATGCCATGGCCCGGCTGCCAAAGGTATAAATGTCGACTTCAAATCTTGCAACCTAGTTGGGGTGGGCCACTCTATGGGGGCGTCGGGAATGTCAGTTTCTCGCCGATTCTTTCTTCGTGATTTACTTTTGATCCACTTTTCACCTTGTTTGTGATACGTTACACATAATTTTCGAGCCAAAGTTTATTTTTGGTTCCGAGTTTGTGGATTGATGGACACGTGATGTCATGTGACGTGTTAGGGGGGGGGGGGTGAGCTGAGACTTGGTGTCATCCCCGCCGCCATTCTTGTACAGTACCGTTCTTGTCCACCACCAACCGTCATTCGTCATGAAAATCTGGCTTCTTCTCGTCGACCACACGTTCCACGCTATGGGAAACCGTTTCTCGGTTTGGACTTCTGGTGAAGAGGACATCGAGGACTTGAAGGAGAAGGTCAAGGAGAAGTGGCAACCCGACCTCGCCGACCTTCCTGCCCCAAAGCTCACCGTGTGGAAGACGAAGGGCTCCATGAGCATTAACCACTCAAATGACGACTGCTTGGAGGAGAAGCTCATAGAGATCCGAGCCAACCCCAACGCCATTGAGATGCTTAGGGTGGGTCAGAAGCTGGTGAACCTTGAACTCTCAGACGGTGAGACCTTGCTCGTACAACTGCCTGGTACGTCGCTCTACTGCCCCCTGAAACCTCTTGACATTCGTGTACTGGTAGTCCCCAAACGTGTTCACCAAGTTATCACAAATTCCAGTGACGACGAAGCAGCGAATGCCGTCCCGTAATTGAGAGAATTCCAGCGTATGTCTCCTCCGTTATACCATTTATTTGAGCCGCTGACACCGTCGCTAGGATATAGAAAGACTGTGGTAACCCCAGGACCGTCACCTTCAGAGGGAGCCAAATCGACTGGCTATCGTAAAGTCCAAGCCAACGACGCCCAAGTCATATATGATGGCCGGTGTAACGCCGTCACGACGTTAGCTCGACCTGAGCTTTGATAAGGCGACTTAGCTGATCACGCTTTGAAGGCGTATGGCTCGAAGGCAGGTTCTAGATGTACGCAGACACTAGGATCTTAATAACGACGCCCCTTCCAAACAGGGAAACGACAGAAAAGGAACGAGATGAAAGGAGACAAGAAGTGACGATTGAAGAAGACCAAGATGCTTCATCCTGGTCTTCCGCCGCTATCTTAAATACAAGAGGAGCAGGCTTTCAAGCGCTGCTATGAGTCACCGTATCGTAGCGTCCAACGTATCGCGTAAGTACCGCAATCCTAATACTACTACTACCTGTACTAGGATTGAGTCATCCCAAACTCCTAACTCCTGCGTAAACTCCGAGTCCGTGACTAATATACCTTACAGCCGTAATCACAACCGGTACTGTAAGGGTCCAAATGCGAGAACCGTAACATCACCCCCTTTTCAGCGTGAGTCCCCAGACTCACCGAAAGTCCCTCGCCGTCCACGTGGCCTGCTCGTCACTAAGCCGCTCAAAAACGTTAGCCCTCTCCAGACGGTAGATACAGTCCCGCTTATCGTCCCTCGCCGCCAGTCGCATAGCCTGAAGCTGGCGAATGCGAGCCGCGAGCCGCTCTTCTTCGTACGCGGCTGCTCGATAACGTGTCACCTCCGCAGTCAGGGACTCGTCCCCGATGCGGTTAAGTGCGCGGTCGGTGATTTTGTCGGCGGCGAGGATGACCAAGTCCTCGTGGGCGATGAAGGCGCGTCCCGCAGCCGATAGCATTGGATGGGCGTAGAGGGGTTTGCCGTAGAGATGAGGGGACCCGGGGATGAGTCCCAGTACGAAAGGGTTCGCACCTCCGACAATCTGTACGTGACTGGCATTCCTCTCTATGCCATCGGGTCCGGTGATTGGGAAATGAATGTAATGGGGCTGTCGATTCGCCCTGAACCCCTCAGGCGCAAGGACCTGCGCGGGGTCGTCGTCGTGCGTAATGGGGGTGTGAAGTGCGACGCCGGGCAGTCGCACACGTCCTCGAGACATGGGGGTTCCGTCGGTGTGGACGAGCCATGGGGTGATTCGGGAATTAGTAGGGTGGCTGTGCGTTCGAAGGAGGGGGTGTCTGACCGGGTAGTAATCCTCGTCGTCAGCGTGAGCTTCGTCGTTAGGGAGCGCTGCCTGCGCTGCCGTAACTCGCTCAATCTCCTCTGCGCTAAGCGCAGTTGTTCGTCGGCCCACTCCTTCGCCACTCTCCGCCAGTCCTCCGCTGCTTCTAACTCCTGTTGGGTCTTCGAGGGGACGCTCGGCAGGGAGAATTCCCCTTGTGCCGATGAGGTCGTCACCTGGGGGGATAATGGCAACGGGTTCTCGATTGCCGTTGTCGTCTCTGAAGATGTGAGCGACGGCATGCTGCTGCTCGTCGTCAGGCTGGCGAGTCGGGTCGGGGAACCTCTGTAAGACATTAGCCCATTCTTGAGCGGTGATATGCCCCGCTCGCAGGTTTGCAGGTGTGTACGGAGTGAGCTGGACCTGTTGAACCACGGTTTCTTCGTCGTTTTCGATGATGTTGGCGGCGTCTTGTGCGACTTGGTCGAGGAGGATCGCCGTGGTGACATGTCTGAGAGGAGAAGTGGGCATAGACGTCTGAGTGGATCGGAGGTGAGAGGGATACTCTCCTTGGCTGTCCATGGGTTGGCTTTTAAGGAATCGCACACCCGTTCGGCCCTCTTGATACGCCTTGATTGCGTCTGGTGCAAATACGTCATCTTTGTCGACCCACTGATTCTCCGAGTCCGAGTAACCCTTCCATTTGATGAGGTACTGGAGCTTTTTGCGGCGGCCGAAATGCCGCGAGTCTAGAATGGCCTCGACTTCATACTCCTCCTCTCCTTCCACCAGATCCGGCGGTGGTCGTGGAAAGTTTTCGCCATGAAAGGCCGTTCGTTTGTACGGCGTGAGAAGATCGATGTGAAACACTGGATGGATGCTCCACTGTGTGGGAAGTTCGAGGCGATAATTGTATGGAGACATCACCTGTACTACTTTAAATGGTCCGTGGCGTCGCGCCGCCAATTTCGCCGTGGGTTGATTGGTCCGTAGATGTCTCCCTTCCAGCCACACTTGATCGCCAACTTGATATCGTGGAGTGTCTTTGTGCCGAACCCAGCTGTCTTGTGCCTTTTTGATAAGGTCCTGGGCGAGCCGACGTGCCTCTTTTAGTTGTGTTAGTCTGGTGATCACGTTTGGGATCGGAGATGGCTTATCCGTCCAATCGGCAATCGGGTTGTATCCCATTAGAAGCATGAATGGCGATTGCTTCGTGTGTTCATGGGGCCAATTGTTGTGAGCGAATTCTGCTATTGGGAGGTACGCCGCCCAATTATCTTGACGCTCGTTGGCCCAGAATCGTAGGTATTGTTCAAGCCACTGATTGGTCCGTTCCGACTGCCCATCCGTGCGCGGATGATAAGCCGTGGAGATGTTCTGTTGGATGCCCAATATGCGGCATACTTCTCGTGTGAATTTGGAGGTAAACCGGGGGTCCCGGTCACTGATAACTTTACGCGGTAATCCGAATCGTTTGAACACGTGATTGACGTACAGAATGGCTGTCCCTTCTGCTGTGATCTCTTCGTTGCAGGGAATAAATATGGATGCCTTGCTGCAATCATGGTCAGTAACAGTTAAAATGCTGTCGTATGATTGCGAGATTGGTAGTTTGGTGATAAAGTCAAGAGCGATGGTATGGAAAGGGGGGGCGTCTTTGGCAGCGGTGATTGGGTGCAGTGGTGCACGAGTTGGTCTTGTATTGACCTTGATCCGCTGACAGTCAGCACATCCCGTGACGTATTCATACACGTCTCGGCGGATACTTGGCCACCAGTGGTGTCGTTCTACGATCCGTTGTGTCCTGCTTATCCCGGGATGCCCGTGTACCGGTGGGTCATGGTGGTCCTGTATAATGGCCCGGTACGCTGCCGTGGGTCCTGTGACCACCAGTCGTCCGTCTTTGTACCATTCTCCCTCTATCTTTTTGAGACGATGGGCGTCGACCCAGGTCTTAATTATGGCGGGGTCTTGTCGTCGTCTCGGTGGTTGCATCATAGGGTGTATTTCCAACGTACGCGCAGCGTTAGTGGCTCGTATGAATACTTCTGGTGGTAGAACGACCACACCTTGGTTGTCTCCTTCTCCTTGGTCATAGTCCGGCCGTCTTGATAGCGCATCCGCTCTTCCATTGTTCTTCCCTTTGATGTGGTGGATCTCAAAATCGTACTCCATTAACTCCAGTACTTCTCGGGCGACCCGTCGACTGATCTTTTGCGGAGTCTTCCAGTACTGGAGATTGAGGTGGTCCGAGAATATTTTGATTTTGTGTGGAGATCCTGCGAGTAGGGGTCTCCAGTGGCGAAGAGCTTTGACGATGGCAAGGAGTTCTAGGTCGTAGATATCGTAGTTGCGCTCTGCCTCGTTTAACGTCGCCGAGTAGTATCCTATGGGGTGCTTGCGACCGTCATTTTTCCTTTGCAAGAGTACTGCACCCACCGCGAACCCCGACGCGTCGACCTCTAGCTCAAACTGGTCTTGTAAATTGGGGTGTGCTAATACCGGTTCTTCGGTTACGAGTTGCTTAAGGGTCTTAAAGGCCCGATCTTCCTCGTCTCCCCACTTCCACTCGGCATCTTTCCTTGTTAATCGGTTGAGTGGTCGTGCATGGGTTGCGAAACCTCGGATGAAAAGACGGTAAAAGTTGCAAAAGCCCAAGAATGATCGTACGTCCCTGACCTTGGTTGGCGTTGGCCAGTCTCTGATACCGCGAACTTTTACCGGGTCCATACGCGTTACCCCCCTTTCAAGGATTACCCCCAGGTAATCCATCCGAGGTTGGTGGAAGAGGCATTTTTCAAGCTTGAAATAGAGGTCGTGTTCTTGAGCAACGCGGAGAACATCTGTTACCGCGGCAATGTGGTCGGCGGATGTAGAACCTTCGCGCGTGGCTATGCCGATGTCATCCATGTAGACGCGAATCACGGTGCCGCGGAGTTCATGTTTTGCAATGGTGTCACGGTAGATGTGGTTCATCATTGTTTGGAAGGTGGCCGGCGAGTTGGTAAGACCGAAGAACATGACCGTTGGCTCAAAAAGGCCAAATTTGGTTTTGAAGGCCGCCTTTTCTTGGTCACCGTCCCGTATGCGGATGTTGTTGTACCCCCAACGGATGTCGAGCTTCGTATAGATGTGGGCGTTGCTAAGGTCGTAGATGAGGTCCTGAATCAGTGGGAGTGGGTATTGGTTTCGTATGGTATATGAGTTGATTGTACGATAGTCCTGTACGGGGCGTAGTTTTCCGTCCTTCTTTTTAACAAAAAAGAAGGAGGATGCGTACGGGGAAATGGAGGGTCTTAAATACCCTTGCTGCAGTTTCTCGTCTAGGAATTCCTTGAGCTTCCCTTCTTCTTCTTGCGTTAGCGGGTATATCTTGCAATCTAATGCCGAAGGAGTGTTGGGTTTGAAGTCGATTGCATGATCCCATG
Organism: Lactarius indigo; assembly: GCA_025766275.1. NCBI lineage: Eukaryota > Fungi > Basidiomycota > Agaricomycetes > Russulales > Russulaceae > Lactarius > Lactarius indigo. Next base: position 98,195 of record JAFKAC010000050.1, on the reverse strand, counting down.
GTCTGGCAGGGGGGAATTGTTGTGATGCTTCTTCGCTGAAGAGTTGTTGGAAAGCGTGGTAAACTGCCGGCAGTTCCACGGGTTCTTCCTGTTGCTTCGCTTTGATGGCTAATTCTGTAGACGTAGTTGCTCGCAAGTACACGTCTTCCTCGTCTAATTCGAGGGCGATGGCCTCCTTTTCATCGTCAGTGAGGGTGGTCGCAATGACGGTATGTCGGTCCAGACTATCCTGCGTGCTGATCACGACCGGCATAACCTTCTCGTGTATGACCGCGTCTCGCCAATTGATGGTTGGCTCATAGGTCGCCAACCAAGGGTACCCTAGAACGATTTCTTCGCTTCCGAGATTTGTGACGAGGAATCGCATGGTCCTGTGGTATCCATTGGCGTATACGTCCAGATCGGTAAAGTGAGTGATGGACCCAGCTTTATTTTCCGTGCTGTCTATATTCCAAACTTTTCGTGGTTGGTTTAGTTGCTGGACCCCTATGCCCATTTTTTTGACAAAATTCGGGTGTATAAAGTTGTCGGTGGCCCCCGAATCTACCAATGTTCTTATGTCGGCCATTCGGTAATTCGTGCGAATCGAGACTGGAATTCGAAGAGAACGAAAGCGCGTCATGATTACAGAATTACAGTTTAAAGCCCTCACCCAGGCCGATGGGTTCAGGCGCTCCGAAAACCCTCTTTCCCCCATAGATCCTGCAATATCAGGTCTTTTACTTCGTCGGGCGCGTTTGCAACTCCGGTGAGCCATTCCTTGGCTCGTTCTTCGGCTGTCTTGCTAGTCGAGGCGGCCTGTATCTGGGCCGGTGGGGGTTCTTGCGTGTAGTAGTTGGTCTCTGTCGTCCGGACGTTGGAAGGTCCGGGGTTTTGTGGTTGCCACTGTCGTGGCTGTCTGGGATGGGGGCAGTTTCGTGAGAGGTGACCCGGTGCGTTACAATTGTAACACAACACTGTCCTGAGATCTCGTCGTGACCCTCCTCTGCCTCGTCCTCTTACGCCCAGTCCTCCCCTTGGCGGAAAGGGAGGTTGGTTTGTATATGGTGGCTTATCGTAGTCGATCTCTTCTGATCCTGCCAACCGTACTTTCGTTCGGTCGGCCAAGGTATCCATTGCCCACGGGTTTGCGAGGTTTTGCGGGACAGTCCACCCAGCGTTGCCTGTTTTCTTCGGCTTTGTGTCTTTGTATTCATCCACCCTAGCTCGGATATGGATGTAATTGCGTTGCCGGCGGAGCGTTGCTCGTTTCCACTCGTCGAAGGTCTCTGGTTCGTCTAGATCGTAGGTTTTCTCATATAGTTTCTTGGGTAGCCCCTTTGTGAATAGGTCGATGGTCTGGGGGTCGTTGAGGCGATAGCCTGCTTTTCTGGCAGCTTCTTCAAATTCATTGACGTATTTGTCGATGTCCCCGTCAACCATTTTGAGCCCCTTTCTCAACAGGGCTTGAGCTTGTTCTCGTTCGAGGGTATTGACGAACCTTTGGTTGAAACCCTCTGCTACTGCATTCCACAAATCCCTCGTGTATTGATCGATTCCTCGTTGTATTTGTCGGTTGAGCCATTTGAGGTACGAGAGCACCCACTCGCTGACTGTCACCCCCTTGATGTAGGAAAGGAAGAGGAGGCATCGTCGATAGTCGTTACGCATAACGGGGGTATCAAGGTTCATGCCCCAGTACACGTGCCATTGCGTGAGGAATGAGTCGACCTTAGTACGATCTCCGTCGAAGATAGTGGGAGGTTCACCGGTTAGTTTTTCGTGTCCTCCTCCTCCTCCGCCTGGTGGGCCCCCTCCGCCTCCTCCTGGTGGGTCTCCTCCTCCGCTTGGTGGGTTATTCGGAATGTCGGGCGGACCCCCTCCTCTTCCTGGTCGTCGGGGGAAGTCGTCTCCGGGTGGTCCTCCCCACCCCGGTGGAGGGTCTAGCGGCATTCCTCGTCTTCCTCCCTCTCCTGATGGGGGATCCCCTTGATCTGGCCCGATGGCTCGAAAGATCGCTGCGTCGTCTGCAGTCATGCGATGCCCTGTTTCTGGATTGATGGGCATGAGATTTCGTTGTGACTCTTGTCTAATTGCTTCGGCTGCTTCTCGCGCCGCTTGTTCCCTGACCGTTATAATTTCTTCGGCTGTCATGGTGGTAGTCGCCATTTCTGCCGCCGGTGATCGTACGTGAATGACTTCTGGCTGGTCTGAAATATGGAGAGACTCAGCTTGTTGGATGGTGTATTGTTCAATAGGTCCGACACTCGCGGGTTGATTTTCTTCACTCTGTTCGTCTTCCTCAGTTTCTTCACTAACTGCTTCTCCAGTAGAGTGTTCTCGTAACTGGCCGTCGATGGGTCCCCAGTCGGCTCGCGAATTGAGCTCGCGCGCGTCGATGTCGCACTGATACTGTCTTCCTGCTGGTCTTACGACGTCCCAGCGACGATCTATGGGGTTCCACGTAATTTCCACCCAACACAGATGGTCGAAATTGAACTCAACAGGTCGGAATCTCGTAGGCCCGTTAAACTCGACGAAATATCCCGTTTCGTCTCCTCGGTCTCTCCACCGGGCTGCTCCCAGGAATCGGGTTGGTACGTTGCGGTCTCCTCTTCGTTCCAAGTAGTAGGGACGAAAGTTCGTCCACTGATCTCGGGTGTTGACCGTCGCCACGATTGGAAGATCTTGGTCTTAATGTAACGCCGTCACGACGTTAGCTCGACCTGAGCTTTGATAAGGCGACTTAGCTGATCACGCTTTGAAGGCGTATGGCTCGAAGGCAGGTTCTAGATGTACGCAGACACTAGGATCTTAATAACGACGCCCCTTCCAAACAGGGAAACGACAGAAAAGGAACGAGATGAAAGGAGACAAGAAGTGACGATTGAAGAAGACCAAGATGCTTCATCCTGGTCTTCCGCCGCTATCTTAAATACAAGAGGAGCAGGCTTTCAAGCGCTGCTATGAGTCACCGTATCGTAGCGTCCAACGTATCGCGTAAGTACCGCAATCCTAATACTACTACTACCTGTACTAGGATTGAGTCATCCCAAACTCCTAACTCCTGCGTAAACTCCGAGTCCGTGACTAATATACCTTACAGCCGTAATCACAACCGGTACTGTAAGGGTCCAAATGCGAGAACCGTAACAGCCGGACGCCCCCGGATTCACCCCTGTCTACAATCGGTCCCCCCGTACGGATATTTCACCCTATCTTCGACGACTTTATCCGTTCGGTCAACCATTCAGATGTCCAGCCAACCGCCGACGACCTCAAACATGTCTACGACTTCATGTACTCTTTATCCGACCTGAGTCAGTCAGAGCATAAGTACAGTGAAAAACTACACCATTCTTTGCGCCAAATTTTGAAGGCGGATGTTCGCGAAGAGCAACTCCCTGATGGGTCCAGGCCTGATGGCACTATCACGCTCCAAATAGGCGACACTCGCTTCGCATACTTTTTTCTTGAAGTGAAGCGAGAGATCGGCGAAGGCGGCTGCGACCCTACGACTCAAGTGGGTCTCAGCATGAGACGCTCTTGGATTCACGAATCGGTGGGTTGTAATTGCGTCCATCCTGATCTCGTGTCTGACTTCTGAATAGAGAGAGGCCATTCGTCAAAAGTGCTGCTGCCCATCATTATTGGTCGCTGCTGGGGGCCCGTGGTTGTGTGTTCTGGGCAGCGTATTCACCGACAAGTTTATTGTCCAACGCCTGACTGACATGAGGTGGATGGCGCTCTCATCAACTGAGGAGGATAACCGAGTCTATCACAATGCCAGAGTCTTCGTCGCTCTCCGCGATTGTCTCTCAAAGCTTGAGACTTTTTACAAGACACTCGACGGCCCTTCTTTCGTTGCCAACCAACCACATCCCCGCTACTTCCCTTACCCGACTTCGTTCACCTCTGACGATGGTGCCGTCACTCAGTTCCGATACCTGAAATCCTTGGAAGAGGACGCCGCAAGTGTCACATATCTTGCGGAGATTCTTCCTAATGAGCGCGGCTCGACAGCAGATCCTCCTGAGAAGGTGGTCGTCAAATTCGTTTCAAAGTACGGCAAAGAGGTACACGAGTTTCTTGCGCACGAACGACATGCCCCTTCCCTCCAATACTATGGCCCTCTACCAGAGGTCGGGCTCTCCGATGTTTTTCCCAGACCCGTCCCACCAAGTCTTCACTTGCGGCCGGGCGTCATGCACATGGTTGTCATGGACTACATCGATGCTCGACCCGACGTACCACGTGATGTTCTTGCGCAGATCCGGACCATTTTGACGTCACTGCACGCTGAGGGATACGTTTTCGGTGATTTGCGAAAACAAAACATTCTTTTCGACGCAGATGGCAAGGTCAAGTTGATTGACTTTAACTGGTGTGGTCGGTACGATATGAACATTGCTGATGAAAATCTACCAGACGAGGTACAGAAGCACATAGAGCAGAACAAGAAGCGCGTTCAGGGCGAAGACGGGTCCTATGCACATTACCCGTTGTCGATGTCCACGTTGAAAGGGATGTGGGCCCCTGGGATGCTTTATCTCGAACCGATTCGACCTATACACGACTGGATGATGTTTGAGAGACTCTCGTGGAAGTGATAGACTCGCATTTGCATAGTACATATAGGACGTGGCAGCATGATTACCGTAGGAGTCCAGAGGAGAGTGATGCTCCTCTCCTAGATATTGTTCATAGATAATCGTTGAACTACGCTATTATTACGATTGTCTAATATGTTGATCTAGCCTAGTCAGCGATATCACAGAAATCACCTCCGAAGTCGGCTCCAACGGAATTTTCGTTGGGCGATTAGAGAACTGCGTCCATAACTGGGTAAGAAACGTGCCAAACTGTTACTCTTTTCGTCATAAATGCAAGGTTCTTTGGTGGTGTTGCAAACGCGCTTTAAGAGAGTTGTCTTGCCGGCATTGACCCGACCAATGACGAGAATACGAAAATAGTGGTATTTCTGGCGTGCTCCAAAGGAGTCCAAGACTTGGTTTGAGACGTCGCCCATGTTGATGCTCGATCAATGAGAGAGTGAGGGAAGCGGGGAATCACCACCACACTGATAGAGTCATATGACGCAGGGTCTCACGCGGCCGCAACTCAGTGCGTACAGTACTTGGTAGACCGGTGACCGTCTGTATATGAAGGGTAAACCTGTGTATATCGATTATCATATACAGGCTGGTCACGAGCCTAAGTACTTGGTACAGTACGCTTTCGACCTTACTTTCGACCCGTTGAGAGTGCCGACGTTGATATAGTGACCGCTCACTACGCTCGCTCACGTATAATACATGTGAAATTGTTCCAAACAAATGAGCGGTCCATAAATGACCTTTTCCAAATGGACCGAACCAAGAAAGTATGTATCGTTGCGCCAATGCCAGAGAAATGGCAGAAAAAATGTGTGGGATTGGGTGGATATAGTGGTAACGTGGATCATGCAGATCGGAAGGGCCTATTAGATCGTACATCTTTGCTATCGAGTGTATGCGGGCAGCGCAGTGCTGAGAGTAAATGAAGGTAAGAGAGAGATAAGCGGATGGGAAACAAACACTCGAATCGAATGGGGCTCAGACTCATCGCGCCTCGGGACCAGCGACGGCGTCTCACTCCCGTCTCTACCTCAGGGACACCTTCAAAGCCTTTGCGCTGACCCCACCGCTGTTTTCGCTGCTGCCCCCGCTGTCTGCGCTAGCGCTTGCGTTGCGGATTAGACAACAGTACCTCGCAGTACCTCAGCTTATCCAGCAGCCACTGTGCGAATTTCGCCTGCTCCGCATCCGACGATGGTGGCACGAGCCCTGCGCCATCACTTGGCTCAGCGTCCAGCGCGTTAGCACGTAATTCTTATCGATATGCGCGATTGCGAGACCTTGTGCTGATAGAATGATCTTCGAGTGATCATAAAAATTGAACTGATAGTCGCGTTAGTTGCGTGTTCCCGTACGGCCAGTAATAAGGGAGGCGTGCACCTGGAGGGCGTCGTGTCTTAGCTTGAATACAATCACATGCTTCATCCGAAGGTACTTCTGCACGAAGTGCATGTACTTAGTACGTTGCAGATCCGTAAACGTGCACTCGTAATCGCCGTATAATTTACCCATAATGTACCCCTCAAAGTGGTTGAGATAGACCTTACTCTTCAACTCCTCTGGGTAGTCCGCGACCGTTGTAGTTCTTGCGCACGTACACCGTTCCTTGACGGCGCAACGAAAGGTAATCGAAGTGCCTGCCATAACGAATCAACACGCCGTACAAAAGAACGAATGAGAGACGATGCACTGCTTGTCAGCGGCGAGGACGAGCGTCGTGCTGTCATTGAAGTACACGCCGACCGAACCATTCGTGAGTGCATAACCCATACCATATTTGTTACAGTAGTCAACCCAGGATGCAATGAATACCCGCTCTTCCGGCATGTCTACATTGTCGCTTGGGTCACGGAAAAGCGGGCCCTGTGAGAACGCATCGAATGCCGCACAGACGGTCTCCGCCGCAGCATCGAATCCGTTTATCTTGGAAGCGGTCGGTGTTGGTGCATTAGCGACGGCGCCACCTGAAGATCATGCATTAAAGATAACCCATCAGCCCCAGTCCAGAAATGTGTGAGTAGGCGGGCCTCACCGAGAACGGCATGGGTCTCCTTCGTGCGCACTGACACGTCGCTCGCCTTGTGTTGTCTCCAGGGCCGGTGCAGGTACATTCACCGCATCCTCGAACGGAGACTCCGTGGTGGAACGTGAGACCTGCGCAGGCACCATCTGCGCGACGATCCTGACCTTCTGACTTTGTAGCTCTTTCGTCCGCGCTTCCTTTCGTACGCAGCACCGCCCTCCGTGATCCCCTGCAGTCTTGCGACCTTCTGGATCTTGGCGGGCGACTTGACTGCCTCTTCTTTCTCTGCGGCTTGCAATTTGCGAAGGAGTGTCGGCTCCCCGCGCGCGATACCAACGCCACCGGGCGCCACCATGAGCGGCTGACGTGCAGAGCTGAGCAGAGCGGAGATCGGGCTCCTAGGCTGCACTGCACTTCGGAATTCACGCCCCTGTTGCGCAAGACTGCTCGCGCTACTTGCGCTTGGGGTGGGGGGTTTCATGTCACGCGACGTGGCTGGATCGACCTCCCCGTCGAGTTGGCACGCCTGCCGCAAGCGAGCGAGATTCGCTTGTGAGACGAGGGGGGAGAGGTGTCGGAAGTCGGGGGGCATGTCCCGCGCGGCCACGGGTATGTATCCAGGAACAATGCCACAGGTAAAGAACGCGTGGTCGACGATGTCGTGCAATGACGGTCGTTCTTGAGGATTGGGCGTGAGTATCTGCTGCACTGGCTCGCGGGCGTCGAGTGATACATCTCGGTGTGAAGGGAACTCATATTGATTGTCGCGGATACGCCTGTGCAGAGTTGAGCTTAAGTTGCCAGTTGGAATACCTAAGGACTTACTGATACACCTCTTTGACGTCTTTAGTTTGGAAGGGCGGATGGCCGACGATGAATGTCTAAAGGATGACACTGATCGACCAGATGTCAACTTCAAAACTATGTCCGTTCGCAGTGTCGAACGATACCTCCGGTGCAATATAGTTGGGCGTGCCGCAGATGGTCTTCTTCCGCTCCCCGGGGCTCTCGATAAGCACGGCCAGACCAAAGTCGCCAACTTTGATGTTCATGTCCGCGTCAAGGCAAAGATTGTCGAGCTTAAGGTCATGGTGGATGACCCGGTGGGTGTGCATATAGTGGTAGGCACCAATTAGTTGCATCATAAAAAACTGTGCCTCTGGCTCTGTGAAGACGCGACGACGGTGGAACATGCCCATTAGAGAGCCGATGAAACAAAGCTCAAGAGTCATGTATACGTTCTCATCATCCTCGAAGCAATCTATGAACTGGACGATGTTGGGGTGGTCTAACGTCTTGTGGATTTTGATCTCTGCGTAAAACTTGTTTAGTATCGGAGAACGATCTGGGGATGGTGAGCACGCACCTTGGTTTTAGCTTTCTTGGTCTTGAGCGAGCTCTTCGTCACGACCTTACATGAAGGGTAGTTATTGCGGGAATCTCTGACATGATACAGTCTAGTGAAACCGCCCTGTAGGGTTAGGGTAGGTAAGGACCAGAGAGGGTAGAGATAGGTAGGTGCTTACTTCTCCAAGGAATAACATTCTTTGATATCGCAGGGAACCCGTCTCGTCTTGAATAACTCGGGGTGGGGAAGGGAGCTGAACTTTGGCATTCTGAAGAGGTGGGGAAGGCGACAGTTTCTTTTCATGGGACGTTAGTTTTGGTGGGACCTCAGGAGGTGGTTATTGTAGCGTTAGATAAGGGGTTGCACCAATGGGTTGTCGTTGAGGTGGCCGGTGGAGAGATCGGAGCGAGACGAGCGTAATGGAGATGAGCGTTCATTTGCCACAGAGGCCTGACACCAGAGACAACTAGAAAGAATAATTACGACTTGCTGGCCGACTTGCGCGCTGTTGAGCAAGTTAAGGTCCGACACCTCTGCGTATTTATTATGTGAGCAATACCACCCTCGTCACAGACCATCACATGACCGCGTTCACGGCCCAATGGAGCGAGACTGTGACAGCCGCCACGACCGCATATCCTCCCCGCCAAACCACATCCGTCGTGCGTGTGTAGCTTTGATGTAACTTGTGCTGCCATGACCGTACTTTTGATTTCCTAGCGACATGTCGATGCAGGCCTCTTGACTGTCACCAGCCCAAGTGCATTCGACAAAAGAAATTTACGAATATGTCCCACTTTCTTATTTTCCACAATTTGACCATTAAAAAAATACAACCACGATCGTGAAGTGTATTTCCAGTCCACTTCACAGGGTGTAATCTAGCTTCTCCATGCGGCGATATCCAGCCTGCCGACCCTCCTTCCATGCGAGGGTCCGCTCGTCCAGCTCGCTGCTCTTACTGCCCATGACGCAGCTCCCACACGTCAAGCCTCTCAATTCCAAGCCCCTGAAAAGTGGTAACTGCTCTCGCGCGAGAAGGGCATGAACCTGAAGCAGTAGGACAAGAAAATCTGGGATGACGAACGCCAGGCATGAATGCCGCGCTAGGGATGGAAAGGGAAGAACAGAGATGAGGTGACACAATAACTACACAAGGTGCATCCCAACACTGGTGCGTCCCCTTTTTTTGTGTTTCGCGGGCGGGAGCTGAAATGCCACGGCGACGTTGGGTTGGCTTCTACTAGATGCGGGTTATGACCCATCCGAGGAGGCACGGGCGGAGTGGGAGGAGCGCTGGTGAAGAACGAGCCCCGGCACCTGCGGAATCTCGCCCGGGTCGAGCGGGGGTGGACGACGGCGATGGCCACTGGCCCTCAGGTCAACCGTAAGCGGTATGTTGATCACACTCTCGCTACGACACGTATGAGCACGATGAACCTGGGCAAGTTCGGCCCCGTGCTCGATGGCGAGAAAAGCTAGGCCAGGTGAAATGTAAGGTACCGTACGCCTCCCACCTTACTCTCACGCGCTCACTACACCCCCTATATTTACACAGTGCCACTCGCCTCCAGCTCGAACCAATTGAAAATTCCATTGACGCGTAGAAGATGCGAATCTCATCAAAGAAATAAGAAATGGCACGCCCGGTGGCTCGCCATTTAAAAAGTCGAAACAGGATCGGGGCGGCGGCAGTGCAAGGGACTTGGTCAACGTATGGAGGGTCCGATTCGCTTCTGTGGGGAGGGGAGCAGCTGCGCAAGTCAGGCTCAGGTCGTGAGAACTGAGGTGAAAATGCTATGACAACATTCGCAAAAATACATAGGCCTTTGGGCGTGACTCCAAACCCGCGCCGCAAACGTCATAAACTTGTGTTGTGCTCGTGACCGCGTACTTGCCTCGTGCCTACAAATTCTGCAACAACGGGATCGAGATGCGCAAGGTTACTACGGAAGGCCCCCATCCCTGTAGTTCCCTCCCGTCCATTTGGATTCGGTTTGCGTTCTCAATCTCCCGGACAGCATCACTGATATCCTCGTCTAGGTCGGTGCTCTCGATTTCTCGCACTGTCTCGCGGATATCCTCGTCTGAGCACACATATCCTTGAAGCATATCACCTACCACGACGAGCAAGGCCGTCATAGATTCCGGATATGGAGAAGATCCCACGGCCTTGGAAAATCAGGTCGCAAATGATATCAAGGAGGATGCATTGCATCTCGGGCGATTCCCTGCCCTCCATCTAGTGGGACATCATAATCTCAAAGATGCCGACACAGAAGACGCCATTCGATTCGTGAAGATATCAATAGAAGTAAATGGAACTCAAGACCACCGCCGTCACGTAGATCTCGCAGGTGCCACAGCTGCCATCTCATCAAGCTATTGGGCCGGCGCAGAGAAATGGGGACTTAGTCGGTGAGTTTCAAGCTTTCAATCACTTACTCGTATCCCTCGGCAACATGACCATCCAGGACTTCACGAAGCTTAAAGCCAAGTTCGACCAACGCTTGGACTCATTATCCCGGAAATGTCAATTGGGGAGTGACTGGGGCGCTGTCCGTGGCTGGCATACTGAAATGTCGCTTATCAGGAAGGATTCAGATCGGCATGGCTTGTCGAATGATACACCGGGGAGTTGCTGAATTGACCTGTGAGTAGCATCATTCATTACACGTTAATACGGTAAACAGAGATCTGCCAGCCGACGTCCTGCATGCCGCCGGCTTCGACATTAATGCGCTCCCGCTTTGAAATTTGTTGTTGGTGGGTCCAGTTAGTAGGATTTGTTCGACTTGCTCCCTGGTCTTCTTGGCCCAGGGTTAGAATGCTCGACGGAGTTCCTCAACGCGTTCCCATGCTATCTTGAGACATTCGTCGATCCTATGAGCGTGCCTCATTGGGTGCACTAGATTCAGATTGAATGCCTGCCTGTCGGTTCATCGCATACCCAACGAGCACTTGCAACCGGTTGCTACCCAGCATTCCCTGAATACCCACTAGTGAAAGGCAGGTCCAGCATATGACGAACGTTGTATCAGACGTGGTCGTTGGACTGTTAACCTATGAGTCTCTCTACTGTAACAAACACCAATTTCTTCTGCGATAAAGAAGGCCTGATTCTGATTGTTAACAAAGCGCCGTCGGATCTCGCGGTAAAATTTCCAGACTCGATATTCCTCTAGAAGACCCGCTGGGTAGGGCGTCATATCGCCGGTGGTCGTCCTAAAAATACCATCAGAGATGGAAGCGAGATCTAGATCTAGATCTAGACATAACTCATCGCTCAACGGACGTCCTCTGAATCCTGGCTCGTGGTCATGGACGAGGCACGTCAAGAAAGATGTCAAGTCACGTGTCGTGAGTGAGGTAGAATTGGACGAAACGGGTCATTTTGCGCCAGACAGGCTCTTACAGTATGGTTTTTGCTGGCGATACTAAGGGCGATACAGATAATTTACTTCGCATACTCCTTGCTACCTTCATTTCGGATGTGACTGTGCGCAGAAGTTCAGCAAATTGGTGTCACCTCCATGACGTATAGTGAAACTGTCTCTATTTAGTGCATGCGTCCAGCTACTTCGAATACAGGACAATCTAAGTTACTCTACTAAATCACATATTCAGAACTGCTGTCTGTCACGACTACAGCTCATCTCGGATGGGTCCAGCGGGCACTTCGCTCTTGTCCGCGCCTTCCTCCTCGCCCGCAACACGGCCCTCCATTATCTCTTCTGCGGGAACGGGGACAGGGATGGCCCCCAGCCTTGGCGAGCTCGTTCACGTCCGCAGCGGCGGCGCTCGCGTGAATGCGACCCTCGTTCGCCAGTCTCCGTGTAAAGCGTGCAATCTCGGTATCGTACAGTTCCCATTCGCGGATCTAATGGGCTCGTGCGAGCTTCGGTTCTTTCTATAGGTGTAGAGGCGGGATTAATAGCTGAACAAGGCCGTTTGAAGGAGGGGAAGGGGTGTGCTAACCGTTAGAGGATTTTGGCAGAGATCGATGGTCTTGGCACGATCTAGTCTGTCCTTGCTACCTAGAAAGGTTTGTGTCACCGCGGCGTCACACTAGAAATACATGAAAGCAACCTACCCATAGCCAGTCTTCATGTAGAGAGAACTTTGAACGTATAAGCGACCCCAACAGCAGTCAAATGGCCTTGGACTCACTATAGGAACGTGTCCTTGCAGGTTGTTCGGAAGGTCTGTGACAGGCCATAGACGTCATCACGAGTTTACTTTAATTAACGAATGAGATGAGCGTACCTTGATCAAGGTTAGCAAGCGAATTGGGGTCGGCCGAAAGTTGTTGCGCAGGATATTCTAGAGAGCGAAATGCAGTGTTCACAAGGCGAAGACGAGGAGAAGGGATTCTACGTACCCAGGCAGGCATCTGGCGGAACCGAACCAAGTCCACATACAGTGCGCTGCGGAGCCAATCAATCAGTAAACGGCACCCACCGGGCAAGGGCCCGGGCCCCAACTCCCCCTACCCCCTCCAAAAAAAAAAGGTTATCACCTAATGTGGTAGGGACGCCCTCGCAGGAACTGTTCCCAATATCCCGTTTCCAAGAACCGGAAGCCTTCCATCTCCTCGTTATCGTCGCCCATCGGGGTATAGCCATAAGGTGCTTCGTGCAAGTCGAGGTCAATCAGTTCCTTCAAGTCTGCGCGTACAATCTGGTCCGCATCGACAAAGATCACCTTGTCGAGGTCCATCGGGAATAGAACGTCGAGGAAGAGAATCTTGTACGCCCAGATGATCCGTTGCTTTTCGCGTTGTTGTCTCAACCACGTCGGCCACTTGTACGTGACGAGCTCATACTGGAAACCGTATTCCTCGGCAAATTGAGGGTTAAATTCCTGCGCAAGATGGTAAGGCTGCTCTCCATCAGACAGTGGATGGGAATTGTACTAGGAGGGATGGCGACAGGAAATTCTCGATGAACCAGAACTTCACAGTGTGCTTTGTGTTGCGCAGAACACTTAGGATCATGATCGACGCAAATCTCTGCAAAATACGTGAGCTGCAGGCCACGTGGGTTAGTCTTTGCGTTGAGCTTACCTCGTACAGAAAACCCGACGCCACAGTGAAGACATTAATCCCGGCGTGTCTTTGCGCCGACACCCCTGTCTCCGCCTTGCTTCCCGATGACTTGAACACCGACAAAATGCTAACCCAGGTATCAGCTCGACTCACTTGACAGGACGAAACAAGGTGGCGGCTCACCGCGAAACGATATTATCGACGATTCCGCTGGGCCGCCGTTCTTCCTCTTCGGGGTCCTCGAGAACATCGACGAACTCCTGGCCTGGAAGACGCGCTAGGCGCGGATACAACGTCAGGCACTCGAAGCTCGTGACCGTCACTTCGTTGACCGCCTCCTCAACAGGAGGACTGAGCCATCCCTCATTGCCCACACTTTCTAGCCAGAACACCTCACGCCCGCGTCCCTCCCGTATCTCGAGGTGGTACACGCCCGGGGTTGCCTTGAACTGCAGGTAGCCTAGGTTCTCCACGACGAGGGTGTCGTCGATCGGCCTGCCGTGGTGACCTGCAAGACGTAGCTGCACGCCCCGCGGGGGGGAATTCGTGCCCCTTTCGCGAGCGTGTCCGCCGACGATGATATAGTTGAGCTCGAAAACGGCCTCCACGCCGCGTTGACGCTCGTCGCCAGACAAGACACCAAGCTGGATATTATCTAGGTCGTAGAGCGCTTCACGAGGGCGCACGACCCACGAAGACGGCTCGTCCAGGCCGAGAGTGTAGATCGGTTCTATCGGCGGAAGGTCACGGAACGACACTTGCACGGGAACCTCGTATCTGCAAATTGTCTAAGAGAAGAACAAAGGCTTGGAATTAATGCAGTGTTACCCATTATCATCGAATGTGAGTGAAGGGATGAGATTGTGGCAGTAGAAACGTTTCAACGGAAGCTGTAGCGCGATGATGAGGTAAGTTTGTGAACGTGCAAATACAGGTTAGGTGACATACTTCTGAGTACTCCATACCACCTCACAAGGAAAAGAAAAAGAAGGTGCGCCCAAGCTCTTCAAAAAGGGTGTTGCATTGAAGGAACAAGGAGTGATCACACGGAACCGTCGTCAGTTGCGTTGACTGGGACGAGGATGAGTTGACCATTTTGGTTGACATTTTAATTCAATCATTCCTGGCTTCATTTGTACCTGTAATCAGATAGGAAATGTTAAAGTATCAGGTTGTTGACTGGAAGGTGCATGAGGGAATTATTTCAATACCGTTAGACTCAACGAATCCCTCACGCTCGCTAAATGTTGCCAGTGGGTGGGCTCTTCGTTCAAATCCTCAGATAAGGCCACGTGGCCTTTCCATGCATGAAGAGGTAACGTGATTGTTTCTATCACATCGGAACTCTAATAGCATTGTCTGGCTCCAAGTTCTGCCACTCGCCTTGTCCGTCATTCATGATATCACGCTGACTAGTAAATCACAATAGAGCTGCCTTTACCGTGGGTGGTGTGTGTGTGTGTGTGTGTGTGTGTGTGTGTGTGTGTGTGTTTGTTTTTTTTGATTCGACTTGTCTTTGTTTTACAACTCAATGGGTTTCGTGCCACAGACCATGCTCGGCCTCTCACCGTCCCTGCACCATCCGCTCTTTCTTCCTTCTTTGGCCGTTGTAGTTGACCATCCTGATCCAAGTGGTAGTGTGGCTTCCAATTCACTTGGTTTCTCGTTACAGGCCGGTTTCGCCCTCGGACCACTTTCTTTGATCCTCAAGCTCCCCGCCCTCCCATCTCATCTCCCTTTTGTCTCAGCGTCGTCCCTCACCACCCTCCTCGTCACTGTGGCTCGATCGTCGACAACCTCCGCTGACTGTCCTGAGCGGAGTCGTAATACAAAGTCACAAGCAAGATAGCATGCCAAATGAAGGGCCCACGTTGAACAAGTAAGCCAGATTTTGACTCGCCGCAACTCGACTTCTGACTCACCTCTTTTTATTGATAGCTAGAGCAGACCATTGGTTGTCCCCAACCTGCGGTGGGGCACTCTCTCCAGAACGGGTTGCAGCGCTACCACCACCGACCCTGCGCATCCGCCAGCTTGAACAAGAAAGGTCCAAGCTACTCTGCGAGAGTGATGAACTGCGGTGCCAGCTGCATGTGCAGAAGAAATGGCCGGTTGTCCCACTCAAAGTACATGGCCCGTTGCGGCTCTTGCGGCTCCACCATCTCGGTCTCGGTGGACTACCTCCATCGCGATCTCAAAAGGCGGTGGATGTTGCAGAGCGTCGATGGAATATAGCCGGTAAATGTTCCCTTTCCCTTCCAGATATGCCTGAGTCGTATTGCACTCACACGCATGCACGTCCACACGCTCTCTGTTTCCATCTATCTTTTCTAAAAGAGTATTACAGCGCCCCAGCCAAACTCCGAGTCCACCCGCATCAGAGGTGCTCACACGTCTCTCCGGCTTTTTGACGCTGCCGTCACACGAAGGCTATCTACCCATGCCGATTATCAGCGCGAGGATAGTTCGTTCACCGTTGGTCTGGGACCCAAAAGATGGACCATTCTGGATTTGGATTTGTCACGGCCTTGCGCTGTGACCAAGTGGTCACATCACATCAATTCCTCGTGCTGCCTCCATCGTACCCTGTTCTGGATGTTCCGCGGTATCACTCTGAGAATTTTTTTTACAGGAAGGCTCATCTTATATCTCCTACGTCTCTGCACCAGGCAGCTACATCACTTTGACGGCGATTCCAGCCACGAGCGAGGCGATTAAATGTCTAGATCCCGGCGTGAGCACAGCTCCTAGTTTGAGTCTCTCACTGCCCCCCTGATTCAGTCCACTCCGACCTTTCCAAGACATCGCTCACTGCCGCTGGCGTGAAGCCCGAGGTCATGAAGTCATTCTGGTCGGCGGTCGGCGGCTGATAGGCACGCATGACGCGGGTTGTCGAAACAGTCCTATATTCGGTTCAAGTTGTGAGCCCTCCAAAAGGTGTTGATCGCGACGAGGCAGTGCCTATTCATGCCCCCATGTGGCATCCTTCCTATTCATATCTGGGACATTCTCAGGCTTGTCCTCGACGTCACGCCATCTCACCTGCCATTGCTATTCCCGACCTCTCTCACCATAGCATGGTTTGTCATTGTTTGCCATCACAGTTGTCCATCAACTTGTCCCCGACGTGGACATGGGCGAAGACCATAACGAGATGACGACAGATCTGTTTGTTTTTCTCACTAGCCCCTGCAGACCTTCGAGCTCACACGCACTCACCTCAATAGGTACGGCGCTTGAAATGAATAGCCACCTGCGGAGGTGAGTCAATTATAGTCACGTGACTCCTCCACGCATGGAGAGGTCACATGATCATTCTCTCCTAACTGCGGGCGGGTAGAGCGCACGCACCATTGATGCCAAGTTTGTCTAGTACCAGCGGCTTCTCCCAACCACCAACAAAGAGTCGGGATCAAACAGAAAAAGAAACGTAGGGTATACGACAGGCAAGTATGTCAACAGTATCTGGACCTCCGTGCCCCTGCTTACAACCCTATTGAACCAGGACTGACCGCTGCGGCAGCCTTGCCGTGAACGATGGCGACCAAGATGTCGGTGTCGTTGTATGTCGTCCCTTCTCCGTTGAGTAGTCGCCGTCGTTGTCGGCTCATCACGGTCAGCGTTATCGTGGTCACCTTGTAGTAGTCATCGCCCGTGGGTGGTGTGGCTTCCGACTCACTTGGTTTCCCGCTATAGGCCGGTTTCTCTCTCGGACCAGTATCCCTGCTTGGTCCGCTCTTCTTTTGGCCACCGTGGTCATTGGTCCTGTTCCGAGTCGGATCTTAGGAGGGGCTAGGAGCTGCAGTCGATGCAGCGCTTACGTAATATAGCACACCCTGTTCTAATATATCTTTGCTAAACGAGTATTACTACAGGACCCCAGCCAAACTCCGAGTCCACCCACATCAGAGGTGCTCACCCCATCCACGCGTACGGTCTTGTCTCAGTGGGAACACGGCGGGTGCGTTCGTCGCCTCCTATCTTTGGCGCTCAACTCCGCGCCCAGCTGTCTCGTCCCCTTTCGTCTCTGCGTCGTCCCTCGTGCCGCCCTCCTCCACATCGTGGCCCGTCCCGGGTGCAGTCATAATGCAAAGACACACGCAAGATGGCGCTCAAACAAGGCCCACATCGAACAAGTAAAGCTAAT
The DNA here is from genome assembly GCA_025766275.1 of Lactarius indigo. Lineage (NCBI taxonomy): Eukaryota > Fungi > Basidiomycota > Agaricomycetes > Russulales > Russulaceae > Lactarius > Lactarius indigo. The sequence continues at coordinate 81,035 of JAFKAC010000050.1, read as the reverse complement.
TTTGATTCGCCGCAGATCGACTTCCGACTGACCTTTTTCTATTGATGGCTCAGCAGACCGTTAGCCACCGAACTGCGTTCACGCGGTCTCTCCAGAATGGGTTGTCGCGCTGCCCCTACCGGTCCTGCACGTGCGCCAGCTACCCATGGATAAGAAAAGTGCTGAATTCTCAAAGACTAACTGGGGTGATCATATGCTCGTCACCCCCCGTGGTGAAAAGGTTGTCAAGCGTGCCTCTGTCTTCTTCAACAAGATCTCGACTCTCAAAGATCAACAATGGGACGACATCCTCGAAAAGGCGCTAGCCTTTCACTCTATTATTGGGAAGCAGCGGGCAACAATGAGGGACTCGGAGGTTGAGATGAAAGAACTGAAAGGGGAGGCCAATACTGAATCAGATGATAATGACTTACTTGACCCGCGGTATGACACCCCTGTTGAGTAGAGCATTGTCATTGTAAACACAGAGTAGAAGTAAATAGAGCGTCAGGTCTTGCTCCCCCCCCCCCCCCCCTCTCCACAAAGTACTTGCGCCCCTCAGCAGACGGTCATGATTGTAACAATGGTCATTAGCGCTTCTTCTGCCTCTTCCTCACATCTGTCAACATCATCCAACCTCCCTGGAATCACAGCAAACGGGATGAAGATGGGTAAACCAATGCACATGTATTCGGAAACAAGGGTGTGGTTTCATATAGGGGCGAACCCGTAGCTACCACAGAAAATGATAAGACAGAAACCGAAAGTAGAGGACGGTGGCAGTGGGTACGAGTTGAGGAGGTGCGGAGTCAATCAAAATTTGAGACAAGGCGGACGGGATGTGGAAGGAGGGAGTAGCAAGACGCACAGACAATGAGAATCAAATTGCAAAGAACAATATCCAAGACATGAAAGATGGGGACCAGTGTCATTGCTGACGACAACGGACGCACTAACATTACCAAAATATTAGCAAAACTTTTACAGAAAGTCAACCACGCCCTTACCAGAGAAAAAGGGGGCGGTGTGGCCAAGGTATTCGATGGGCAAAGCGAGTTGACATCATGATGGTGAAAGGAGGTTGACGACGCAAGAAGAAAGTGGGTGTATGAGATCAGAATGATGCAAACAAAGGTGACTTGAGACATGAGGACGCACGGTCTGTGGCCAAGGTGATAGTTTGCAGTGAACTGGTACCATCGTTGTCCATTTTCGTGGTTGCAAGGAGAGATCAAAGGAGTAACAGGAAGAAAGCGCGTGCGAATGGACGAGAAGAACGACGAGCAAGGTGATCGATGGTCACCAGTCACCGGCCATCCAAAAATAAATCACGTGCCCGACCGCTGCACTAGTTGCTAACTTCGTCGCTTCGCCGACATCTTGAGGCTTGTTGCAGTGTTCGCTCCACTGTAATCGTTTCCCTTTCAAACGCCTTGGCCACTGCATTGGGAAATGTGTGTGTGTTTTGGTGAAGTTGACTCAGACATGAATCCACACCCGTGCCTTTTCCTTCTTCGCATTGCCACTGGCCTTTTTTTTTTATACTCCCACCTTAACGTCATGAGCGTACAACTTGTGAGCCCATCTTCAAGTCAGTTGAAAATTTTCAGGCTGATCATACTCAGGGTGGGGTATCACGATGATACGAGGTAGAAAGGGGCACCAGTCTCCGTTCTCACTATGGCCAGGGTTCGTCCGTTTACCACCTGAGTTAATCACGCCCATTGACTGATGCGTCTCTATATCAGAGTATATGGTCACTGGTCGTAGACTCCGGTGCTCAAGCCCGAATCTTTTCGTTCGTTTCACTGCAATTTAGGTATGTTTTCTACCTTAGGACCTTTTTTGCCGCGTCCACCTCTTCGCTGCATGGTATACCGGCTTCGTTACAGCTTCCGTCACCTCCAAGTGCCATATTCTTGTCCCCGGACGGCGCTTGCCTTATCGCTCTTCACACTCAAGGTGAACAGCCGTCGTTCACTGCGTACCATTGGGAGACCTTCGGCTCCACTGCCGGAATTGCCTTGGATGTTCGGCACTTCCCCCTGCAAGGTGCTGTCCTGACGTCTCTAGTCAGGCGGGTAAGCGTCTTTCTCCTTGGTCTTGACGTAGATGCGTCATCTGTTAAGTCCATCGCCACTGATATCACGAAGAAGCTCACAGAATTCATGTTCAAAGAAAACGGCAGCAGAAACGCCTCGAATAACAAAGCGTGCCACACACTGCACAACAGCTTGCTCAACTGCCACGCTGAAGTCTGGTCCCGCTACCTGGTCCTCGTTGCCATGAGGCGCCATACTGTCACATCCCTAAGTGAGCACAAGCAGAAGAGCCTAACTTTCATTACTGATGATGACTCACGACCTTTTAACGCTTACTTCTCGGACCTTATTCAGGCATTCGAAAAAACCACGAGGAAGCCCACTGGCGATGAGCTTCGCCATATCAAGGTATCTGTAGATCAATTTGGAACGTTCAGGGACAAAGTGGTCTTGGACCCAGACTGGGACGTGTCCCACTACCGTGTTGGAGTGGCTCGTCGACGTCTTTTGCCTCATCCCGATTCACATCACCATTTGCCGTGAGAACCGATTCGTTCCATTGGCGAATGGGGTGCTGTCTTTGGATTTGGAGCGAACTCTACTTGGCGCTGAGGTCAACAAGATAGTAGATAAACTATCGTTCGGCTGGTATGAGTCGATCTTTCAGTCGTATATGGTAACTAAGGTACAGTAGAATTCTCAGGTCGGCGTGTGTCTTGCGGCGTTGACGCCATCACCAACAGCCCGTAAAGGTTGTGTCATCCATGGGCCAACAATCCGTGGGCAAGAGTTTCGCGTTGAACCATCTTCTGGGCACATCGTTTGTTGGAAGCGGCATGCGGACCACAGGTATGCTTTCTCCCTCCCGCCGCACTGGTCACAAGTGGTTGGTCTAAGTATGCAGAGGGAGTGTGGATGTCCGTAACGCCTACAGACGAAGCACTCATTGTGGCTCTCGACTTCGAAGGTCAGTTTGACTATTTTCTGCGTTGTCACGTCTGCTTCACGATCGAACTTTAGGTGTCGATAGCGTTGAGCGGTCACTTCAAGAAGATACGCTCCTCGTCTTATTCAACACTGGGATATCGAACCTTGTGCTTGTCCGTACCCTGACCTGGACACTCTCACTGTATTAAAAGGTGCCCTTCCGGAACAACTTTGCGTCTAGTCGGGACATCAGCGGGCTTTTCCAACCTTTTCAGTCTTGCGCATCGGTCTTAGATCCGGCAGCGAATCCATCGCTCTTCCAACCCACGCTCGTTATTATCATCAAGGCAGGTTCTTAGTAACAACAGCTCTCTACACTCCGTAATTCTTTTCTTAGGACGTCGTAGAGTCGGACAAGGTCGAGATTACTCGCGAGTAAGGTCCTTTATTAATTGCACACGATATTTCGTAAACGTGTCCATTCGCAGGTTCTCTCTCAAGTTCCAGAAGATCGTGCAGCAGGAACAAAGAGCTGATTTTATCTTGCGCCTGCAACGTGGGAGGTTGAATATCATACCATGGCCGGTGATCGAATCAAGGGAATTCTACAATCTATTCTCGACACTCAAGAGACGGCTAGACCTACAAAGTGTCTCGCACCCCACCGCAGGAGAATTCCTTCATACGATCAAAACCCTGATGGCGAAATTGAAGGTACACTTCTCCAAACTCGCCCTCCATTTGTAGCTTAACATCTCCCGACAGGCAAATGACTGGGGCGCCCTTTCTCGTATGTTGTTCCATCTCTTTTCGTTTGTCGTGTTCATCCTTCCTAACAGAAACCATGATTGAGCACCATGCCAAAACGCTCTCCACCCGCCTCCCGATTGCGCTTGCGACAGGATTCTCTGAGATCGAGCCCGATTTCGAACCATTGAAGGTTCAGTGGTTTATCAATTCGGGTCGCGTCAAATTTCTAATTATATCTCCAGAACCTTGACACCGACCTCGAAGTCGAAGGCAACTATACGGACGCGCGCTTCGCCATCTCAGGGCGTGAGCAGATTTCACCAATGGACGTTGAGAAGCATCTTTCCGTCTTGCTTGAGTCTTGGAATCAGAGCTTTCCACGCCAATTTACGCCCGACTCTGAGTGGATAGAGGGATTCGTGTTGCACCTCCACGGGTTGATCGACTCGCGCGTGAACTACGTCCGACTCTGGCTTGATTCCAATCTAGAACGATTCCAAGATGGTCACGCTACTATCGAGGACCTCCTTCGAAGGCTCGATACAAAGGCTCAATAACATGGTCATCGAGATGAGGGCGAACGTCCAACTATGTGGCATCCAATGCGCATCGTGTCATCTTCTCTGTGTCCGCGGCCGCTTGCATGAAGGGGATCACAGTTGCAAAACCATTCACAGGTGTGCGCACGAGTGCAAATTCTGTAAGGGTAGCTCCAAGCCTTGTGGTTCACTGTACGTTCTATGCCCTCTGGTATTTACTCTCCGCTCAACATGGCCAAGTGCGGGACATCCTGGCGAGCATGTGTACGTGGTTCGCCCCATTCGGTAATGCGATTGCTTATCAGCTCACAGTTGTGTGGTCAATGCTCATTTGTGTGGCGAACCATGCGCCCTATTGGGGAAGCGAGGCTGCTTGGACGATTGTACCGAAGTGAGCTACTGCGACTTTGCTTGAGCTACAGGCTGCTCACACGTTCTCAGGTTTCAGGTCACGTCGGAGACGAGCACAGGTGTTTGGCGCTTGTTCACATGTGTGGCGAGGTACGACCTGATTCATCTGCGTCGTTAAAAATCTCATTATGGTCGCACGAATTCCTAGCCTTGCGCCCTCCAGGAGATGAAAATATTAGGCGGGAAAACTTATTCATGCCCAGAAAGCTGTTCTATTCCTAGGCACATTCCTTTAAAAAGTGTTTTAATCACCAGCTAACGCGATTCTCTTCAGTGACCAAGAACACACGGTACATTCTTGCGGTATGAGATTGTGCCCGGCATCGTGCGAACTTTGTAAACACCTCTGCGTCCAACCTCACCTCCATGGGGCCATGCCCGGCGAAAGCCACCTATGTGGGTAGGTGTTAACTTTCCTGCTCTGTAAGTGTGTCCAGACCGACAAATTGTACCACCAGTGAAGTGCATTCACGTTCGGCACTGTGCTCAGCTCCAGGAATATGTCAAATTGACACAGCGCCTATGTCTGTCGAGGCCACGTTCACCGGCAGACACGAGACGTTCCAATATACCAAGGTGAAAATACAATGTGCTTGTCTACTAGCTCGTCGCTGATCTCGCCGTATCCCTTGCATAGTATACACAAGGTTTGTCCAGAGCCATCTACACTTAGCTCACTCTGACGTGTGAACAGTCGCAAAGCCGCTGCAGTGCGTCAAGACCATTGAACCAGGACGAATGTCGCACGCAGGTCCCCATATCCACGGCAAAGAAAAACAGATATTCCACTTTTGCGAGACTCGGTACGCAGTGATATTCTATCAGCGCTTTGAATAACGGAAACCGAATCCGCACAGGTGCCAGAATTGTGGCTACTTTTGTACTCTGCCCCTCGGTGAGGTGATCTGTTCTATAAGTTGTTAGATATGCTGACTTCGGTGTCTCTCAAGGTCATACCCAGCAAGAACACGAAACTAGTCAAGGTTCGATGACGCAGACTCGCTGGGCTATTGACGGACCGGACGATACCAGACTCGAATTGGGGGGTCGCAAGTTCTCTGCCAACGACGAAGGGGCACCTATGATGTGCAACCTCGTTTGTTCGTCAATGGGTAGACATGTCCACATCGATTATTGCCGCTCTAGAGAGAATGCGCCTTATGAAGGAGCCGAAGTCCAACATATCAACGCAAGGATGGTCCCAAACCCAGACAAACGTAAAGACGCCATCACGCACAGCCTTTACCGGCGTAATAGGGGTATGTTAGATACATTATTTATCCGTCTTTTTCCCTGGCTTAATGTTCATTTACAGGATTCAAAGGTCACCATATCTATCTTTTCCGCCTCAATAGAAACTGAAGTGTGAATCAGGCGTGACTGGCCACCAGTGAAAATCATGAATCGCGCGCGCCAAGCACGATTCACGATTCACGGGCGCCCTGGGCGGGGCTCGAAATTCACGCGACTTGGACTAAGACCTGGGGGATTCATTTCCGGTGCAAATAGCAGAAAACAAAAGATGCGACTAATACTGCCGCGCTGTATTCTGTAACTGGAAGGGCAACTGGTGCGCAGAGGCGCCCAGGGTGAACCTAGTTATGAGTGTGCATATACATACGACATCTTCCCGCACATTCGCTCCCTGCTTCACTACCCATACATGGCCACCATCACCTCCCATCCCTCTACCACCTCCGCTAAGATCCGTTCAAAGACATCCGAACTTTCCGATCTCTTTCGTGGCCGTCAACACTCTTCCATCCCTTCTCCCTCAACCGACCCCTCAAACAAGTCAAAGCGTAAGATCCCCCTCTTCAGTCTGCGAAAAAAGTCCCCTGTAGCTCCTCCCAGTCACCGCTCTCCTACCCATACTCCCGTACCTACTCCTAGACCTTCTACGAATGCGTACGTCCTCCGTCTATTGATCTTATTCATCCCGACTTCTCATGTTTTTTCTTCTTTACAATTCGCAGAACACCCTCGGAGCGAAACCCAGCTCAGTCACAGCTTCCGCAGCTCAGCATCCCCTCAGCATCCTTTCCCCCATTGCCTACATTCGAAGACGCGTCGTTTTCCAAACCTTCCTTGATTTCACCTACAAACTCGAGATCCGCGCGGTCTACTACGCGTCCACCCTCTTCCTTCTCTTCTAATGGTTTGAACAAGTCACGTACCCCGATGCCAACATCCGCCGTTGTATTGGGGAGCTCGTTCTCGGATTCAGAGCCTCCGCGTTCTGCCAGTGTTAGAACACCGACAGTACTTCTCCGATCTTACGCGTCAGATGATGGCGACCGCAACTATCTAACTGCTCGTATCCTCCCCCCCGCCAAACCTCCTCCGACCATCCCTTTACCACCACCTCCGGAAGATGACGCGCACTCTATAGACCTGGGTACTCCGACCCCACCGGGCAGTCCCCAAATTTTCTTTCCGGATCACGCTGGACCCTACGAGGCCAAGTTATTGTCTTCTCCCAACCGTTGCAGGCCTGCAATATCGACGCCACGATCACCATCGCATAAGTTCACGTCGGGCAGTGAAAGCGCGTCGGAATCCGCGCAAGGATATGCAAGTGCTAGCGGCTCTGAATCTGCTGCAACTGGTCTCGGCCTTGGTTTCAGGATTCGAACAAGGTCAAGGGTGGGGAGCGACAATGACTCCAGTTCTACGTCGCGTGCCGCATCTGTTCGTGTCGGCCTTCTCCGGACGCCCAATTCCTTGACAGGGTCAAGGAGCCTATTTCCACCCTTACTGAAGTCGCCGGTCATTTTATCGTCGAAGTCGTCACCTCCTGTGCTTTCAACATCTGAGCGAACGGTATCGCCACGCTCGTCTCACTCATCAGCAAAGCGAGTAAGTCCCCCCATCCAAAGTGCGACTTTGAAACCTCCAAAAATACGTGGGGGGAAACAGCAGGAGCCGGGCACAGCCGCGCCCGGTACGAAGCACGAGTCTTGGCTTGTAGTTCCAAAAGGTGCGAATACATCGCAGGCTAACCCCCCAGGACATGCCAGCGTCCAAGATTCAAAAGTCACCGTGAGTAGCGTCTTACTAAATGATTCCAACGCTAAAGGTATTGTTTTGGACAGGTGCCGTCCGAGCTGAGGGCCCGTGCGGCCTCAGACTCTTGTATGCTTACTTCAACTGCTCCGGCGTCATCTATTGGCGCCAACTTACTGGCTTCCTCCGCTGTTGGCGCTTCTAGCCAATCAATTACGGCTACGTGGTCGTCATCAGCCCCGATTCCAACGTCACCCTCAAACTCTTCCAAGTCGCCGTCGACATCACCCGCCTCTTTAACACCGACCAATAGGGTAGGGTCGGGCTCTACTTCCCCTCCACCGGCAGAACCATTGCTGGGTCTCCCCAGGTCTAGCCTCTCACGGGTATCCTCTGAAAGCTCGCGGCAAGCTGGCGGGCGGTCTACAAGTTCGCCGTCGTCTAGTGAGTCCTCGACTCGCACGCTCATCGTACCTACCAGCCCATCATCAGCGTCGAAAGCGTTGTCCGCTTCTGGCACGGACTCCCCGAATAATCTAGCGTCGTCTACTTCTGGGTCCACGGCACCATCCGCATTCAGGTCTTCACCCGCTATCGTATCCACTACAAGCGTGCGGTGACCTAGAGATGAAAGACCTGCAAATAAGGAAAAGAGCAAGGATTCTACGTGGCCTTTTCGGTCAGGATCGAATCGGTCCTCACCGACCGTCCCGTCCCCACTTGTACAATCACACACATCATCTGAGTCTCCCCCATACGCGCCCCCATCCTCCTTCTCTGCATCAACAATGACTACACAGCCATCTTCGTCTCCGCAGCCACCCCCTTCCCGCGTCGTTGTGCCTATTCTGCCAACACCCGCGAATATCTTCGCGCTGAAAACCGAAAATGCCGACCTTCGCGCAGAGATCGCATCCTTACGTGGACAGCTGGAGACTGTAGAGCGCGTTGTACGACGACGTGAACACGAGATCCGTGGGATGCGCTGGCTGGTTGTCAATTGGAGTGGAGAGAAAAAAGAGGAGTTTGGCTTCACTGCATTCACGGAGCCCCGCCCGAGCGCCGAGACCACCGAATCTCAAGAGGTACAAGCGGCGGTACGTTACCTTCGTGCCGAGTCTGAGTCGGGGTATGGTCCGGGCAGCGCGTCTGGTTCCCAGTCGCGCCTGAGCCACTCGAGCGCTTACTCAAGCGTTTACCCGGCTGAGAGTGTTTCTGATGGGAGCGGGAGTGAGGTTGGCATCGCTCAGCGCTTTGGTCCAGGCCCGAGCGCACGGGCGTCGGAGGACCAGGCCCTCGATGCTGTCCCCGAGCGCACGGTCGTAGAAGCCGAGGACTCAACAGAAGCAGAAGCAGAAGCAGAACGCCGTTGGAAGGAAGAGGGGCGTGCGTCGCGTGCACTGAAGAGGCTTTCAGCCTCGACGGCGCCGGATCTTTCTGGTGGTGGCCTCGATAAGGTGGTGGCTGAAGCCCTACAGACGAACAACAATCCGCCACACGGTCCTGCCATGAGCATCGAGCAGGTGATCCAGGGCGATCGTGCGCGTCGTGAGCGTGTCGGGCTAAAGGGAATGGACGAAGTACTCGATAAGCTGCGTGCTGCGGCTGGGGCGAAGTGCCCCATGACGATACCATGAGCGCCGCGGGCAGTAGCTCGTCGATGACGACGATAACGCGTTACGCGTGAGTGAACGGGGAAGGTGACGCGTTCATTTTATTTCGTTCTCATGGGCATGTTTTGCAGATCTCGGCGTGGATTCTGTTCATGATGACACACACATTCATTCATTCATTCATATTAACTCTCAGTCTGGTCACCTTTGCGGCACAACATTCGTTATTCAATTTTTTCGTTCTCGTACTCTGCATGCACTATACATCTTTATCATCAACGTTGCATCGTCGTTCGTTCATTTTCTGATCAATACAGATAAAAGTATTTACACCACCCCAGTCAGGTCCACCTCGACGAAGTCAGCTCTGATCTTAGAAAATACGGACTTCCCACTGGGAGTACTCACTGGACGCCTGCATGCATCTTGTTGGTCTTTCTTTTTTGTCGAGAGAGAGCAATGTTGTCTTGTACTGGTGGCCTATATTGTGTAGCAATTCTTATACTACAGTAATGACAAGTGCGTTCATTCTTGGGGGTGTTAGACAGTTCGACCCGGGTAAACGGTGACCGGTGACCAGACGAAGCGACCGCGTGAGCTGTGTCGGAATGCTCAGATAGACTTCTAATTCCACCTGTCATGGCAAGTACGTGTCTCCACTGGCTTGTTTACTGTAGCTATGAGCGCTCGTCTCCACTCCTTTCATGTTATCTATTCACCCTCTTATCTCTATGGAACTCCATCGGGCCTCCTTTTTCTCAAGCCCCACTTTTCCCCGACCTCTTATAAGCTTGGTCTGTCTTTCTCTAGGCCCCAAGCATAAGGTCGAGTGATGTTGGCAGACATTCGAAAACAGCGCAAACAAGCCATTGCCAGTGCTGATGAAGAGCCACTCGCCGAGCTCGGTTACAAGCAGGAATTCCGGCGAGCCTTCAAGCCAATCGAGGTATTTTTTTGTCCTTACTTTCCCATCACTTACTCAGGGACGTTCTGGTGAATTTCGCCTTACTCTCGCCCGGACCGTTCCGGGCCGGTGCTCCCGTGACCGAATGCGCAAGCTGCGTATTTGGTAGGGGCAAGCGTTCGGGCTGAATCTTTGGACTTCCCGGGGTTTCGTACCTCGATTACTATACCAACGCAGCTCCTTTTCTTTCTCAGTTTACGATTACTTTTGTTTGATGAATCCTAGGGCGCAAGACAAATCAAGCACGAGCCACGCCGAGCCTCATGTTACAAGGGCAGGGGGCCACATGTTCACAGCGCCGCGACGTCTCGATTCCCCTTCATCCACATCCTCTACGACTCAGTTTCTATCCATCACGACCACGACCACGAATCCTTACGATTATCACCCCGTTTTACCTTACGACGATACGATTACTTTACGACGCGACGATACGATTACTTTACGACGGATTGATGTCTTATGATATCTTACGGACTGACGCTTACGATTTCAGACTGGCTAGGTAGTATAAAATGTATTGCTGTTGGTCTGGAATCTATCACCCAGTTGTTCTCGAATCACGCTTGACTACCCGTGCGTTTTACTACTCGACTCCTTTCCACTCGTCTCTATCGGCTCGCGCATTTTCGCGTGACTCGTCACATCACATCGTCACAGCGTTTCTACGTTCAGGTTTTCGGAATCACGTTTAGCATCGTTGGTCTCTTGCCATCTATCGTGTTTGTCCCAGTTCTCCTTTCCCCGTGCATCCTTACCAAGTAGTCTCTGACTACAGCTCGGTCTTGCTCTACTCGTTACTGAATGGTGGTCCTGCGGCCATGGTTTGGGGGGTCCGTTTCGTTTCACTCCTTACAAAAAAATCCTACAATGTACTCAATGGTTTCCCTAGTGGGCCATCGCCAGTTTCTTCATCTTCATTGTCGGCCTGTCGGTAGCAGAACTTGCCTCAGCAGCTCCGACATCAGGTGGCGTATGTTGACGCCCAAAATCATTGACCCACTCTCTGCACATAACACAGTTGTATTTTCAGACGCACTCTTTATCCTCCCCAAAATGGCATAATCTTCTAGCTTGGATCGTCGGATGTCAGTCTTGCGAGTCAGGAGTGGTGACACCGTCTTACCTTTCTCTTTTACGTAGATGCCAATACCATTGGGTCCATCGCTGCGGTCACTTCAATTGACTGGGGCGTGGCGATTTAAATCATGGCTGCGGCTGGCATTGGGTCACATGGTTCCTTTACCCCTACGAATTCGCAAACTTTGTTTGTTGCTCCACTCTTATTCCTCGTTCCAACTTGCTCACCAGGGTTACTTGCAGTGGCGTGTACGTCGGCATCGTGCTTAGTCATGCCATTATATGCTGTTTGGGGACAATTGTATTGGCACAATTGCAGAATGTGTATGTTGCATTGAACATATTGTGAGCTCTTTTTCCAAATGCTATTTTGTGCGATATGCTCAATCCCAATACCTCCCAGGCTCTGTCTTGCTGTCATTATCGCGCTCCCTGCTGTGACTTCCAGGGAACTCAAGAATAGCGCAAGCTATGCCCTTGGAAACTTCACGAATTGGGCATCCACTCCTAATTCATGTGGCAACTGAACACTGACCTAGGAACTACAGTGTATGACTGGCCAAATGGCTTTGCATTTATCTTGAGCTTCTTGGCACCGCTTTGGACCATATGTGCGTCTTGCTTTTCAAATCAGTGCCTGTGACCGTGTGCAGACCAATTCCTCCCTACCATACAGGCTCGTTTGACTCCGCTGTACATATCTCTGAGGAGGCTTCAAATGCAGTAATTGCTGTTCCATGGGGCATCATCTGGGCCATCGGTATGGGTGGGGTTCTTGGGTGGGGTACGTCTCATCTTGAGCCCATGACGCAAATCCTTGCGATAGACTTGGTAAAGCCCATGTGCAATTGTGCCGTGTCAGTCGGCAAAGCCCATGTGGGCCCATTGTTAATATAATGTGCATATATTCGTATGGGCCCATCAGGCTTGTCTGCAAACAGTCTCGTGTGGGCCCACATTATCTGTACCGCTGGTAGGATAGCTGCCAAACGAATCGCTTGCATGGGCCCACAATGCACCTATGACATTTGTCCCGATGAGATTGTAATTGGCCCATGCTGCCAAGGTGCGCATGCTGCCGATGAGCTTGCATTGGCCCATTCTTTGCATGAGTGAATTCTGCCGAACAGCTTGTATTGGCCCATTCTGCCCATGGGTGAATTCTGCCAAACAGTTTGTATTGGCCCACACTGCCAATGTGTACATGCTACCGATGGGTTTGTATTGGCCCACGCTGCCGATGTGTACATGCTGCCGATGGGTTTGTAGTGGCCCATGGTGCTCATGTATTTTCTGCTGACAAGCTTGTATTGGCCTATTCTCCCCATGGGTGAATTCTGCCGAATAGCTTGTATTGGCCCCTGGCGCCGATGTGTGTATTATATATAGACGAATGATAACTGGGTTCAGGGTTCACTGTGGGTTCTGGGTCTATTTTGACTTAGGGTTACCGCATATATCCAAGTAATGGTCCCGCGTTTGACCATCATTGACAAATGCGGGACCATTACTTGGCCCGCATTTATGAGCACTTTTTACACACCCTAGGGGTGAATTCAGCAGCATGCCCAGGGGTGGGCCAGGGGTGGGCCAGGGGTGGGCTAGGCACATCATTAACAACATGTACACTCTATATGCAGTCTGTGAGCATCCTAGATGCTCACAGATGAGTACAGATACTCAGTGTCATGTGCTGTGATGCAGAATTGATGTGTGTGCACATCAAACAGATATAATGCTTGAGACATAGAAGATGCATACAATCATGTGTGCACATAATGTGCAGTCTGTGTGCAGTGTGTGAGCGTCCAGGACGCTCACAGATGAGTACAGACACTCCATGTCACGTGCTGTGATGCAGAATTGGTGTGTGCACGTGTCAAATAGATATAATTCTTGAAACACAGAAGATGCATACAATCATGTGTGCACATAATGTGCAGTCTGTGTGCAGTGTGTGAGCGTCCAGGACGCTCACAGATGAGTACAGACACTCAGTGTCATGTGCTGTGATATAGAATTGATGTGTGCGCGCATCAAACAAATATAATTCTTGAAACACAGAAGATGCATACAATCATGTGTGCACATAATGTGCAGTGTGTAAGCAGTGTGTGAGCGTCCAGGACGCTCGCAGATGAGTACAGACACTCAGTGGCACATTCTCAGATACAGAATTGATACACATGCATATTAAACAAATCTGAATGCTTGAGACACAGCAGGTGCACATAATCATGTGTGCACATAATGTGCAGTCTGTGTATGGTATGTGAGCGTCCAGGACGCTCACAGATGAGTACAGACACTCCATGTCACGTGCTGTGATGCAGAATTGATGTGTGCGCGCATCAAATAAATATAATGCTTAAGACACAGCAGATGCACACAATCATGTATGCACATAATGTGCAGTCTGTGTATGGTATGTGAGCGTCCAGGACGCTCACAGATGAGTACAGACACTCCATGTCATGTGCTGTGATGCAGAATTGATGTGTGCATGCATCAAATAGATATAATGCTTGAGACATAGAAGATGCATACAATTATATGTGCACATAATGTGCAGTCTGTGTGCAGTGTGTGAGCGTCCAGGATGCTCACAGATGAGTACAGACACTCCATGTCACATGCTATGATGCAGAATTGGTGTGTGCGCGTGTCAAATAGATATAATTCTTGAAACACAGAAGATGCATACAATCATGTGTGAACATAATGTGCAGTGTGTGTGCAGTGTGTGAGCGTCCTGGACGCTCACAGATGAGTACAGACACTCCATGTCATGTGCTGTGATGTAGAATTGATGTGTCCATGCATCAAACAATTATAATGCTTGAAACACAAAAGATGCACACAATCATATGTGCACATAATGTGCAGTTTGTGTATAGTATGTGAGCGTCCAGGACGCTCACAGATGAGTACAGACACTCAGTGTCATGTGCTATGATGCAGAATTGAGACATGTGCACATTAAACAAACCTAAATGCTTGAGACACAGCAGATGCACACAATCATGTGTGCATATAATGCGCACTGTGTGTGCATTGTGTGAGCATCCAGGACGCTCATATATGAGTACAGACACTCACTGGCACATGCCCAGGCATAGAACTGATGCACATGCATATCAAACAAATTAGATTACCTTAAGACACAGTAGGTGCACACAATTGTGTGTGCACATGATGTGCAGTGTGTATGCAGTGTATGAGCGTCCAGGACGCTCATTAATGAGCTTAGACACTCAATTGCCCATGCTGAGATACATAACCGATTCACACACACATCAAACAAATCTAAATGCCTGAGACACAGCAGATACACACAATCATGTGTGCACACAATGTGTAGTCTATGTGCAGTGCATGAGCGTCCTGGACGCTCACACATGAGTACAGACACTCACTGGCACATGCTCAGGCATAGAACTGATGCACACATACATAAAACAAGTCATATTGCCTTGAGACATAGGAGGTGCACACAATCATGTGTGTACATGATGTGCAGTCTGCATGCAGTGTGTGAGCGTCCAGGATGCTCGCAGATGAGTACAGACACTCACTGGCATGTGCTCAGGCATAGAACTGACGTATACACACATCAAACAAGTCAGATGGCTTTGAGACACAGAAAGTGCATGCAATCATGCGGGTATATTATGAGTATCCAGGACACTCATAGCTAAGCTCAGCTGAGCTCAACAGAACCTCCTATTATGTACAGAGGTGCAATACTGTTGGCTAGAGGTACTATATATTATGAGCTTGGGTTGGAGGTGGGACTTCACAGACCACATGATAAACCCTAACCCTATGTTAGGGTTATATCCAAACTACCCTTAATTACCCTTAACTGATACCATCTGATTAGATCATGCAGAATTACACCTACATATATACATATATAGAATTATATATGTCCAGAAAGCTTGAGTATGTGGATGTCCACTTCCTGGCCTTCTATGGGGTACAGACAACTTGGTAGACACTGCATATGCATAAGATGGCTACACACTTTCTAACTTGGCATGTGCATCTAGTATATACAAAGGTGTATGAGTACTTCACAAATGCATCATATTTTGTGTGTTTGGGACACCTCACAGGTATGTGGGCGTCCTTGGACGCTCGCAGGTATGTGAGATGTCCCTTAGGGTTATGAGCCACTTTGCAGTACCCCTAGGGGTGGACGTAGGGGTGGTGTTATGAGCCACTTTGCAGTACCCCTAGGGGTGGACGTAGGGGTGGTGTTCATTGTAGGCGGGGTTTAGGCTTTGCCTAGGTATGGGCCTCAGGTGGACTTAAGGCAGTCACCTAGAGCTCATGCAATTCTTATAGGTTTCTGTACATGTGTACATCAAATACTCCATATGCATGCCAAAATGTATTAGGTGCACACATGTCCAAAGACTCAATTAACTTGACCCAAACTCAAGAGTGACACTGAGAAAAGGAGTCCCGGACTCCTCACATGTACACCACCCTCTTATAGCCCAATTTCTAGAGTGACACTGAGAAAAGGAGTCCCGGACTCCTCACACATACACCACCCTCTTACAGCCAAATTTCCAGAGTGACATTGAGAAAAGGAGTCCCGGACTCCTCACACGTACACCACCCTCTTACAGCCAAATTTCCAGAGCGACATTGAGAAAAGGAGTCCCGGACTTCTCACATGTACACCACCCTCTTACAGCCAAATTTCTAGAGCGACACCAAGAAAAGGAGTCCCGGACTCCTCACATGTACACCACCCTCTTACAGCCAAATTTCCAGAGTGACACTGAGAAAAGGAGTCCAGGACTCCTCACACATACACCACCCTCTTACAGCCAAATTTCCAGAGTGACACCAAGAAAAGGAGTCCTGGACTCCTCACACATACACCACCCTCTTACAGCCAAATTTCCAGAGTGACACCAAGAAAAGGAGTCCTGGACTCCTCACATGTACACCACCCTCTTACAGCCAAATTTCCAGAGCGACATTGAGAAAAGGAGTCCCGGACTTCTCACATGTACACCACCCTCTTACAGCCAAATTTCTAGAGCGACACCAAGAAAAGGAGTCCCGGACTCCTCACATGTACACCACCCTCTTACAGCCAAATTTCCAGAGTGACATCGAGAAAAGGAGTCCCAGACTCCTCACACGTACACCACCCTCTTACAGCCAAATTTCCAGAGCAACACCGAGAAAAGGAGTCCCGGACTCCTCACATGTACACCACCCTCTTACAGCCAAATTTCTAGAGCGACACCAAGAAAAGGAGTCCCGGACTTCTCGCATGTACACCACCCTCTTACAGCCAAATTTCCAGAGTGACACCGAGAAAAGGAGTCCCGGACTCCTCACACGTACACCACCCTCTTACAGCCAAATTTCCAGAGCAACACTGAGAAAAGGAGTCCTGGACTCCTCACACATACACCACCCTCTTACAGCCAAATTTCCAGAGCAACACCGAGAAAAGGAGTCCCGGACTCCTCACACGTACACCACCCTCTTACAGCCAAATTTCCAGAGCAACACCGAGAAAAGGAGTCCAGGACTCCTCACATGTACACCACCCTCTTATAGCCAAATTTTCAGAGCAACACTGAGAAAAGGAGTCCCGGACTCCTCACACGTACACCACCCTCTTCAGCCAAATTTCCAGAGCAACACCAAGAAAAGGAGTCCCGGACTCCTCACATGTACACCACCCTCTTACAGCCCAATTTCTAGAGCAACACTGAGAAAAGGAGTCCAGGACTCCTCACGTACACACCATCCTCTTATAGCCCAATTTCTCAAGTATGACACTGAGAAAAGGAGTCCTAGACTCCTCACATGCACACCACCCTCTTATAGCCCAATTTATCAAGCATAACACTGAGAAAAGGAGTCCTAGACTCCTTACACATACACCACCATATTACTATACATATTTAATACATGCACAATGTACCATGTGCTAATAACATGTTCACATATAATGTGCATGCTGTGACAGTTAAAACATTATTATCAGGGTATATTACTAAAGTGTCATTGATGTCTGATTTGTTTCCATGCACACATGCACCAAACACTCTGCTCTACATAGTAGATCTGAGATGCATACTGCACACCAATGCCCAGCCAACAATATGACCATATATTAGGCACATAGAGTTAAGGTTAAGGTTAACATCAAACCCTAAAATAGGGTTAGGGTTTGTTGTGTTCACATAGGCGGCAGCTTTTGAATACATAAATGTAAGTTTTGATGATGATCTGCAGGTAAACTGTCTGATTTTTGATATCCCATGTGCAGTTAATAGTGATATGACTTAAGGGTGTAATACAGTCCATGATTTGTATCACTGGGATGTTGTACTGTGATTTTGAGCTGAAGAGCTATACTGTATAGTGGCGAGTGAGCAACGCGACAACGCGAACAAGCCATGCTGTACAGTACAGCTCTTCAGCTCAAAATCACAGTACAACATCCCAGTGATACAAATCATGGACTGTATTACACCCTTAAGTCATATCACTATTAACTGCACATGGGATATCAACAATCAGACAGTTTACCTGCAGATCATCATCAAAACTTACATTTATGTATTCAAAAGCTGCCCCCTATGTGAACACAACAATCCAATCATCCACTTGCAGAGTGACTTTTATAATTCATGGGCCAACCATTGGTGATACATTACTACTGCTGACTGATATTATAAAAGTCCATGACAATTACTGCTTACTGAGGCATCATAACTGACTACTGAGAGTCTGAGACAAATCTACAACACAATTATGAACAGCATACATAGAAAGGGCATACTCACAGTGGCAAGGGAAATGTGGTGAGATATGCAAGTAAGCTGGAAGCAGAGGTGAACAGGGAAGTTGCACTGAAGCAAAGAGTCTGGCACATAAGCAGTGAGAACTGATGTTAGACATCAAAGGATTGAAGGGAGAAACATACCTGGCACATAAGTAGTGAGAACTGATGTGGACCAGCAGTGTACATGCTACACTACTTATACTGTTTACAGGGGTGACACTAGTACAAGGGATGTAACATAGGGTCACAGAGTATAAGACATTGTTCTTCATCTGGGACAAAAGGAATACACAAATGGAGAATAAGGAGCACAGAACAAAGAAAGTCCAAGCAAAGATGATATCATAGTGACATCACAATAAGGATATAGCTAAAGGTAGAACAAAGTCATAGTATACACAGTCAGTGGCTCTGGAGATTGGTTGTGCATGTGAATGAGCCTTTTGGTTGTGGGGGTTTTTGACCACCTGCAAGGCTCCCTGCCAGCACATCCGAGTCTTCTGCCAGCCCAGTACCCATGCCACGTCTCTTGTATGCCAGCTCACTTCCAAGTCTTTGTAACCACAGAAAAGAGTCCCAAAAATCACCAGTTTGTAAGAGTATAAAGACCAGTAGTCTGAGTAGTACAATACTTTGTCTACTCTTAGTCCTTGAATACAGTCTACTTGTTTAAACCTTTAGATTCCCCTCTCACTTGCCTGCCAAGTTCTCCCTCCCTCTGGTCACTTAATATGTGACCCTCGACTCTGCTTGCCCATTGCCTTTGGGCTACAACTGAACTGTGACATAAGAGTAGACCTCTTTTCCTAGCTAGTGAACATGGCACAACGCATTCGACAAATGAACCTGAACCAGAGTCACTCATACCTCAGCAGTAAACAACTGGCATGACACTCCCGAACCATGTGATGTACAGTGCAAACAAACGACACAGGAAGCAGGACAGTAGTACACAGACAGCTCATCAGGAAAAACCTCCCATGCTAGCAAGAACAAATTATCAATAATTACTAGTAATTGTCAATTATTGCACATTGCTTAGTCCCCTTGATAATTTATTGGGGACTATCTCAATTGTAATAATTAGCACCTAGCTACTGACAAATTGTTCAAAAGTTATTTCAGCATTATGTGAATTCACCCACTGACACCCAGTTTGTAAAATAAGGAAAAAAAACATATTTATTGCATGAAATATCTACAGGTAGCTAGCTACAGGAGTGCAGCACCTACTGCACCTGTCCCTGTTGTTGTGATCACTGCACCGCCCCATCAAAGTCATCGTCATTGATGTTGCAATATTACCTCTCTATCACCATTGCCTCACCATTGTGTCCTCACTGTCACCACCTTGTCCTCACTGTCACTCGTAGCTTGCATGTATGCAGTCCTGCTGTGGTCAGGTCATTGTTGGGCTTGTAGGAGTGGAGATGGGAGGGACCAAGTGAGGCAGTGGCTTTGGGGTCGACGGCAACAGGTGTCATGTCAGAGCAGTTGTGTAAGACCTGTGATGAATGTGAGCGTATTGTTACTTACATAGACCGGTACTCATCTGTTTTAAATTTGCAGGGGTGGAACCATCGACAGTGTCTTGAGTGGCAGGTGCACAGGAGCTTGTATAGGGGCAATAGTGACTAGTTAGTGAGGACGCAAGGGATGAACATATTTGGACTTACAACTATGTTTGATGACACAGCAATGACTAAGGTGGTAGTGGCAGTGATGACATTGTTGCTGTGCATCAAATGATTGCAGTCATAAGAGCTACATCAGTTGTATAGCAGTGGGAGGACCTGCAATCAATAAATTAGAATGTTTCAGAGATAAATGAAGAAAAAAAAAAAAGAACGTGCTGTTTTTTTTTTTTCCATTCTGAGGCTTGCACATTGGAGGGGTGGCATCTGACTGCCTTGGGTCTGTTATGGGGGGAGCATGATGTGCGGGAGGTAGGCTCAGAAAGTGGAGGAAGGAATGGCGGATGAACCAGTGACGGGGGAGGGGGGAACAAGAGATCAGTGAAGGGAAAAGAGTGCATGCACATACAGTACCAAAATGGAACATTGTGGTCCATTATTGTATGAACGAACGTGGGAAAGGCTTCCCACGCCCAGACCAATCAACAATAAACGTGACTTGCTTCATTTTTTTGACTTTGCCTTCACGCTTCTGCTCCATTGTCCTGCTCTGTTGTCTCACCTCTCCCCTGTACAGCACTAGAGTCCACCAGTACCACACCTCCATGCAGAGGTGAAACCAACGAGCCACACCAGGCATCTTCTTTGGTGCTGTCATGCTTGCCATCTTCTTGCTGCTGTGGAGCGTGCAACGATGACAGATGACCCCCTCACTTCAACGACAATGACGATACCAGCCACAAGCGGTGACTTTCCACTATGATGGCATCTCGGCCGTGCGATCCTGACATGGTTATGTATGACCCAGACCCGGACCACCACCACCACCACTGCCACCACATTCCGCCGATGCCCGTGCAGTGTGACCCTAACCACAATGAGGACATGGGCAATGACCATGACTATGTCAGCTGCAAGGCAGTAATGGTGACAACGAAGATGACTGCAATGACTGCGGTCACAAAGAAATAGCAACAACACAAGCACAACTGGATGACAACCTCAACGGCGGGGACGAAGACGACGACAATGACTGTGGCTGTGATGGTGATGAAGACGACGATGGCTGTGGCTGAAAAGTGGCGACACCTCAAGCACAACTACAGCTACGACGACTGTGATGCGAGGACAATGGCTACAGTGACAATGAGTGACAACAACGGGGTGGCTGTGGGGATTGCGATCGCGACGATGACTGTGAGGTGACGAAGACTACATCAGCCAAGGGGGGGCCGGGCCGTGGTTCCGTGACCCGAGGTGGGGGGGGTCGACCGAAAGTCTCTAAAAAAATTTGCTTTTTGGGTGTCTAAGGCCAGGCCGATCTGGAAATTTCCCGCTTTTCCCCCGTATCATCTCAGCAATAGTGCATATTGTGGGTTTGTAAACCCATGCGGGTACCCGAATATGGGTTTGTGGGTGTGGGTGTGGGTCAGATCTGAGGTACCCGTACAAAACCCATACCTGTTGCATGGCGGGTTTTTTCAAAGGGATACTAGAATTCTATTTACTACATGTTACTGTACTATTCTATGAGGAATTTCCTTAACTACAGTTACAGTGGCCTGAGCCCCAACTCTGTCTAAGAGCATCTACAGGTCTTGGGGCATGTGATGCGTCGCAAGGTGTCGCGCACGCGTCCGCGGAACGCGCGCCGTCGCATACAGGTCCGCGGTGATTGGAGACGTGTCTTTCTCGAAGAGATAAACGTGCATAGACATGCGGCGGGGTCGGAAACAGAAACGAGGTCGGGTTGTTGCAGGTGGTCGAAAATGGTTGTGCACGTTTGCGCATAACACAAAACTTCACATATGTAGTTGTATGAGTCAGAGATACGTCTTGTTCGAGCCAATAAGGCCGCGGATAAATGCAGAAAGCCGGAGAACAAAAAGAATAAGCCACACTGACACTGAACTTAAAAGTTAGGGGAACTCAACTATGATAAATGTAAGCGATGAAGTTGCATGTTCACAGCTTGGTGGTAGCATACAGCACTCATGGCAATGTTTATAGAACACACAGAAACGTGTGTGGTGCCAGCGGTTTGGCAGCGATGCACGATGGGGTGGGGTAATCTAAGAAATTTCCATATTTGGCCTTTAATTTCCTTTTTGGGGGTAGGGGGGGGGGGGGTACGGCCCAACCCCTTAAAAAAATTTACCGACCCCGTGCAATTTTAAGAATTCCGGCCCCCCCTTGACATCAGCAAAACAAAATTTGACTAGCCGTGACTAGGGGAACTAGCCCCTACCATATTTGGGTATCACTAGTCAGCACTAGTCACGGCTATTGCTTCTAGTAACTTTTTGTTTTCCTGATGTACTGCCGCTACAACGGCGGCGACAATGTGTGGTAGTGTAAGCATTATTCCTGTAGTACAGTCTTCGAAGTGTACATCTATTCCGCATTATTGGACTACCTGGAGCATTCTAGTTTTGGAGTTGTAAAACATTTACATAAACTGATTGAGATAATTACACGATATTTTAGTAGATAATTGGTGGTGATTGATTGCCGCATGAAGGATTAGAGCATTACTGGTCTTAGTGACAAAATATTGGCACATTATCTCCCTTGTCTCCCATGTCGATAATTTAGTCGTGTGTTATCCCTCGCTAGCGTGGGAGGTTTTTCCTGATGCTTGTAGGACGAGCGCGGAGCAACCTGACGATACCGAACACACCCGATTATGCACCGATCCCCTGACAAATGAACCTCACGCTCAATACGCCGAGCACCCGAACCCGAACACGAACTTGCCCGACACCTATGACACACGAACTACGGCTCTACGTGGACAGCAGACCACACATGGACAGGACCCCAAAGTCGAAGCCTGTGCAGATAGTATGATGCGCAAATGGATGATCGAGGATGGAACACCCGACTCAACCAGAACCCTGAACTCGCGCACGAATGAATCTAAGCGGAACAGATGTCACGTAAACTTTGAAGTAAACTCGATGCGGAAATGAATCACGACAAAGGCACGACCCATGAAGGAATGGCACGGGTCCCTAGAGATACTGCTCCGGAACGACACTGACCTGCTCGACTGGTACTCACAGACGGGAAGGCAGGAAGAAGTACCGCTGGAGTTATATGGCGGCACGATGAAATCGATAAACAAAAACAAAGTTTCACGAATGCCACCAATGACGTGGCACCACATTAAACTCGAAAGTTTTGAACAGCAATTGATTGCTCCTCGCACGAAATTACGACAGGGGTATCGACGCGAGAAACTGGCTAACTTGACACCAATTATGGAAACGAGGACTCCGAGCCCCTCAGACCTGACTGACCTCCATTGTGTAAGCAGTAACTCAACATCGGATGTGTTGAGGCCACCCATCGACGACCTGGAGGGTCCATCAGAAAACCAGCATATACAAATGAATGACAAATTACGAACCCACATCCAGCAGCGAAATCAATCCGAAATATCGATCAATACGATCCCTGGTGTTGAACTCCGAAAAGCCACGCTGAATGCCCCAGCACTTAGCGGTGCCGTAGCCACTAAAACCAGAACTCTGGTAGATCGATTACGATCATCAGCACACCAGCAGCAGATAATGAACCAACCAAGTCGAAGCCCGTGTAACAAAAGTCCACGAGGAGACGCACCGAGTCAGATAAGTTGAGGCCCACGTAGCAAAAATACACGAGGAGACGCACCTAGTCGGATAAGTTGAAGCTTGTCCAACAAGGTCACACGAGAACACGCATCGAATGACCAAGAGCCCGGAAAGGGACGACAATTGAGGTAGAATACCCGACGGATCAACTAGAATCGATAAGAGGTCCCTGTTCGATAGGGGTGGACAAAAAGGAACACGTGCAAGAATCGCCGAGATGGTCCACACGACACGAGGACTCTACCACACTGGAACAAAATGCCCATGGAAGAGACACGTCAGAAACAAGAACGACTAGCAAAGTAAACCGAAGCCCCACTGAGGGAGATGCATCACCCACCGCTGGCTCAGAATCGTCGAACGAAACCACAACAAAAACTCGGACGCACCGTGGAAGGGAACTCTGCAGGGCATCGCCCAATAGCTTCAATGAAGATCTGGAAAAAGGAGAACAGTTCTTGTTCCAGTTTCACTTGCGGAAAACGGTCAATAGACAAACAGGTATGATGATCAAACTGATCAAGCAGACTCACCCGATGCTGTCATACATCTGCAGACCCCACGTCGGCGATTGGGTATGAACTCAGAAAAACCAATTAAAGGTAGAAAACCACATGAATCACTCTACCAATGCTGATGAAACGAGTTGGGACAGCTTTGCCAACTTCCGGAATGTTACGGTTCTCGCATTTGGACCCTTACAGTACCGGTTGTGATTACGGCTGTAAGGTATATTAGTCACGGACTCGGAGTTTACGCAGGAGTTAGGAGTTTGGGATGACTCAATCCTAGTACAGGTAGTAGTAGTATTAGGATTGCGGTACTTACGCAATACGTTGGACGCTACGATACGGTGACTCATAGCAGCGCTTGAAAGCCTGCTCCTCTTGTATTTAAGATAGCGGCGGAAGACCAGGATGAAGCATCTTGGTCTTCTTCAATCGTCACTTCTTGTCTCCTTTCATCTCGTTCCTTTTCTGTCGTTTCCCTGTTTGGAAGGGGCGTCGTTATTAAGATCCTAGTGTCTGCGTACATCTAGAACTTGCCTTCGAGCCATACGCCTTCAAAGCGTGATCAGCTAAGTCGCCTTATCAAAGCTCAGGTCGAGCTAACGTCGTGACGGCGTTACATTAAGACCAAGATCTTCCAATCGTGGCGACGGTCAACACCCGAGATCAGTGGACGAACTTTCGTCCCTACTACTTGGAACGAAGAGGAGACCGCAACGTACCAACCCGATTCCTGGGAGCAGCCCGGTGGAGAGACCGAGGAGACGAAACGGGATATTTCGTCGAGTTTAACGGGCCTACGAGATTCCGACCTGTTGAGTTCAATTTCGACCATCTGTGTTGGGTGGAAATTACGTGGAACCCCATAGATCGTCGCTGGGACGTCGTAAGACCAGCAGGAAGACAGTATCAGTGCGACATCGACGCGCGCGAGCTCAATTCGCGAGCCGACTGGGGACCCATCGACGGCCAGTTACGAGAACACTCTACTGGAGAAGCAGTTAGTGAAGAAACTGAGGAAGACGAACAGAGTGAAGAAAATCAACCCGCGAGTGTCGGACCTATTGAACAATACACCATCCAACAAGCTGAGTCTCTCCATATTTCAGACCAGCCAGAAGTCATTCACGTACGATCACCGGCGGCAGAAATGGCGACTACCACCATGACAGCCGAAGAAATTATAACGGTCAGGGAACAAGCGGCGCGAGAAGCAGCCGAAGCAATTAGACAAGAGTCACAACGAAATCTCATGCCCATCAATCCAGAAACAGGGCATCGCATGACTGCAGACGACGCAGCGATCTTTCGAGCCATCGGGCCAGATCAAGGGGATCCCCCATCAGGAGAGGGAGGAAGACGAGGAATGCCGCTAGACCCTCCACCGGGGTGGGGAGGACCACCCGGAGACGACTTCCCCCGACGACCAGGAAGAGGAGGGGGTCCGCCCGACATTCCGAATAACCCACCAAGCGGAGGAGGAGACCCACCAGGAGGAGGCGGAGGGGGCCCACCAGGCGGAGGAGGAGGAGGACACGAAAAACTAACCGGTGAACCTCCCACTATCTTCGACGGAGATCGTACTAAGGTCGACTCATTCCTCACGCAATGGCACGTGTACTGGGGCATGAACCTTGATACCCCCGTTATGCGTAACGACTATCGACGATGCCTCCTCTTCCTTTCCTACATCAAGGGGGTAACAGTCAGCGAGTGGGTGCTCTCATACCTCAAATGGCTCAACCGACAAATACAACGAGGAATCGATCAATACACGAGGGATTTGTGGAATGCGGTAGCAGAGGGTTTCAACCAAAGGTTCGTCAATACCCTCGAACGAGAACAAGCTCAAGCCCTGTTGAGAAAAGGGCTCAAAATGGTTGACGGGGACATCGACAAATACGTCAATGAATTTGAAGAAGCTGCCAGAAAAGCAGGCTATCGCCTCAACGACCCCCAGACCATCGACCTATTCACAAAGGGGCTACCCAAGAAACTATATGAGAAAACCTACGATCTAGACGAACCAGAGACCTTCGACGAGTGGAAACGAGCAACGCTCCGCCGGCAACGCAATTACATCCATATCCGAGCTAGGGTGGATGAATACAAAGACACAAAGCCGAAGAAAACAGGCAACGCTGGGTGGACTGTCCCGCAAAACCTCGCAAACCCGTGGGCAATGGATACCTCGGCCGACCGAACGAAAGTACGGTTGGCAGGATCAGAAGAGATCGACTACGATAAGCCACCATATACAAACCAACCTCCCTTTCCGCCAAGGGGAGGACCGGGCGTGAGAGGACGAGGCAGAGGAGGGTCACGACGAGATCTCAGGACAGTATTGTGTTACAATTGTAACGCACCGGGTCACCTCTCACGAAACTGCCCCCACCCCAGACAGCCACGACAGTGGCAACCACAAAACCCCGGACCTTCCAACGTCCGGACGACAGAGACCAACTACTACACGCAAGAACCCCCACCGGCCCAGATACAGGCCGCCTCGACTAGCAAGACAGCCGAAGAACGAGCCAAGGAATGGCTCACCGGAGTTGCAAACGCGCCCGACGAAGTAAAAGACCTGATATTGCAGGATCTGTGGGGGAAAGAGGGTTTTCGGAGCGCCTGAACCCATCGGCCTGGGTGAGGGCTTTAAACTGTAATTCTGTAATCATGACGCGCTTTCGTTCTCTTCGAATTCCAGTCTCGATTCGCACGAATTACCGAATGGCCGACATAAGAACATTGGTAGATTCGGGGGCCACCGACAACTTTATACACCCGAATTTTGTCAAAAAAATGGGCATAGGGGTCCAGCAACTAAATCAACCACGAAAAGTTTGGAATATAGACAGCACGGAAAATAAAGCTGGGTCCATCACTCACTTTACCGATCTGGACGTATACGCCAATGGATACCACAGGACCATGCGATTCCTCGTCACAAATCTCGGAAGCGAAGAAATCGTTCTAGGGTACCCTTGGTTGGCGACCTATGAGCCAACCATCAATTGGCGAGACGCGGTCATACACGAGAAGGTTATGCCGGTCGTGATCAGCACGCAGGATAGTCTGGACCGACATACCGTCATTGCGACCACCCTCACTGACGATGAAAAGGAGGCCATCGCCCTCGAATTAGACGAGGAAGACGTGTACTTGCGGGCAACTACGTCTACAGAATTAGCCATCAAAGCAAAGCAACAGGAAGAACCCGTGGAACTGCCGGCAGTTTACCACGCTTTCCAACAACTCTTCAGCGAAGAAGCATCACAACAATTCCCCCCTGCCAGACCATGGGATCATGCAATCGACTTCAAACCCAACACTCCTTCGGCATTAGATTGCAAGATATACCCGCTAACGCAAGAAGAAGAAGGGAAGCTCAAGGAATTCCTAGACGAGAAACTGCAGCAAGGGTATTTAAGACCCTCCATTTCCCCGTACGCATCCTCCTTCTTTTTTGTTAAAAAGAAGGACGGAAAACTACGCCCCGTACAGGACTATCGTACAATCAACTCATATACCATACGAAACCAATACCCACTCCCACTGATTCAGGACCTCATCTACGACCTTAGCAACGCCCACATCTATACGAAGCTCGACATCCGTTGGGGGTACAACAACATCCGCAT
Source organism: Lactarius indigo (assembly GCA_025766275.1). Taxonomy (NCBI): domain Eukaryota; kingdom Fungi; phylum Basidiomycota; class Agaricomycetes; order Russulales; family Russulaceae; genus Lactarius; species Lactarius indigo. The sequence continues at coordinate 53,473 of JAFKAC010000050.1, read as the reverse complement.
ACGGGACGGTGACCAAGAAAAGGCGGCCTTCAAAACCAAATTTGGCCTTTTTGAGCCAACGGTCATGTTCTTTGGTCTTACCAACTCGCCGGCCACCTTCCAGACAATGATGAACCACATCTACCGTGACACCATTGCAAAACATGAACTCCGCGGCACCGTGATTCGCGTCTACATGGATGACATCGGCATAGCCACGCGCGAAGGTTCTACATCCGCCGACCACATTGCCGCGGTAACAGATGTTCTCCGCGTTGCTCAAGAACACGACCTCTATTTCAAGCTTGAAAAATGCCTCTTCCACCAACCTCGGATGGATTACCTGGGGGTAATCCTTGAAAGGGGGGTAACGCGTATGGACCCGGTAAAAGTTCGCGGTATCAGAGACTGGCCAACGCCAACCAAGGTCAGGGACGTACGATCATTCTTGGGCTTTTGCAACTTTTACCGTCTTTTCATCCGAGGTTTCGCAACCCATGCACGACCACTCAACCGATTAACAAGGAAAGATGCCGAGTGGAAGTGGGGAGACGAGGAAGATCGGGCCTTTAAGACCCTTAAGCAACTCGTAACCGAAGAACCGGTATTAGCACACCCCAATTTACAAGACCAGTTTGAGCTAGAGGTCGACGCGTCGGGGTTCGCGGTGGGTGCAGTACTCTTGCAAAGGAAAAATGACGGTCGCAAGCACCCCATAGGATACTACTCGGCGACGTTAAACGAGGCAGAGCGCAACTACGATATCTACGACCTAGAACTCCTTGCCATCGTCAAAGCTCTTCGCCACTGGAGACCCCTACTCGCAGGATCTCCACACAAAATCAAAATATTCTCGGACCACCTCAATCTCCAGTACTGGAAGACTCCGCAAAAGATCAGTCGACGGGTCGCCCGAGAAGTACTGGAGTTAATGGAGTACGATTTTGAGATCCACCACATCAAAGGGAAGAACAATGGAAGAGCGGATGCGCTATCAAGACGGCCGGACTATGACCAAGGAGAAGGAGACAACCAAGGTGTGGTCGTTCTACCACCAGAAGTATTCATACGAGCCACTAACGCTGCGCGTACGTTGGAAATACACCCTATGATGCAACCACCGAGACGACGACAAGACCCCGCCATAATTAAGACCTGGATCGACGCCCATCGTCTCAAAAAGATAGAGGGAGAATGGTACAAAGACGGACGACTGGTGGTCACAGGACCCACGGCAGCGTACCGGGCCATTATACAGGACCACCATGACCCACCGGTACACGGGCATCCCGGGATAAGCAGGACACAACGGATCGTAGAACGACACCACTGGTGGCCAAGTATCCGCCGAGACGTGTATGAATACGTCACAGGATGTGCTGACTGTCAGCGGATCAAGGTCAATACAAGACCAACTCGTGCACCACTACACCCAATCACCGTTGCCAAAGACGCCCCCCCTTTCCATACCATCGCTCTTGACTTTATCACCAAACTACCAATCTCGCAATCATACGACAGCATTTTAACTGTTACTGACCATGATTGCAGCAAGGCATCCATATTTATTCCCTGTAACGAAGAGATCACAGCAGAAGGGACAGCCATTCTGTACGTCAATCACGTGTTCAAACGATTCGGATTACCGCGTAAAGTTATCAGTGACCGGGACCCCCGGTTTACCTCCAAATTCACACGAGAAGTATGCCGCATATTGGGCATCCAACAGAACATCTCCACGGCTTATCATCCGCGCACGGATGGGCAGTCGGAACGGACCAATCAGTGGCTTGAACAATACCTACGATTCTGGGCCAACGAGCGTCAAGATAATTGGGCGGCGTACCTCCCAATAGCAGAATTCGCTCACAACAATTGGCCCCATGAACACACGAAGCAATCGCCATTCATGCTTCTAATGGGATACAACCCGATTGCCGATTGGACGGATAAGCCATCTCCGATCCCAAACGTGATCACCAGACTAACACAACTAAAAGAGGCACGTCGGCTCGCCCAGGACCTTATCAAAAAGGCACAAGACAGCTGGGTTCGGCACAAAGACACTCCACGATATCAAGTTGGCGATCAAGTGTGGCTGGAAGGGAGACATCTACGGACCAATCAACCCACGGCGAAATTGGCGGCGCGACGCCACGGACCATTTAAAGTAGTACAGGTGATGTCTCCATACAATTATCGCCTCGAACTTCCCACACAGTGGAGCATCCATCCAGTGTTTCACATCGATCTTCTCACGCCGTACAAACGAACGGCCTTTCATGGCGAAAACTTTCCACGACCACCGCCGGATCTGGTGGAAGGAGAGGAGGAGTATGAAGTCGAGGCCATTCTAGACTCGCGGCATTTCGGCCGCCGCAAAAAGCTCCAGTACCTCATCAAATGGAAGGGTTACTCGGACTCGGAGAATCAGTGGGTCGACAAAGATGACGTATTTGCACCAGACGCAATCAAGGCGTATCAAGAGGGCCGAACGGGTGTGCGATTCCTTAAAAGCCAACCCATGGACAGCCAAGGAGAGTATCCCTCTCACCTCCGATCCACTCAGACGTCTATGCCCACTTCTCCTCTCAGACATGTCACCACGGCGATCCTCCTCGACCAAGTCGCACAAGACGCCGCCAACATCATCGAAAACGACGAAGAAACCGTGGTTCAACAGGTCCAGCTCACTCCGTACACACCTGCAAACCTGCGAGCGGGGCATATCACCGCTCAAGAATGGGCTAATGTCTTACAGAGGTTCCCCGACCCGACTCGCCAGCCCGACGACGAGCAGCAGCATGCCGTCGCTCACATCTTCAGAGACGACAACGGCAATCGAGAACCCGTTGCCATTATCCCCCCAGGTGACGACCTCATCGGCACAAGGGGAATTCTCCCTGCCGAGCGTCCCCTCGAAGACCCAACAGGAGTTAGAAGCAGCGGAGGACTGGCGGAGGGTGGCGAAGGAGTGGGCCGACGAACAACTGCGCTTAGCGCAGAGGAGATTGAGCGAGTTACGGCAGCGCAGGCAGCGCTCCCTAACGACGAAGCTCACGCTGACGACGAGGATTACTACCCGGTCAGACACCCCCTCCTTCGAACGCACAGCCACCCTACTAATTCCCGAATCACCCCATGGCTCGTCCACACCGACGGAACCCCCATGTCTCGAGGACGTGTGCGACTGCCCGGCGTCGCACTTCACACCCCCATTACGCACGACGACGACCCCGCGCAGGTCCTTGCGCCTGAGGGGTTCAGGGCGAATCGACAGCCCCATTACATTCATTTCCCAATCACCGGACCCGATGGCATAGAGAGGAATGCCAGTCACGTACAGATTGTCGGAGGTGCGAACCCTTTCGTACTGGGACTCATTCCCGGGTCCCCTCATCTCTACGGCAAACCCCTCTACGCCCATCCAATACTATCGGCTGCGGGACGCGCCTTCATCGCCCACGAGGACTTGGTCATCCTCGCCGCCGACAAAATCACCGACCGCGCACTTAACCGCATCGGGGACGAGTCCCTGACTGCGGAGGTGACACGTTATCGAGCAGCCGCGTACGAAGAAGAGCGGCTTGCGGCTCGCATTCGCCAACTTCAGGCTATGCGACTGGCGGCGAGGGACGATAAGCGGGACTGTATCTACCGTCTGGAGAGGGCTAACGTTTTTGAGCGGCTTAGTGACGAGCAGGCCACGTGGACGGCGAGGGACTTTCGGTGAGTCTGGGGACTCACGCTGAAAAGGGGGTGATGTTACGGTTCTCGCATTTGGACCCTTACAGTACCGGTTGTGATTACGGCTGTAAGGTATATTAGTCACGGACTCGGAGTTTACGCAGGAGTTAGGAGTTTGGGATGACTCAATCCTAGTACAGGTAGTAGTAGTATTAGGATTGCGGTACTTACGCAATACGTTGGACGCTACGATACGGTGACTCATAGCAGCGCTTGAAAGCCTGCTCCTCTTGTATTTAAGATAGCGGCGGAAGACCAGGATGAAGCATCTTGGTCTTCTTCAATCGTCACTTCTTGTCTCCTTTCATCTCGTTCCTTTTCTGTCGTTTCCCTGTTTGGAAGGGGCGTCGTTATTAAGATCCTAGTGTCTGCGTACATCTAGAACTTGCCTTCGAGCCATACGCCTTCAAAGCGTGATCAGCTAAGTCGCCTTATCAAAGCTCAGGTCGAGCTAACGTCGTGACGGCGTTACACGGAACGCATGGACAATTGACGGCGATTCATCACTCGGTACCCCAAAACCAAAGAGAAGGAGTACCGCCAGATGGGTCAGATCCGAACGGCACGCGGATGAAAACGCACTCCGGGGCCTGTCATCCTGCAAGGATGCGAAGAACGACCTAGAGAAACTGAAACTACAAGAAGAAACAAGTTGCAAACCCACCGAATCGCTCAAAGATGTCGAGGTGGGCTATGACCCGCTGCAGGTCACAAAAGGGTCCACCAGTGTAGAACTGGCTCCCGATGTAAAAGAAGCAGGCTGGCAGTCCCACGCGACGCAGCACAACGGGACGGACTGTACCCCGAATGCCAGTATATTGAGTCAGTTCACTCAGATAGGGGTAGCGAGGAAAACTCGCGAAAACGATCCCAACAGAAAGAGGAACTGCGACAGCATACTCGAGCCCTACCAGACTAAGTACGATCAGACATCCGAATTTGAGCCAAACAACTCATCGACAATCGCGAAGAGACTCACCAACGCGCAATTGACACACAGCATTGACCACCGCACCAAAAACGCGAACGCGAACCACTCACAGATTACCGACAATCGACAAAGCAGTGGAAGAAACCCAAACGATGCACCGAACCAGCGGCGAACCACACATTACAGAATACCCAAGAGGGTGAAAAGCTGTTATGTGATCAAATCTATGAGCGTGAAAACAATGACAGCGGTCACTCGACGCATCAGAGATATGATCAATGCAGGAGCGAACTACGTACCGAACACCCAGGCCAGAATAAAGAAGCCCACGACATCTGGCCAGATCGCATGTGTTCGCACGACCGACACAGCACCTGTGAACCACCAAATGCATGAGTTAGTCATTAGAGTTTCTCGAGCATACGCACCCCTCTACGCCAACCAACGAAGGAAAGGATTGTTACATGGGAAAGCACTTTGAGTCATCAACAGAGCCCTCCATCGGACAACCTTGTCAGGGCATGAAGTCAGTAAACAACCAATATGGAAGAAAGGGGCGATAACGGAATTCTGCGAGAGGAGACAGGCTGCATCGAAGCAAGGCACACATGCAAGGGTCAACGAAGCCCCACCCGACGCTGCCACTGGCACGGGCGACCCCTCTACGAACCAAACTGTTGCCAACATACGACGACATGAGATTAGAGAGATTCAACAGACAAAAGGGGTCCTGAACATGAAAAGAATAACCGAGTGGCAAGAACTCACTACACAACACCATCAGCCTGTACGACGACAAAGAAGGGCCAGAATCGATGCCCCCGAGCGCCGTGTCAAAAACCTAGGATCTGGCCCTGACCCACACGCACACGGTCACGAAGAACTACGGCTTGGTCATGGTCAACGACATTCTGACCTGAATTGCACGAGTCAGTATGACCTCTTGGGCGGACAAAACACGGCCAACATACACCGCCGCAAGAATGAAAAATGACGACACACCAAAAAGGTCACAAATACATGCATGACATGGCATGAGTCGCCGAAGAGGACCACGGGCCATGCAACAAACAAGAGGCACTCAGTTCGACCTGAGAAGTCGACAAAATCCAACGACATGAAACGAATACAATTCACTTGACCAAAGTCGCACCATAACAGACGGGCGAAATGGAACTCCGCTACGGCACCACCCGAAACGCGTAAGCAGTGTAGCAACCCCGCCCTTGTTCACTGCTCCCATTTTCCACGGGGAATGATTCACCAAATACAGTTACTGTTCGTCGTACCCGGTATTGACACCAGACCAGCTAAAGATGAACTCAGGTATGTCACCCAACCCTGTATCTGCACCTATAAACTGCGACCATCCGAGCTGAACGCTCAGTGTTCCTTGTTCCCTCTGTTCAAACACTTGCGCCACCGTTCAGCATCCACTGATGGTTGGATCTTATCAGCCGACAGGACATTGGTGTCACCAACCATGGGACGCTGCCCACTTCTCCTGTTACCAACTCTCGCGTCTCTCCCTTGGACACTCTCTCGTGTTTCCTTCAATGGGCCGGCTGTGTGCCAACTCCCTCGAAATATTGTCCTGCTGCTCGTTTGTCCTTACCGCAACCAGGCTGCCCATATTACGCTGAGTTGCCGAGGACGACAACACCCTAAGGAGGGGGTGAATATTCTGCTATCTGCTACCGCACCACATTTTTCCCCCTGTCCTTGACCGAAGACTTGAACAACCGCAGAAACCCCACCATATTGACCCAACGTTTCACGATCGCAGTACCCTTTCGTCATGATACAACCCCTTTTCACGAGCTGAGCCTTCAAAGCAACACACTCATCGACAACGTTGGGACCTCAAAAGATCACCACAAACAATCGTTTGACCTAAGAACGCCGAAAAACACCCTCACTATCAACGCTCCAACTTATCCACACCATGTACCTACCCGCCGGAACACGAGGCAACTCAAAACGCCCGCACTCTCACCCCAGCAATCAGAAACGCATGCAGACTGGGGGTCAACAAATAACCATCGCAGACATCATCAACCATACCATTGTAAACGGAATCTATTCAACACCATGAAGAAGCTGCCGCTCGAACGGACATCACTTAGGGCACTTCAATTCCGATCACGCACGATAAGGTCCTCGAACGAAGCACAGTATTCCAGAACGCCAAACGAAATGTATGCCTACACTCACAAAATGGCGCAAGATGTACAGATCAGACTAGCTCAGCACGTACCGTACGAGGTCGACCAATCAAGATACGCGATAGCCACGGACCTTCATCACACCTCTATCCCCACTGAATCAACATCACGGCTCCACGTCCTCTCCATGACCGAACAAGAGGCCTCGAGTGTACCTTATTGATCATCATTGCTAGCACTAGGAACAACCCAGAGCATACTCATTGGGAGAGTTTGAGGTTTGGACAAACTGATAAGGTCACGGGACCTCTACGATGCGCAAAGGTATAAAGACCAGCACGATAGCCAAGTCGAAAATGCAGGCGGAACAGACATGGCTCCTCCACTATGCATGGAGTTGACCCTCAGCCCTACACTCAGGGAGCACTCCAACGTACTCGACAATCCTCTCCGGGGTCTGCTCCCTGACTTCACGTCACCCTTCGAACCGGAGCAATTGCCCCCCACCTCCAACAACGATAGTACAACAGAGGACTACACCCAAGCCAATATAACCACCGACTTGGACGGTAACCCAGCGCCAACCAGCCCTTCGCCCAAAACAACAACTGCCAGTCGACATCCCCTGTACGATCTGCCCAGTGCCGACGCGGTATTCACAACGAGCGACCACGAATTCCACGTCCACAGCTATTTCTTCATACGCGAGTCACCATACTTCCGAAAACTTTGGAAGGTTGTGGGATCAACAGCTGAGGTACCCATTGACTTAGATAATGAGGGACCAGTCACTGTCGAGTCCCGCGTTGCCGTTGGGCCCTATCACGTCATTCTCAACGATGTAACAACCGAGGAGTTTACACTACTCATGTGGATCTTCTACAACCCGCATTATTCAGTCTACGAGGCCACTACCCGAGAATGGACGCTAATTCTCCGATTGGCACAGAAGTGGCAGTTCCCTGAGATCGAGGCCCTATGCTGGAGGGAGCTTCTGAACATCAGCACCCTCACTCGCTCTCCACTACAGGTTCCACGAAACCAATCCCCTCGTCATGACCATGAAATTGCTCATCGTTGTCACCCCTACGCAGTTCGAGAACAGCGCCACTACCACCAAAACCCTCCAAACATGTCGCATGGTTGTCTTACCAATACAACTGTCGAAACAATCAACAATGGAGAGGCCACGATCATTCCGGACACCCACCGTACCACTACCCAAAGCCCCAACAGCGAACGTGCAGCCGAGGCAACGCCGTGTCCGCAGACCATGCCAAACTCCCATACAGGCTCCATTCGGCCTCCCGTGCAACAGCACAACGTGGTTGAATTGGTCAGGCAACGCAACCCCCGTCGCTGTCACTATTGCCAAAACCCCGGGCACACCAAGGGACTTTGTCGCCAGCCCCATGCCATGTGTCCCCAGCGCCGACATTGCCCCATCTCACCACAACACCCTTATTATGGGTTCAATTGCCCTGCACTTTCGACTTCAACCACCAGTACGCGCACTCATGAGTGGTTGCGCTCGACACTTTCCCCTGACCGGGCTCTTCAACCCACCACGCACCCATGTCAACGTCTGCACGGTACCTCAGTTCAAGCCCAGCCTGTAGATGACTACGAGTATCCCTATGACGTCGATTGGGAAGCTGCTGACCGCAGTTCCTAAATCATTCACGGACGAATGAACCGAGAGAGGGGGCTATGTCACGATCTCGTGACATCGCGATCACATCACGACATGTGACACGTCACCCTGCCAGTGCATCTGAGTCTTCTGCCAGCCCAGTACCCATGCCACGTCTCTTGTATGCCAGCTCATTTCCAAGTCTTTGTAACCACAGAAAAGAGTTCCAAAAATCACCAGTTTGTAAGAGTATAAAGACCAGTAGTCTGAGTAGTACAATACTTTGTCTACTCTTAGTCCTTGACTCCTTGAATACAGTCTACTTGTTTAAACCTTCAGATTCCCCTCTCACTCACCTGCCAAGTTCTCCCTCCCTCTGGTCACTTAACCTGTGACCCTCGACTCTGCTTTCCCATTGCCTTTGGGCTACAACTGAACCCGATAAGTCACAGACAGTCCGACTGAACCGTGACAGTGTAAGTTATTCTCTCATCCGAAGCTAGCATATACTGACTGATTTATTGTATTTCTCACAGGTGAACCCATTGTACGTGCCTACTTCTGTTCTCAATTGAATGATGGCTGACTACAATTTAAAGGGCTGGCATTTTGATCCCCAAACCGTTGTTTCAAGTCCCTGCCAAGGAGCTGGATGCTGTGTTGTCTTCAGCTGCAATGCCTACCTCGAAAGGTTCGAAGTCCAAAAAGCTCATGATTGCAGATCCCAACCTCCTAACAGCACGGTATGAGATCATTTTTTCCATTTACCCTCTCTCTGACATTTCCCTTCTGCTAGGAATCTTTTTGTGTGCGACTACCTTAAAGACCATTCCGTGACAAAGTCCAGCTTCAAAGCTGTGTGGGACAGTGTTGACTCTGGGACAAGAAAGGTACATGTGTCTTATGAGATACCAAAAACACGCTGACCCAGACATCACACCAGAAATACGAAGCTCTCAGTAAGGAAAGGAAGTTAGCTGCCTGCGTCGCCTCCGCAGCAACTCCTTCAGTGTAATTGGTGACAGCTGCATTTCTTGATCGGTAAGTCCACCATCCTGTTCTCACAATTAGGAAAGTCAGAAGGTTTTCCAGGGATGGCCTTTGCGCATGTCACTGCATGGATTTTTAGTTGTGTGGGCAGATACATAGGGTTGAGGGGCTCGAGGAGGCTTGAGGACTCACAGGACGGCGTGATGAAATGCTGCTTGGCATAGGCTCAGTAATTAATGTTAATAGCGATATAGTCGGCAACAACCCCGGAGGGCCAATGGGAGAAGGACCAGGAAATGATGGCAGAACAGAACTAATGGATCTTGTTGTAGATATTGGCCACAGCGGTTCAACTATCGGCCTCTCAGACAGTAACTCACTGGCCAGGAGAGAGGGGCTTGACAAAGATGCCAGTAGCGGAATGTTCCCGGTGCTCACTCTGCTCGTGCTGGGAGAGACTGTTGGAACAGTCCCTATGTCAGAAGGAGAGTTGACAGTGGAGATGTCGTCTGATGGGTAGAGAAAGAAAGAATCCAGGATCAATGATGATTAATGATTACTGATGGTTGTGGGAAAGTCTCTGGGGAACTGACATGGGGTGTCGTGACGAGCATGGGACCAGTACGATGATTGCATGGGTTCCTCAGCCAGATGAGAAGCAACAACGCGAATTACTCCTGCGACTTAGAGTGAGCCTCATTCAGCACGCTTGGTGAGAACAAACCGGTCTTGAGAGTGTTGTTGGAGACGGTGCTTGAAGGGATTCGAGGGAAGGAGAGGGAATGGTTGGAAGAACGGTCGGTGATAGGAATGGCCTGGGTGAGGCTGACGCAGAGACCAATATCGATGCTATGACGATGCAGCCCCCAGGAATGCAGATACCAACGCCGATATGGTTTGCATAAGAGGATTCTGCCCCAGAGAGATAAGAGAAGGAATAGATGAGCGAGCTAGCAGTATCTAGGGTAAAGGGAAAGACTCATGCTATGTCTGCCAGTGGGCTGCCCATGTTCCCCCAGCCATCGCCTCCAGTACCATCCGCCTTGTTGTTGCCTTGTTTTGTTTGTTTTGTTTTGTTTTGTTTCCATTGGTGTTGTCAGGATTAGTCGTATTCAATAGACATTGTAGCTTCGAGTTGTGCAGATGATCGAAATATCGGATTACAGTAAGGCAAGTTTCATTATGTAAGAAAAAAGACAATCTTTCACCCTAACTATTGCCAGTTTTCGCCAGTTTTCTGTGACTCTAGGTCTGACTAGATCTGACTATGAAATGACTTTCATCTGACTTGGCCAGACTTTGCAAAATTTTTGATTGCCGCTTGACCTGAACTAGACTCACAGCGACCCATGGCTGACAACTCTGGACTGCCAATGACTAATTCTGGTTTTTCCTTTTTTACTGAGTGTGCACAAGCATCCAAGATGCCACACACATACACATACTGGCCCTTTTGGACCTTTGCAGTCCTGTTGGGCAAGAAATGGCACGCATGACACACTGGAAGAAAGAGACTTGACAGTCAGGGAGTGAAGTGTGCACAGGCGTCCAGGACGCCCCCCCCACACACAGGCTCTTTCTGGACCACACAGTTTAGTTGGACAAGATATGGCACACATATTGCACTCAAGGAAGAGACTTCGAGAGTCGGGATGTGATGTGTGCACTGGCGTCCAGGACGCCACTCACACACGCTAACTCTTTCAAACTCACATGGTCCTGTTGGACAAGATATGACATGCATGACACATTGGAAGGAAGAAACCCCAAGAGTTAGGACATGAAGTGTGTACAGGCGTCCAGGACGCCACTCACACACGCTGACTCTTTCAAAGTCACATGGTCCTGTTGGACAAGATATGACATGCATGACACACTGGAAGGAAGAAACCCTGAGAGTTAGGACATGAAGTGTGTACAGGCGTCCAGGACGCCCCCCACACACACAGGCTCTTTCTGGACTACACAGTCCAGTTGGATGAGATATGACACACATAATGCACTCAAGGAAGAGACTTCGAGAGTCGAGATGTGATGTGTGCACTGGCGTCCAGGACGCCACTCACACACACTGACTCTTTCAAAGTCACATGGTCCTGTTGGACAAGATATGACATGCATGACACACTGGAAGGAAGAAACCCCGAGAGTTAGGACATGAAGTGTGTACAGGCGTCCAGGACGCCCCCCACACACACAGGCTCTTTCTGGACTACACAGTCCAGTTGGATGAGATATGACACACATAATGCACTCAAGGAAGAGACTTCGAGAGTCAAGATGTGATGTGTGCACTGGCGTCCAGGACGCCACTCACACACACTGACTCTTTCAAAGTCACATGGTCCTGTTGGACAAGATATGACATGCATGACACACTGGAAGGAAGAAACCCCGAGAGTTAGGACATGAAGTGTGTACAGGCGTCCAGGACGCCCCCCACACACACAGGCTCTTTCTGGACTGCACAGTCCAGTTGGATGAGATATGACACACATAATGCACTCAAGGAAGAGACTTCGAGAGTCGGGATGTGATGTGTGCACTGGCGTCCAGGATGCCACTCACACACACTGGCTCTATTCTAGGCCACACAGTCCTGTTGGATAATATATGACATGCATAGCACAGTCAAGGAAGAACCTTGACGGTTGAGACATGAAGTGTGCACAGGAATCCAGGACGCCACCCACACACGCTTGGCTCTTTCTGACCGTGAAGTCCTATTGGACAAGATATAACATGCATCACCGGTGTGTATGCATGGTGTCCTGGATGCTTGTGCATACATCATGTCCTGATTTTCAAAGTTCTATTCTATGAATGTGTCACGCGTGTCGTGTCTTGTCCAACTGGACTGCATGGACCGGAAAGAGCCTGTATGTGAGGGTGGTGTCCTGGACGCCTGAGCACACTTCACGTCTTAATTCTCAAATCCTTTCCTTTTAGTCTATTATGTGTGTTTTATCTTGTCCAACTGGACTGCATGGTCTGGAAAAGCCAGTGTGTGTGAGTGGCGTCCTGGACGCCTATGCACACTCCACATCCTGACCGCCGAAGTCTCTTCCTTCCAGTGTGTCATGTGTTGTATCTTGTTCAACAGGACTACTATGTGGGTCTAAAAGAGCTGGCATGTGTGAGCGGCATCCTGGACACCTGTGCACACTTAAGTCTCACGTCTTGACTCTTGAGGTCAAGCAGATCACGAGTTTACAAAGGAGACAAGCTTGGAGCTCCGTGTTGAGCGTGCCACTGCAAATGTGTGTGACTAGCGAGCTGAGAGAAAGGGTCAAATTTGAAGGTGACACAGTGATGGATATAATTTTATGCATGTGCATGATACTCTTCTACGATTTCTATTTCCATATCTGATCCCCCCTCATCATCAGCACTCACATGTTCTTGGTTCTCTTCCACAATTTCTATGTCCGAATCCGATCCCCAGTCAGAGTCATCGGAATGTGCCACAAATTCATCAGAATTTGCTACACACTCATCAGAGTTGTCCTTGGAGTTGTTCCCAAACAACCAAACCCGATTGGCATCCTGCACTAGGGTCTGATTGAGTGCGATTCGTACCACAGGTTTGTTGTCATCAAATGGGAGGTGTGTCCATTGCGGTCCCGTCACCTTCTTTGTGTTCCATACTCGATCTGTGTCTGTCAATGGGAGCCATTGAAAGGTCCTGAATTCTTTCCAAATCGATCTGCGGACAATTTTGGAATCATCCTCAGTCAACCTCTCCATCAGAGTGTTCCACAATTGAAAGTATAGCATATACGGGAAGTTTTGGAAGCGTGTTGGGGGCACAAATCCCTTTGATGGGAAAAACCTTCTAAACTGGAGGTTCTCCCAGTCCTTGGGACTCACGACCTTGACTACCACTTGAGAGAACAGCCTCCGAAGGTCGGTGTTCTTGAAAATCTTGGTGGTTGCTTCTTTCCGCTCTTCATTTGTCATGAGTAGATGGCTTGATTCACGGTTGGACCTGCGATTGGGTGCATTTTCGAGGAGATCGTAAGGGAACTGCCTCCAGATCCGTGCGATGATATCGTCGATGCTTTCTGAGCCACCCTGACCTTCATCCGTCTGATCTACATCCAGAGGGGCAATATCAGGACCGGCCTCTTGAGGCAGGGGCATCATGGCAATGCCTTGATCACTGAGGGTCCTATCTCGAGCTTTCAACTCTTCATCAGCCACGACATGCCGTATGTCTACAGGATGCTTCCGACGGTTTTGAATGCGGTTTTTGTTCCTCTCCTGTGAATTACCATGCCAGGACTTGACATTGAATCTGATGTTGAAGTCTTGCTCATCGGTGATGCCATACAGCCAGCAAATGGAATCCATGGCAATACTGTCACCTCCTCCCATTTGCAGAGCAACTCCTTGCTGTAGTGTGATGCCTGAGATGAAATAGAGACCATGGGCCAGCATAATGGGCACCGGGTCAGAATCCTCATGAGGCTCTGTTTCGTAGAGGTTCCAGCAACAAGTTCGTGTGAGCTCTGTCTCCGCTCGCCCTTCTGCTGGACGGTAGTTGATGGCATTCAACATGTAGATGAGGATGGCACCAAGGGTGAGTGACGAGCGCATCGGTCTGTATCGGACTGGTGTCTCCATCAACATACCCAGTGCAGTATATATTGCACCCATGCGAAAATATTTGAAGTGCCTAGATATCATATGAGGATGACCATGCATAAATTGACGGAAGATCTCACCACCACATAATTGGCAACAATGTGTAAGTCCACCCTGCGATAATGTCCTCAGGTGCACTTCTAAGAGCATCTTGGGCGAGTACCAATGGGACGCGAATTTCGAGACGAGCGCAACCTTCTTGGGGTTTCTGGCCCATGCTACCAGCACAAGCCTTGTATGTCTCCGACATTTTTTCGAGCTGGTCTACCAGCTTCTCGAGCATCTTTGGGAAGAGCTCCTTGCACCTCCGGCGCCTCCAGATACCTTGGTGGAGCTGATATGTTGGGCATTTGTCTGTGGTGTAGACATTGATGTAGTTGATGTCATTCCTCCCCCCGAATGGGCCAGGTTCGCAATGGAAGCCCGCAAAGTCATCCAGTTGGGAGACATTGTCGAGATGGAACGTCTTTCGTCTCTGCAATGCCGCTATCTCTGCATCGCTCAACAAAGGCATCAGGTACCTGAGAATTGCTGGGTGGCAGTGTCTTGACCATTGAACGACCATTCCCGGATCATAGACCTCCAGTCCAACGTCGACAAGCCAGTTATCTTGGTCAATACGTGCTGTATCCACATGCTCAAAGAATGTATTGAAGGCTTCTTCAGGAAGTGTTCCTTCGTCATCATGAGCAGTACCACCTTTGAGCCCTCTAAGTTCATGTCCGAAATATGCCATCTCAAATTCGGGGATGTCGTCCAGACGATTTGTCAGAGCCGTACAAAACTCTACAAGGAAGATAGGAGGGACCGCCAAAGAGCCAAGGTGTCGATGGCCAGCAGTATCCTGTGATTGTACCATGGCACTGTGATAGTTGACAGGCCAATGGCTCGCCTGGGTTGGTATGACCTCCATGACTGCAGGCCAGATGCAGTCATCATAGAGTTTTGCGAGTTGCTCCTGGCGCAGGCATGGCATCACAGATGCACTGTACAGACTTGGGAAGAATATCCTTGTGAGATGCCTACTCCCGACAGTACCGAAGGCGCAATTAGGGATTTTCTCGAGGGGGGCATAGGTCACCTTTCCCTGAGAATCGATGGTGTAAGGACAAAGTACAACTACGTTACCAAGGATATACAGTACTCACATCTGGTAAAAAAATTGGACCTTTGACATGGTTTGGTTTCGTAAGGGTGTCCCTAAAACTTGCAACTGGAAAAACATTGAATGGACTCGTGTAAGGCAAGTTGCGAGTAACCCCAATGGCAGAATCAAAGTCTCTTGTGAAACGTGGTATAGCTGGGGGATGGAGCCCTTGTCTAGCATTGATGGAGGCACGGTGTGGTACTTGATCAATGAGGAATCGACCACAGAGAGCAGTGTTAATGTATTCCATTGGCTCGCGTGATGCAGCATCTTCCATCAAGATGGTGAACTCTTCGAGGGTGAACTGCTCGGTGGGCAATGTGTTGTGTGGGAAGGCCATTTTTCGAATAGATTACGAAGGAGGAATGCCTGAGGGAAACCTGAGAGGTGCTCAAATGGGGGGAAAGAAGATGCAATGAGGTCGCTGACTGTCAAAGACTTTATAAACCATGGGGGTATGTGGGCAGTTGTTTTTTTCACAGTGCTTTTTAGGTATAGGCCGTGACCAGGAGGGTCATTGCCAAGATGGGTTAGATAGAACGTAGTTTACTTGACATAAATTTGCAAAATATGTTAGAGTACCTAGGTAGTTATAGAGTCATATGCGGGATGTGTGAGCTCATCGGTACGTTCTACTTGATCTGCCACAAGGTGTGTGGAAATAAGCAAACCAATGTTGGCCTGGCTGAGTAATCGATTTGTCTAGTAAGCCACTATGGTTATCCTGTGGGGGCACACATGGACCCATTCCGGCCTGTGTAAGTTAGTCCAGTTGGACAAGGCACGACACATAGTTTAACACAGGGAAGGGATCTTGAGAGTCAGGACGTGATGTGTGTACAGGCGTCCAGGACGCCACACACATACACACAGACCAGCTCTATCCAGTACACATAGTCCAGGTTTGGTCCAGTGACAAGACATGACATATATGACATACTGGATGTTTGAGAGTCAGAGCGTGATGCGTGTACGGGCGTCCAGGACGCCACGCACATACACACAGACCAGCTCTTTCCAGTACACATAGTCCAGGTTTGGTCCAGTGACAAGACATGACATATATGACATACTGGATGTTTGAGAGTCAGAGCGTGATGCGTGTATGGGCGTCCAGGACGCCACGCACATACACACAGACCAGCTCTATCCAGTACACATAGTCCAGGTTTGGTCCAGTGACAAGACATGACATATATGACATACTGGATGTTTGAGAGTCAGAGCGTGATGCGTGTACGGGCGTCCAGGACGCCACGCACATACACACAGACCAGCTCTTTCCAGTACACATAGTCCAGGTTTGGTCCAGTGACAAGACATGACATATATGACATACTGGATGTTTGAGAGTCAGGATGTAATGTGTGCACAGGCGTCCAAGACGCCACATACACACACACACACAGACCAGCTCTTTCCAGTACGCATAGTCCAGGTTTGGTCCAGTGACAAGACATGACATATATGACATACTGGATGTTTGAGAGTCAGAGCGTGATGCGTGTACGGGCGTCCAGGACGCCACGCACATACACACAGACCAGCTCTATCCAGTACACATAGTCCAGGTTTGGTCCAGTGACAAGACATGACATATATGACATACTGGATGTTTGAGAGTCAGGATGTAATGTGTGCACAGGCGTCCAAGACGCCACATACACACACACACACAGACCAGCTCTATCCAGTACACATAGTCCAGGTTTGGTCCAGTGACAAGACATGACATATATGACATACTGGATGTTTGAGAGTCAGAGTGTGATGCGTGTACGGGCGTCCAGGACGCCACACACATACACACAGACCAGCTCTATCCAGTACACATAGTCCAGGTTTGGTCCAGTGACAAGACATGACATATATGACATACTGGATGTTTGAAAGTGAGGACGTGATGCGTGTATGGGCGTCCAGGACGCCACACACATACACAGAGACCAGCTCTATCCAGTACGCATAGTCCAGGTTTGGTCCAGTGACAAGACATGACATATATGACATACTGGATGTTTAAGAGTCAGAGCGTGATGCGTGTACAGGCGTCCAGGACGCCACGCACATACACACAGACCAGCTCTATCCAGTACACATAGTCCAGGTTTGGTCCAGTGACAAGACATGACATATATGACATACTGGATGTTTGAGAGTCAGGATGTAATGTGTGCACAGGCGTCCAAGACGCCACATACACACACACACACAGACCAGCTCTATCCAGTACACATAGTCCAGGTTTGGTCCAGTGACAAGACATGACATATATGACATACTGGATGTTTGAGAGTCAGAGTGTGATGCGTGTACGGGCGTCCAGGACGCCACACACATACACACAGACCAGCTCTATCCAGTACACATAGTCCAGGTTTGGTCCAGTGACAAGACATGACATATATGACATACTGGATGTTTGAAAGTGAGGACGTGATGCGTGTATGGGCGTCCAGGACGCCACACACATACACAGAGACCAGCTCTATCCAGTACGCATAGTCCAGGTTTGGTCCAGTGACAAGACATGACATATATGACATACTGGATGTTTGAGAGTCAGAGCGTGATGCGTGTACGGGCGTCCAGGACGCCACGCACATACACACAGACCAGCTCTATCCAGTACACATAGTCCAGGTTTGGTCCAGTGACAAGACATGACATATATGACATACTGGATGTTTGAGAGTCAGGATGTAATGTGTGCACAGGCGTCCAAGACGCCACATACACACACACACACAGACCAGCTCTATCCAGTACACATAGTCCAGGTTTGGTCCAGTGACAAGACATGACATATATGACATACTGGATGTTTGAGAGTCAGAGTGTGATGCGTGTACGGGCGTCCAGGACGCCACACACATACACACAGACCAGCTCTATCCAGTACACATAGTCCAGGTTTGGTCCAGTGACAAGACATGACATATATGACATACTGGATGTTTGAAAGTGAGGACGTGATGCGTGTATGGGCGTCCAGGACGCCACACACATACACAGAGACCAGCTCTATCCAGTACGCATAGTCCAGGTTTGGTCCAGTGACAAGACATGACATATATGACATACTGGATGTTTGAGAGTCAGAGCGTGATGCGTGTACAGGCGTCCAGGACGCCACGCACATACACACAGACCAGCTCTTTCCAGTACACATAGTCCAGGTTTGGTCCAGTGACAAGACATGACATATATGACATACTGGATGTTTGAGAGTCAGAGCGTGATGCGTGTACAGGCGTCCAGGACGCCACGCACATACACACAGACCAGCTCTATCCAGTACACATAGTCCAGGTTTGGTCCAGTGACAAGACATGACATATATGACATACTGGATGTTTGAGAGTCAGAGCATGATGCGTGTACGGGCGTCCAGGATGCCACGCACATACACACAGACCAGCTCTTTCCAGTACACATAGTCCAGGTTTGGTCCAGTGACAAGACATGACATATATGACATACTGGATGTTTGAGAGTCAGGATGTAATGTGTGCACAGGCGTCCAAGACGCCACATACACACACACACAGACCAGCTCTTTCCAGTACACATAGTCCAGGTTTGGTCCAGTGACAAGACAAGACATACATAACCCAGGTGGAAGTGTAGTGCGTGTGGGTCGTTGCCTGGTCTGAGCAGGATGGCGGCAGCGCCGACCTTCCCTTCATGTGCCGAGCCATCTGAGTAGAATTTGATTTCCTTGCTCCCTTCTTTGTCAGCTTTCTTGGATGCTTCTTTGTTGCTCACTATTTCAATGCTCAATGGTCTCCTGTGTGCCGTTGCTGGGTTTGTTCCTATGGCCGGAATTGTTTCGAATTCGTTTGGCTTGATGTTGAACGTTTGCATGACGTCGTGAAGGGGGACTTGTGTCTCTTGATGTTCTTGTTTGTGGCTTTTCTTGTGGGTTTGTAAAGGGGGTGCTCCAGAGGTAGCGTTGCGATGCGGGATGTTTCCCTGAAGAGATGTTTTTCTATTTTGAGCTGCATCGGGATGGTGTCTGCATGTGCGTTAAGCGTGTCAGTTGGAGAGGTGCGAAGCCCGCCTGTGATGGCTAGGCTGCCGTCTCTTTGTACGGAGTTCAGCTTGTTTCTTCGTCTTTTTATCTTCCCAATTTCACTTGATGTTTCGTTCTTTGCGGCGTGACTTCCCCATACGTCAACCGCATATAACGTCCTTGGTATTGCGACTCCAATGTAGAGTTGATGCACGCGGTTCGGGATGATACCACAGCTTGGTGCTGCTGCAAGGATCAGTACTTTACTACACTTGCCTGACACATACAGACACCCCAGCCACCTCAGTATCAATACCAACGCCACCAAGCCTCGCCGTCACCTACTAGCACGCGTTGGCTCCTCATATAAGCACTTCTAATATGTACTTTGCTTGTTATATAAGACCTCGAGCCTGATTTCACATTGGTATTGGCCTTCGGACTGATACTATCCCATTCTCAAACGTGTGAGCTGCCTCTGAACGGAATCGTACCATTTTACTACCGCATGACCTACTGTATCGATTATCGTCTCTGTTATCCTCTGTCAACGTCTTTCCCTTGGGTTGACTTCTTCATACTTATACTCCCTACACCCCTACACCTTGATGAGTTTCTTGCAAGGCTCCGGAGCGGTCTCAAGGCCCCAAGACCTGAGACAGACCTAACAGGCCATTTGATGTCGATTGACTGACTTCTCCGACCACAGCTCTTGGCACTATCAAGAGCCCTGTAGTGAGTCCCTCTTCTTGATGCCACTCTCCATGGACTCGTGTCTTGACTTCTTTCAATCTGGCTGAATTTCAACGATCTCACCCACTCGAACCAACCTGAACCCTGGCTTCTTCTAGGACCTGTATACGTACACAAACTGCCTGCACTTCCGAGTTGCACGTGTGAGTTCCAAATGGCGATGCCAGTGCGATTCGTGCTTGCAGTAATACACATAGCTCATGGCTGGCTAGGTTAAACTGTCATTTTGCATCTCCTAGTTACTTTCCCGCACCGCACTGGCGGACCAGACATTCCCGCACTCCGGCCAGTATACCTTCCCCTTGTCTTGTGACCCCGCTGGGTTTCTCCCTGGCCTCCACTACACATTGAGATCTACATCTCTGTTTGACAGTGTAAAAACTTCTTGTATCTACACCTATTAAGTCAGCAAATATTAGTTCCTTTTCCCTCAGGGCTTAGAGCTCTGTAGGGCAAGTTCGTCTTGTTCTCATCGTCCCCCAGTGTGCCGCACCTTCGCGCACCCTCAGTTCCTTTGGAGCGACACATCTCTGATTCAAACAAACCACTATACCATCAGGAAAAACGGTATCCTAGAATTTTTAAAAAATTTCAAAACTTTTAGAAAAATGGTAATATATGAATAATTGCTATGATTTTTCAAAAGTTGTGAAAAATTGGCAAGATAAAGACCTCCCCTCTAATATCTAGTTATATTTTGGGAAATATTACCAAATATCTGCATAAATGAACACATGTTCAGTATGTTTTGACTGAATGTGTCCAAATTTACATCACATCCAGCAAAGCACTTCAGTGCAACTTAGTGAACTGTAGCTCCATTCAAAAAACAATAATATATTTGACTGAGAAGAGTACATGTAACTACAGTTTAATTAATGTATTAGGGAAACATGGCAGTGGGGGTCTTGCGTGGCGTGTCGGGGTGGTGTGGGGGTATGCCGGTAGTGGCGGAGTCTTGAAGCCGCGTGCTGGGGCAGCGGTGGCGCCGGGGTCTTGAAGCCGTGTGACGGGGCCTTGCATGCCGTGATGAGGCAGCGTGGCGGGTCGGCGGTGGCGGGGTCTTGAGGCCGCGCGGTGGGGTCTTGCGTGGCGTGTTGGGGCGGCGTGGCGCAGGTGGTGGTGGGCGTACTGGGGTGGCGCGGCGGGTCGGTGGTGGCGGGGTCTTGCACGCCGCATTGGCGTAGCGTGGCAGGTCGGCGGCGACGGCAGCGGGGTCTTGCGTGATATAACGGGGCGGCGTGGTGTTAAGTTGGGGGTGGCGGGGTCTTGGACGCCAGGTTGGGGCGGCGTGGTGGCAGGTTGGCGGTCGGGGCATGGCATGCCGCGTCGGGGGTAGCGATGAGGCCGGTATGGCCACGGCCGTGGTGGTTCATGTGCACGGGGGGTCCTGCAAACGGAAAAAAAGAATGAAAGAAAAAAAGAAAAAAAAGAAAAAAAAAAACTTATGCATTGAACCGAAGTCCGGCTCTTCCCCAACCGCGTCTTTCCTCTGGCGTAGGCTGTGGAGGTGGCCCACGTGCGTGGTGGGAAGAGAAGAAAAAAAAACCCCAGGTGGGGGAGCGTTGAGAGGAAATGGAGTGAGTGGGTGTTCACGCGTTCACGCGTTCACGCCACAGATTAAGCCTCCGCTTGACGATTTTTTTCTAAGTCGCCACGCCCAGTCGCCACGTCACCTCCCTCCTACATCTTGGATACAGTAAGTCTTTTTTTTTTCTCGTCTCTCATCACGCTGATATCCAGGCCACTGCACCCGCCCACACCACCACCATCTCAGCCCGGCCAGCGTGACCTCCACTCCCACGGCCAACGCAAGATGCAGCCGACGGTACGTTTTTTTTTTTTTTGTTTTCTTTTAACGGGCCACTCAAGGATCTACCACCACACCCGCTGTACGCAAGGACGACGCCCACACCTCGCTTGTCTGCGGCGAGCGCCGGCTATGCAAGCCGCCACCTCCTTTCCTCAGCCCCAACGCCCGCCGCCGCCGTTCCTCACCACACTCATCACGAAGAGGCGGCTGACGACGAGCTGGGCTTCGGCCCAGCAGACAAGATATGTTTTTTTTTTCTCTCTTTTTCTTTTTCTTTTTCTCATCTTGCTTCTCCAGCGCATGCAATGCACCTCGGACCTCACCTCGCAGGTCCTCGCCACCGCCTCGCCACATGCAAGACAGGACAACGGCACCACGCCGTCCCCTCCAACCGCCGTGCCTCAACGACTTCGCCTTTCCACCACGCCGGTCCACGGCGACATTCCCAACATGGACGCAAGACCCCCACCACAGTGCCGACTTGCTACGTGCAAGCCCTGTCGTGACCCCACGCCCTCCTACCTCGGCTCCACAAATCTAGATAAGTTTTTTTTTTTTTCTTTTTTTTTTTTTCTTTTAATGTTGAACTCGTGCAGGACCACTGTCTCCCTCGCTTACCACCACGCCGGTTGTGGCAATGTCGCCGCCACACACTTGGCTCAATATTTAGATAAGTTTTTTTTTTTATTTCATTTTTTGGTTTCGCTTTTTTTCTTATATTGAACCTGCAGGCCTATGGCAATCCATGACACTGCCGCTACCTGTCCCACTGCCACCCCGCCACACATCGGCCATTGCCATGACCATGTCACTGCCCTCACTTACCCTGTATCAATTGTAGTTTCATGTACTCTTGTTAGTTACAATATATTATTGTTTTTTTGATGCAACTATAACTGAGTGCCCTTGTTTGCAACTAAAATACTCTGCTGTTTGTGATGCAATTTTGGACATATTCACCCAATATATGCTGAGATATGTCCATTTATTCGGATATTTGGTAAGATTTTACCAAATCTAACTGGAAATTTGGAGGGAGGTTTTTATCTCACCTATCTTAACAATTTTGGAAAATCGGAAAAACAGCTTATTTCTTAACATATATTACCATTTTTCTGAAATTTGTTAAATTTTTTAAAAAATTCTAGGATACCATTTTTCCTGATGACGAAGTTATGAGCCCCGCAAAGGCCTGCACGACCTGAAACATGGCTTCACGCCCCCCCCTCCAGAACCCAATGTATCCCTAGGCTGCACATAGAAGTGCCCATTGGCAGTTTAGGGTATCAGTAGGGCATTTTCCAGCAGATAAGATCCTGAAAACATGTAAGCACAGTAGGCAATTGAGTAAGATTGTTGTATACAGAGATTGTCATCAAATACAGTGATTACTGCGAAGATTATTCAGTTCAAATATAGTTATACAGAGCGATGGCACTACATTGGGTTCTGTGCCACAATGCACATGAAAGATGTGTAGAGAACTATGAGTCAGTGAGAGCGGGAAAAGCTCTGTGCACACAAGACGGGGATGCGAAAAGTGACTGTAAGAAAGTAAAGAGGGCGAGAAAGCGTGCACTACAGACCTTTGTGATGGTGCCTTTGACCAAGACTGACCCTGACAAGCTTTGCAGTCATTCAAGAAGAGCAAGTGAGACCAAGAGTAAGTACGATGTGGGGAATTATGTCCTTTATTGAGCACAAAAGCTGAGCCTTATACCCATCGAGTACATGTAAGGGTGAGCAGAGCAATTTCAAAATGCCAAGTTGGCCGGTATGAGGCGAAGTGAGGGACGAGCAGTACCTTAGAGTATTGTCTTTGAGTGAACGGGTGAAGTGGCACATCCTCATTCCTCTCTTGCGTGCTGCCACCTGTCTGCCCACCTTTTCAACTGGTCTGAAGAACCTGGATCCTATCTTTTTTAGAGAGAGAACAGCCCTTTCTTCTGAAATACTATTCCATCGACAAGTGTTGGGGCGGATAATACTTCTCGAGATAAACAAAGGTCGACGCCCACCAGGCTTCGTTCCACTCACTGAAGAGGCCGCTCAGCTACTGAGAGAGGTGCGGGCGAGATGGCTCGCCTGAAATCCCAACTCCTGTAGAACCAAGTCAGCAAAGAGGAGCTAGACCGGCTAGTGCTGGGAGAGAAGGCTGCTCGCATGTCCCTGCATGACAGAGAGACTGTGGAACAGCGCAACTGGCCAAACTTATCCTGACAGTCGCCGTTTGTGCTGCCGACGTGCACTGCCACTCCCTCTCCCGCCACTGGGCATGCTCCGTGTGTCGCTCACCGTTTGCGCTGCCCAAATGGTGCTGCCGTCTTCCTCTCACCGCTGGCCTTTGCCCCGCGACGCTCACCGTTTGCCCTGTCCTTCCGTGTCTTTGGTTTCATTGACAGAGTCTGTTCGCCGGTGCACCACTCCCAGGATCGGGCAAACGGTGCCACCTATTACAGTCAAAAAGCGCCCCAAGGCCAGCACGCCTGGGGACCCAGAAGCATGACACTACTCTACAGTGACATGCGTGTCATGAGACAAGTTGGACGGCGTACATGAGTGGTGGCACTCCCGGGGACTCGGACAGATGGTGCTACCTACCACGATCAAAGGGCAGACACAAGTCCGGCGCACCCGGGATGGCACTACTCCACAGTGGCCTCTGCATGTCGTGAGATGGGTCGAAGGGTGCATGCGAGTGGCGCAGCACTCTTAGGGACTCGAGTAGACAAGTGGCAGTACTCCCGAGGACTCTGACAGATGGTGCTACCTATTGCAGTTGATGGGCACATGCAAGTCCGACATGCCCAGGGCTCGGATAATTGGCACTACTCTACAGTTGCGTGCGAGTCGCGAGACGGGTCGAACGATGCACGCGAATGGCAGCACCTATGAGGACTCGAACGGGTGACGCTACCTACCGCGGTTGAAGGGCACACCCGAGCCCGGCAAGCATCGGCTTACGCCACTCTACAGTGGCCTCTGCGTGTCGCGAGATACGCAGAACAGCACACGCAAGTGGCGGCGGCACTCCTGGGGGCTCAGACGAACGATGCTACCTTCACGTCAGGTGGTATGCGGAGGTGTGTGCCCCGAATAGTCATAGTGTGCCGGTTGGAGCTAGCTCGCCAACAGAGATGAGGGGTGGTGCGAACACAGGGAGGCACACACTCTGGATAAAAATATCTAGAGTACAGCGCGTACAGCGTGTCACGGTAGGTTCAAGTCATCCAAGCCATCCAAACCAATACTGCATGCAGTCTGGAAGCATGAACACGAATTCGTGGACACGACGACCATGTGGGATAATTATTTCCTGCAGAAGATTGGAAGGTCGTGGCGAGGGAAGACATGGTAGTAGAGGGAAAGAAAGTGAAGACGTGTCGCGTCGTGCAAATTAGCTGAATCCATCACGCAAAGTCACGTGACCGCTGCATCATTTCCTTTTAGGAAATGATTGCTAATCAAATTCGAAACGTTTGTACTGTTTCTTTTTTTTTTTAGAAGGGCACTTTTATTTTAGATATCTAGTTTGTCTACGTGTAGATGACTAAATACCCGTAAATAAAGTGCTAAGTAGTAGGAGATTTACCATCAGCTCTACCTAGCACACTGTGTTGCCGGGCCTAGAGGGGAACCGGTTTGTGAGGGAAAATGCGCTTACGCACATCCCCTGGTAGGGGGGATAGTGTGGGACTCAGACACAGGGCAGCCGCGGTTAGGTGCAGTGTGGTCTCCTACCCACTAAAACCTCACAGATCTCGAGCCAGTTGGGGGGGGGGGCTCTGGGTGGAAGACGTATAGAGTTTTACGGAGGCGGGCAGCTGGATAGGTGAACAATGTGTGAGTGGGAGTTCCTGAGGAGAGCGTATGCTCCTCTCTCCTAGATATTATTCATAGATAATCGTTTAACTACGCTAATATTACGATTATCTAATATGTCAATCTAGCCTCAGTTTGCCGGACTTTGTCCGTTCCGGGCCATAGCCCAACAAGACGTGTTTCCAGGTGGCTTTGACAGTTTTGTTTTCTTCGTCAGAGGCTTCCAGGGTGTTTGTGTTGGTGAGCAGTGAGCTGACGTGTCCAGTTTGTCCTTGCTTGGATATTGTATATTCATGTTTGGTGGTGGTTGCTGTGCTGTTGTGTCGAATTGACTGACGTGTCTATTTGGCAACTGTTTTGTTACGGTTTCACCCTCACGACCTCGACAAACGGCGGTACGAAGGACACAATCACGTGAAGAAAGGAAAATGACGAAGAAAAGGCTGAGATAAGCCATAAATCAAGAGATAAGTGCCCCGGCCCACGATTCCACTGGACCTTCTGCAATGACGCGCAGAATTGTAGGTTCCACCGGCCCGGTTAAAGCAATAACAACATTATATATAGACGAATGATAACTGGGTTCAGGGTTCACTGTGGGTTCTGGGTCTATTTTGACTTAGGGTTACCGCGTATATCCAAGTAATGGTCCCGCGTTTGACCATCATTGACAAACGCGGGACCATTACTTGGCCCGCGTTTGACCATCATGGTCAGACGCGGGGCCATTACTTGGCCCGCGTTTGACCATCATTGACAAACGCGGGACCATTACTTGGCCCGCGTTTGACCATCATTGACAAACGCGGGACCATTACTTGGCCCGCGTTTGACCATCATGGTCAGACGCGGGGCCATTACTTGGCCCGCGTTTGACCATCATTGACAAACACGGGACCATTACTTGGCCCGTTTGACCATGATGGTCAAACGCGGGACCATTACTTGGCCCGCATTTGACCATCATGGTCATATGCGGGATGATTACTTGGCCCGCGTTTGACCATGATGGTCAAATGCGGGCCTCCAAAGTTGATCTGTATCAATAGAAGGGTGATATTTGTACTCGAAATATATGTTTTATTGTATTTCGAGTTGAATGGCATATTCAGGGTGCCAGTACGGTCCCGCGTTTGTCCATCATGCCTAAACGCGGGACATTATTACATGGTCCCCATATATACATATTGAATAAATAAATGAGGGCCATAACTTGACCAGCGTTTAGACACAATGGACAAACGCGGGATCGTATGGGCACCCTGAACATGCCATTCAACTCGAAATACAATAAAACATATATTTTGAGTACAAATATCACCCTTCTATTGATACAGATCAACTTTGAAGGCTCATGTTTATCAGTGAAATTGATTGATTGATTGATTGATTATAGATTGGTGTTAGATTGTGTCTTTGTCTCTTACCAGTGAAACATTTGCTTTGTGGAGTTGGGGGGTTTATATTGTTAAGTAAGGTGAAAAGGTGTGATGTGATGTTGACAGCCTTTATAACTTGCGAGGCAGGTAGTAATATTATAGTCTGTATTTTGTCATGGAATCATATCTGTGAGATGTGCATAAGGAGGCTTCCATTATCTGTGACCCATCTGTAATATACCAATGGCAAGCACAATGTGCTGCTCTGTATGCTGGAGAGCGAGCAGCGCGAGCAATCCATGCTATACAGAGCAGCACATTGTGCTTGCCATTGGTATATTACAGATGGGTCACAGATAATGGAAGCCTCCTTATGCACATCTCACAGATATGATTCCATGACAAAATACAGACTATAATATTACTACCTGCCTCGCAAGTTATAAAGGCTGTCAACATCACATCACACCTTTTCACCTTACCTAACAATATAAACCCCCAACTCCACAAAGCAAATGTTTCACTGGTAAGAGACAAAGACACAATCTAACACCAATCTATAATCAATCAATCAATCAATCAATTTCACTGAAGGAGGTCAGATAACAAGACCAGATGTAACCACAATGTGCAATTGACTAATTTCAACTGAGGTAACTCTGTATATGCATCCAACTCAGACCAAGTTCTTAGATGAAACTTGATGAACAGCATAGATGAACAGCATATTCACAGTAAACTGAACACTGTGGTGAGATAAGCTGAGAAGCTAGAAAGCAGCAGAGGGGATCTTGCAAGTTGTACAGATCAAAATATATAATCTAGAAAGTCCAATTAATCTTATCTACAGCAGTCCATATCTGTATGTCCATTTAGACCCACTAAGTGAACACAGGCTACTTATCAACAAACCTTTGTAGCCTGGGTCTGTCTCTCCTTCAACATGCTTCCTGTTATTACACTTCTCACACAACCTTGCTTCTGCCTGTCAATAAGCCACAGTGTTAGCATGTGGCCACAATGCTAAGCAATTGGCATAGGTCACAACACTGAGATGGCAGCTTGGCCACATGGATGAGCTATGTGGCCTTGCCTCTACAAATACACAAATGCAACTGTGATTCCATTCAACTGAGAAGTGTTAGAACCTTATATCTAGTTATAGTAAATATATATTGTGATCTCACTTTTGTGTATTTAAGCCAGCAAGTTATGCTATCAAATAACCAGTTCTGAGAACACTATAGTAGTTATATCGTAAATACATTGCCTCATAATAATAGGTAAGCTAAGTAGTACACTACTGCCCTATGCCTGCTCAACAAGTCACCCTTATTTGATTTAGAGGATATGCGGTACCTGAGTCAATTCTTAGAGGAAAACCTGGGCCTGGTTTAACATCCTGACAATGTAGTGTACTTGGTATTGTTATATGACTCTGGGAACTGCCTAAACCCCCAAACATTTGCAGTGCTGCCTGACCAGGGGATTGAACCATGGACATCCAGGATTGGACCCTTCCTTACAGTATGAGGATCAGAGATACCATCCTTCTTATTGAAGATGCTGTGGGATAAAAAACCCCAGGTGCTGTCTCAGTGAAAGAAGGTTGTCTTAGTGAGTTGAAGCATGGGAGAAAAAAAATAAAACATCAACATGTTTGGCTTTCATTAATAATGTGGCATAGGCAAGTTGAGATGTGACTTGTCATCCTTGTTGTGCCCACCTTGTGTTTTTTCAGTGCCCACCTCTCTGCAATATATGGCTTTCTCCACCCTCAACTTCTTGACCCTTTCTTCTTCCCCATCAACATTACTGCCTATGCCTACTATGTTATGCCCTAGCAGGTGTTACAGTACAGACTCTGACTCACATTTGGATGACTCATGGCTGGTTATGACTATGGCCCAATAGTCATATTAGTCATGGAATATTACATTGTATCAGTCAGCATGTAGTTTGCATGTGATTTGTGACTCATGTATGACTTGTTCCTAGGATAGCTGTACTAGGGTTTGAGCTAGTTAAGTTATTGGTTACTTACATCTTAGCAGCACTTTAAAGCCTGCATGTACCTGTATAAGTAGTAGTCATGGAAGACCAAGAGTCTCCATCTTGGTCTTCTTCAATCCACCCTTTGAATTGCCTTTCATCTGCCTTAGTCTCACACTAAGAGCGCCTCCACTTTGACTTGCTAAGGGTCGAGCCTCTTACCTCTTTTGCTGCAGTTGTGTGCTGTTAAGCCCCTCTTCAGCATGCATTGGGTTGACACTGAGGTCCCCATTCACCTTACTCTGCTAAGTCATCTATGCTGTCATGAGTCCAAGTCGGACTAATGCCCATGGAGCATAACATTAAGACCAAGATCCTTCAAAGTGGTGTATTTGACAAGAGAACAGTGGATGTCCTTCTGTCCTTACTCCCTCAAATGATGAGGAGATTGTAACATACCTACACAATTCCTGGGAGCTGCTCAGTGGAGAGAACAAGGAGAAGACACCAGATACTTGTGGAGTTTAACAGGCCTAACCATTTCCAACCTGTTGAGTTCAATTTTGATCACCTCTGTTGGACAGAAGTTACGTGGAACCCCATAGATCACTACTGGGATATCATACAACCAGCTGGATGAAATTATAACTATGACATCAATGCTTGTGAGCTTAATAGTTGCACAGACTATAGTCCTATAGACGGACAAGCACAAGAACATACTGACTGTTATGCCCTAGCAGGGGCGTGGGTTCTGAAGGTTCTGAATCACACAAGTATCAAGCAAAGACATCTGTTGTCTCATTGCTATGAAATACAAGTGGTGGGGTGTGGCACAGTGTGCAGCACTACTCTGTAATATAGGGCTCCTCACCTGAAGTGTGTAACACTTCTCTACACTTGATCTTGCTAGTGCACAGTGTTATGATCCAACGCTTCGGACCTCAGTCACAGTATGTTTCTACCTTGCCTTTCCCCTTTTGTACTATACCTTGTTACCAAAGGAGCTACTGCTGCTAGTGGCGCTGTTTCCTTTGATCCAAATATCTCCCCATTCCGCTTGGTCTCTTTGATATTGTGTGGACTTGTGTTCATGTTGTTTGGAACCTCATCCCATATAAACCTGTACCATAGACCATAGGAAGCCAGACTTGGCTTCGTTTGCAATCTAGCAACCTTGCCTTCGTACTTTGGTGTGACCTTGCTCTATCCCCCTCTTCTTATGCATCCCCTACCTCAGTCCCTAATCAGGACACTTCAAAGTCTTTGCAGTTGAACTATATCAACATGTCACACCTGTTATACTCTGTGCACTAGCAAGATCAAGTGTAGAGAAGTGTTACACACTTCGAGTGAGGAGCCCTACATTACAGAGTAGTGCTGCACATTGTGCCACACTTTGCCACTTGTATTTCATAGCAATACGACAATAGACGTCTTTGCTTGATACTTGTGTGACTTAGAATCCCCAGAACCCACACCCCTGCTAGGGCGTAACACACAGAGTCCAACAGGTGTGATGCGTTGATATAGTTCAACTGCAAAGACTTCAAGGTGTCCTGGTTAAGGACAGAGGTAGGGGATGCACAAGAAGAGGAGATAAGGCAAAGTCACATCAAGGTACAAAGGCAAGGTTGCTAGATTGCAAATGAAGCCAAGTCTGGCTTCCTACAGTCTATAGTACAGGCTTATATAGGTCGAGGTTCCAAACAACATGAACACAAGTCCACACAGTATCAAAGAGACCAAATGGGTTAGGAGAGTATTCAGATCAAGAAAACAACACCACTAATAATAGTAGCTCCTTTGGTAACAAAGTATAGTACAAAAGGGGAAGGGGAAGAGTGAGACATACTACAACTGAAGTCTGAAGTGTTAGTTTATAACACCAACAAAGGAATCAGCAGAGAAAAGCATCAGAAAGCCAAGAATCCCCTAGCAGAGGGAATACTCCAGCAGAAGACACAAGTCTAGGTGCCATTGAAGAGCACATCATTCAATAAACTGAGTCCCTTACCATCCATCAACCCTAACTGGAAGTAATTCACATATGATCCCCAGCAGTTGCAATGGCCACAACTACTATTACTCAAGAAGAAGAACGACTAGTGTTATGGTACAGACTTGATGACTCATTACACACGACTCACGACCGGTTATGACTACGGTCCGGTATCAACATTAGTCATGGACTCTTACATCGTATCAGTCAGCATAGTAGTTCGCATGTGATTGTGACTCATGTATGACTCATTCCTAGGATAGCTGTACTAGGGTTCGAGCAAGTTACGCTATTGGTTACTTACTATTCCAGCGGCGCTTTAAAGCCCGCATGTATCTGTATAAGTAGTCGTGACGGAAGACCAAGAGTCCCCATCTTGGTCTTCTTCAATCCACCATCTTGACTCATCTTTTGCTTGCCTTAGTCTTTGACTAAGTGTGCTTCCGCTTCTACCCACCAAGGGGTAGTACCTCTATATACTTGAGTTGCAGCGTGTGCCGGTGGGCCCCTGTTCAACTTGCGTTGGGTTGACACGTGATCCCCATTTGCCTAACTTTCGCTAAGTCGATTACGCCGTCTTCACGTCCAAGTCGGACTAACGCTGGTGGAGCATAACATTAAGACCAAGATTCCCATTGTGGCGTACTCGACCAGAGACCAGTGGATGTCCTTCCGTCCCTATCATATTATACGACGAGGAGACCGCAACGTACCAACAAGATTCTTGGAAGCTGCTCAGTGGAGAGAAAGAGGAGAAGACACCGGATATTTCGTGGAGTTTAACGGTCCTAACCGTTTCCGACCCGTTGAGTTCAATTTCAAACACCTCTGTTGGGTCGAGATTACTTGGAACCCCATAGACCATCGCTGGGATATTGTACGCCCAGCAGGAAGAAACTACAACTGCGATATCGACGCACGAGAACTTAACAGCCGCGCTGACTACGGTCCCATCGACGGACAAGCGCAGGAATATACCGATGAAGGTGTTAGCGGAGGAGAGGAATCTGAAGGTCAATCACCAAGTAGAGGAACAACGCCAGCAGAGGAAGCTAGCTTAGGAGCTATTGGCGATCATATCATACAACAAACTGAGTCCCTTACCATTCACCAGCCCGAACCAGAAGTAATTCACATCCACAGTCCAGCAGTCGCAATGGCAACAACCACCGTTACGCAAGAAGAACTGCAGCTCACCCTTGAAGCAAGGGATCAAATAGCCCTAGAAGAACAAAGACGCATTGCAGAAGAATCCAGAGCTAATCTAGCTCCCATCAACCCTCATACCGGTCATCGAATGACCGACGATGACATAGCAATCCACCGCGCCATTGGACCAGATGTGGCTGACCCTCCTAGTGGTGGAGGTGGACCTCCTGGTGACTTACCAGGAGGAGGACCTCCATCAAGAGGACCCGGATTTGGAGGATTCCCTGGAGGACTCCCTGGAGGATTCCTGGGAGGACCACCAGGAGGAGGACATCCAGGAGGAGGACTACCAGGTGCAGGTCCCATTGCTCCCCCTCCCAGTAATAAGCTAGCTGGCGAAGCACCCACAGTATTTGACGGAGAACGCACCAAGGTCGAAGCATTCCTCACTCAATGGCACGTCTATTGGAGCATGAACGCCGACGAAGGCATCATGGCAACACCATATCGACGGGCCCTACTCTTCCTTTCTTATATCAAAGGCGTCAACATTAGCGAATGGGTATTAGCCATGCTCACCTGGCTCAATGGCCAGATACAGGCAGGAATACCCCGTACAAGTGAAGGACTATGGAACGAAGTCACGCGCAGCTTTATGCAGCGCTTCCGGAATACCATGGAACAAGAACAAGCTCAATACGAGCTTAAGAAAGGAGCCAGAATGATCGGGAGCAACCTAGATGAGTATTGCACCCAATTCGAACAGTTAATACGCCGCGCTCAGTATAGACTTGACGACCCGCAAACGCTTGACCTATTTGCGAGTGGATTACCAAAGGACCAATATGAAAAGGTCTACACTCTCGACAACCCTCGCAATTACTGTGAATGGAAAGAAGCGGCTACAACCCGTCAACAACAATACCTCCACCTCAAAGCAGTATTGAATAGAGGAGTTCCTCAAGGGCAGGGACAAGGACGACCACGACAACAACGACAGTGGCAGGGGCCACCAAGAAGTTCCTGGCAACCAAGAAACCTACCCCGAGATCCAAACGCCATGGATACCTCAGCAGATCGAATCCGAGGACGACTTGCGGGAGCGGAAGATGTACTCGCCCCTTGTCCCCCATATTGACCAAGAGGAGGATTCATCCAAAGGGGAGGAGGACGTAATAACCAAAGGCCAGTCACCTGTTATAATTGTGGAAAGGACGGACACATGGCCCGTGACTGTAGACAACCAAAAGGAAGCTATCAGCCTCAAGCATCAACTAGTCGCTACATTGATACCGACTATCATCAACAAGAACCAGAGACTGCTACTAGGGTGGTTCAAGACGCACCCCCTCAACAGCACGCCAGTGACTGGCTCAACGGAGTAGCAGGAGAATCGGACGATGTAAAGGACATTATCCTCCAACAATTGTGGAAGAAGGAGGGTTTTCAGGACGCCTGAACCCATCGGCCTGGGTGAGGGCAGTTAAATGTAACAGTGTAATCATGACTCGCTATCGTTCTATGAGAGTTCCAGTATTGATTCGCACCAGTTACGCAATGGCCAACATACAAGCACTAGTCGACTCCGGGGCAACCCACTGCTTCATAAAGCCTTCCTTCGCAAAAAGGATGGGGCTTGGGACAAAACTACTCGACGTCCCAAAGAAAATATGGAATATTGACAATACCGAGAATAAATCGGGACGTATCACTCATTACACTGACGTTGATGTTCAAACTAAAGGAATCCATAAAGAAATAAGTTTCCTTGTCATGGACATCGGAAATGAAGACATCGTATTAGGATACCCCTGGCTTGCCATCTACGACCCGCATATCAAATGGTCGCAAGCTGCCATTCATGAAGATATGCTCCCCATCATCATTCGTTCCACCAACCCTTACCTCAAAACAACGTCAATAGTCGCAACAACTACTATCCAAGACGACGAATACGAAGTAGTACACTCCTGTGTTATTACCGACGAACAGCGACAACAATTTGAAGAAGGGTGTCGAATCAGGGCAACGGCCACTGACCTTGCCATCACCGCTCAGCAATATGTAACCAAAGCTGAGTTACCACCCAAATATCGCGAATTTGAACGCCTCTTCAGCGAAGAAGCATCGGACAGGTTTCCGCCAAGCAGGCCTTGGGATCACGCCATCAAATTTAAACCAGGAACAGCCAACGCAATCGATTGCAAAATATACCCCATGACTCAAGAAGAAGACAAGAAGCTGCGCGAGTGGATCAATGAACAACTCAAGAAGGGGTATATACGACCTTCTAAATCCCCATACGCTTCGTCCTTCTTTTTCATTAAAAAGAAAGATGGAAAATTACAACCCGTTCAAGACTATCGGAAAATTAATGCAGTTACCATTCGCAATCAGTATCCACTCCCTCTCATCTCCGATCTCATCACGGACCTCAGTAACGCTCACATCTACACCAAACTCGACGTTAGATGGGGGTACAACAACATACGCATCAAAGAAGGAGACGAAGAGAAGGCAGCGTTCAAGATGCGCTACGGGTTGTTCGAACCGACGGTGATGTTTTTCGGCCTTACCAACTCTCCGGCAACGTTCCAGACCATGATGAATTTCATATTCAGGGACATCATAGCTAAACATGAAGCCCATGGAACGGTAATCCGGGTTTACATGGACGACATTGGTATCACAATGGGACTTAACCACTCCCTTCAAGACCACATTGAAGCAGTCAAAGACGTTCTCCGCGTATCCACAGAACACGACCTGTATTACAAGCTTGAAAAATGCCTCTTCCACTCCCCACGTATGGATTACCTGGGGGTAATCCTTGAAAAGGGGGTGACACGCATGGACCCTGTCAAAATTTCAGGCATTAAAGATTGGCCTATGCCAACCAAGGTTAAGGACGTCCGCTCGTTTCTCAGTTTTTGCTATTTTTACTGTCCTTTCATACGAGGTTTCGCAACCAAGGCACGACCCCTCAACAAACTTACCTGCAAGGACACCGAATGGCACTGGGGAACCGAAGAAGAAAGGGCATTCCAAGACCTTAAAACCCTCGTCACTAGCGAACCTGTCCTTGCACACTCAAACCTCACTCAACAATTTGAGTTAGAAGTCGATGCATCAGGTTTTGCAACAGGAGCAGTCCTCCTTCAGCGCAAAGCAGATGGTAAACGACACCCTATCGGTTACTACTCATCCACCCTCAACGAAGCCGAACGAAATTACAACATTTACAATCTTGAACTCCTAGCAATTGTCAAAGCTTTCCGCCACTGGAGACCCCTCTTAGCGGGCTCTCCCCACAAGATCAAAGTATTCTCCGACCATCTCAACCTACAATACTGGAAATTACCACAGAAGATTAGTAGACGCGTAGCCAGGGAAGTACTTGAACTCTCCGAATATGACTTCGAGATTCATCACATTAAAGGAAATTCCAATGGGCGTGCAGACGCACTGTCGTGAAGGCCAGATTACGATCAAGGAGAAAACGACAACGAAGGGATAACAGTATTACCGGAAAGCGTCTTTGCACGCGCCACCACGCTAGAAGAACCACGACATCCACATTGGAGACCTGAGATCTTACTGGTGGAAATGACTCCAGAACACCCCATATACGAGCAA
The DNA here is from genome assembly GCA_025766275.1 of Lactarius indigo. NCBI lineage: Eukaryota > Fungi > Basidiomycota > Agaricomycetes > Russulales > Russulaceae > Lactarius > Lactarius indigo. The sequence goes on along the minus strand of JAFKAC010000050.1, from coordinate 17,673 downwards.
GACATAGCTAAGTTGAAACCTTGGGTCGATGCTCATAAGCTAAAAGACATCGAAGGAACATGGTACAAAGACGGACGCCAAGTGGTTACGGGCGGCATCCACGACAAACGCACTATCATTGCCACTCACCATGATTCCCCTGTATACAGCCACCCCGGTATCAAACGTACTCTCCAATTCACCGAGCGACACTACTGGTGGCCGCAGATGAAGAACGATGTTATGGATTACGTCAAGGGCTGTGCAGAATGCCAGCGACATAAAGTCAACCTCCGTCCCATCAGAGCACCCCTACAACCCATTTACCCGAAACCGGAAGCCCTGCCATTTGAGACCATTGCAGTGGACTTTATTACTAAACTCCCCATCTCTCGCGGCTACGACTCTATTCTAACGGTAACAGATCATGATTGTACCAAAGCCGCCATTTTCCTCCCTTGCAATGAAGAAATAATGGCCGAAGGAATGGCTGCCCTGTACGTGTCCCATGTCTTCCCACGATTCGGACTCCCCTCGCGTGTTATCAGTGATCGAGACCCCCGTTTTGCATCCAAGTTCATGTAGAGATATGCAAGATTCTTGGCATTAGCCAAAATATCTCAACCGCTTATCATCCCAGAACCGATGGCCAATTGGAACGAACAAATCAATGGCTCGAACAATATCTCCGCTTCTGGGTGAACGAACGACAAGACGACTGGGTTCGCTATCTGCCTATGGCAGAATTCACGCATAACAATTGGCCCAATGAGACTACACGGGAGTCCCCCTTTTTCCTCTTATCAGGATTCAATCCCCACGCTGATTGGACCGATAGGCCTTCCCCTATCCCACAGGTGTCCCTGAGACTAGACCAGTTCAAACAGGCGCGACAGCGTGCCTTCTCCTGTATGCTCAGGGCGCAAAAGTCATGGGTCAAACACAAAGATATGCCCAAGTTCAAAGAAGGAGATCTCGTGTGGCTCAAGGGACGCCACTTGCAAACGCACCAACCAACCACAAAACTAGCCGCTAAACGGCACGGACCATTTAAAGTCATCCAGGTGATGTCCCCTGTCAACTATCGCCTCGAGCTTCCCACGCAGTGGAGCATCCACGATGTCTTTCACATAGATCTTCTCACACCTTATCACGAGACACCCACACATGGACCAAACTATCAGCGCCCACCACCGGATTTGGTCGATAACGAGGAAGAATACAAAGTTGAGAAGATTCTAGACTCTCGGCGATTTGGCAGAAGACGACGGCTCCAATACCTTGTGAAATGGAAGGGGTATCCTGACTCAGACAACCAGTGGATAGATAAGGATGACGTATTCGCCGACAAAGCCGTACGGGAATTCAAACATTCCAACCCCGACCGAGAAACGCATATAAGAATGACCTCCTGTCGCGATAAGTCCCCATCAATCCTTCACTCCATGTCCTCTACTCGACAAAATGACCAGCTCGCACTCCTCTCTACCCTCGTCAACAACTCCTCCGCCACGCTTGTTAACCCCGACTCCACCAATGACACCGCAACCATTGGAACTGCGGATGGAGACCATACCTCCATGCAGCATGAGGAAGGCGGCCCTATCACTAGTGAAGAACTGTACCAGACATTGCAACGATTCCCTGTGCCCGTACAGGGAACTCTCGACGACGATCCAACAGCAACTCAGCCAGCACCTCCGCCAATGTACGCCCTCACAAACCCCAATACCGGTGAGCCCAAAGCCTTCCTCACAGAAGACGAGCTTTTTCGGCTTCAAGCAGCTGTCCCGCGCAGTGAAACCACCCAATGCCATGAAGAAGTATGAACAAGAATGGAAGGAGACAGTGGCACAGTGGCAGCAGGAGCAACTGCATATCGCCGCCTGCCGACGCTGAATGATGAAGGAGCGGAAAGAGTACTGGACGAAGATGAGGATGAAGATGAGCTTAGAGACCATTACCCCATCAGGCACGCATTCCTTAACCATGAATTCTACGCTGAAGATCCAGCCGCCACTCCCTACCTCATCGACGCAGCGGGGGGGCCTTTACACCGAGGACGAGTCGCCGTGGCACAAGCGGCTCATTATACACCAATGGGCGAACGAGACCCCGCAACCAGGCTCATCGTCCCTGAGGGGTTCCGGGTCAATAGAGGACCCGATTACATTCTGTTCCCGATCAAGCTCCCCAATGGACCGACGATACAAGCATCCCACGTACAGGTTATCCGAGGAGGAGACCCCTTCGTACTCGGACTAGCTCCGGGGTTGGGTTTCCTCTATGGCAAACCCCTTTACGCCACCCCCCATCTCCCGAAGAACAACCGCGCATTCATACCGCACGAGGAGTACTTCATGCTCCGCGACCGACACCCCACCAACCTACTACTAATGCGTATCGGGGACGTCACTCTCATTCAGGAACTACGCCAGTTCCGGCAATTCGCGTTTGCCGAGGACCAGCTAGACAGGTGGATTCGGCAGTTGCAGTTGGAGCGGGAGATGGTGGTCGCAGACAAAAAGGACAGTCTCTATCATCTCGAAAGAGCTAACATATTGGCACGAATGGAAGATGAAGCAGAGTGGATGCAGCAGGAATCAGTAGCGGATTAGTGAGGTGGGCCTCACTCCTGAAAAGGGGGTGGTGTTACGGTATGGACTTGATGACTCATTACACACGACTCACGACCGGTTATAACTACGGTCCGGTATCAACATTAGTCATGGACTCTTACATCGTATCAGTCAGCATAGTAGTTCACATGTGATTGTGACTCATGTATGACTCATTCCTAGGATAGCTGTACTAGGGTTCGAGCTAGTTACACTATTGGTTACTTACTATTCCAGCAGCGCTTTAAAGCCCACATGTATCTGTATAAGTAGTTGTGACGGAAGACCAAGAGTCCCCATCTTGGTCTTCTTCAATCCACCATCTTGACTCGTCTTTTGCTTGCCTTAGTCTTTGACTAAGTGTGCTTCCGCTTCTACCCACCAAGGGGTAGTACCTCTATATACTTGAGTTGCAGTGTGTGCCGGTGGGCCCCTGTTCAACTTGCGTTGGGTTGACACGTGATCCCCATTTGCCTAACTTTCGCTAAGTCGATTATGCCGTCTTCACGTCCAAGTCAGACTAACGCTGGTGGAGCGTAACAACTAGCTAGCAAAGTGATTGACCAGTTGGCCCAAGAAGAACAACAATGTATCACCCAAGAAGCCCAGGCCATACTGGCCCCTATCAACCCTCAAACTAGGCATTGAATGACCAACAACAATGTCACTATACACTGTGCCATTGGGCCAGATGTACCAGACCCACCTAGCAGCAGGGGGCCTCCCAGAAGACTACCAGGGGAAGGACCACCCCCACAAGGTGGGGGATTCAGAGGATTCCCTGGGGGGTTCCCTGGAGGAACATCAGAAGGAGGAATACCAGGTGCAGGTCTCATCACCCCTCCCCAAAATAACAAGCTAGCTGGTGAAGCACCCACAGTATTTGACAGAGAACATGCCAAAGTAGAGGCATTCCTCACACAATGGCACTCTATTGGGGCATGAATGCAGATGAAAGTATCATGGCAATGCCTTATTGAAGAGTGCTACTCTTTCTTTCCTTCATCAAGGGGTTAACATCAGCAAATGGGTATTAGCCATGCTTACGTGGCTCAATGGCCAGATACAAGCTGGCATATCTTGAACAAGTGAAGGACTGTGGAATGAAGTCACATGTAGCTTTATGCAACACTTTAGAAACACCATGGAACAGGAACAAGCTCAATACAAGCTTAAAAAAGGACTCAAAATGATTGAGGGAAATCTATATGAGTATTGCACCCAATTCAAGCAACTAGTATGCTGAGCTCAATATCAACTTGATGACCCCCAGACCCTCAACCTATTCATGGGGGGACTACCAAAAGACCTCTACAAGAAGGTTTTGTTGATAAGTGACCCTTGTGCACTTAGTGGCTCGTACGGACTGGACTAGCAGCATGGACTGCTTTAGATTAGATTAACTGGACTTGTAGATTACATGAATTTGATCTGTACAATCTAGCGCTTACTATTGCGTCATGTATGACATCATGTACAATGACATCATGTAGAACACTCTGGACACTTCATTGTACTCTGTCCTTTGTTCTCCTTTAGTTCTTATCTTTATTATGACGTCACTATGATATCATCCTTGTCTAGACTTTCTTTGTTCTGGTTGCCTTGTTCTCCTTTGGTACACTCCTTTTGTCCTATATGTAGAACAACACTCCTTGTATTCTGTGACTCTATGTTACTGCCCTTATACTAGTGTCACAGCTCTGTATAGTATAAGTAGAGTACTCTATACGCCCTGGTCCACATCAGTTCTCACTCTGCTGTGTGCCAGGTAAAGTCCCTCTCCTGTAATACTATTATCAGTTCTCACTCTGCTGTGTGGCAGAACACCGCTTTGCTTCCACTTGCAAGATCTCCCTCTGCTGGTTTCCAGCTGCTCAGTTTATCTCACCACAGTCTTCAGTCCACTGTGAGTATGCTGTTCATCTGTGCTGTTCATCAGGTTTACACTCTTGACAATCCTCAAAACTACCAAGAATGGAAAGAGGCAGCAACTGCATAACAGCAACAATACATGCACCTCAAAGCACCGCTGCAACAGCATGCCAGTGATTGGCTTAATGGAGTAGCAGAAGAATCAGATGATGTAAAAGACATTATCCTTCAACAATTATGGAAAAAGGAGGGTGTCACGAACCTATAATTTGGTCATGACTCAAGGGTGCTTAGGACTGGTCCGCATTGGCCTGGTCTTATGTAATCACCTTCCTAAAGGGGAATTCTGAATCGGAGTTTGAATTCTGTTCTCAAACAATCACGTGATCTGTCATGTGATTAGTCATGTCTCCTAAACCATGTGTTGTGTACATGTGTACTAATCAACGGTTGATTGTTGATCAATCAACGAAGATAATCAACCAAGTCACCATCCCTTGGGGATTCCCGCATTGACTGCGGAATCACGCCATTCACATGCAAGATTGCGCCATTGACTGCAGTGCAGTTGTTCTATGTTTAAACGCCTTCTGATTGGACTCTATTGTTAGGTGTCTCTAGAATGTTCCTTTGCGCAGTACTGCGCAGCACCCGTGAACGGGCCGTAAGCCTGCCCTAAAGCTACGCACAGACCACCCCCTGTAGTATATAAGCTGGTGCAATTCTACGGACAGTCCCTCAGACTGTCCACTTGTGACATCCTCCCTCTTGTGTCATGCCTCTGCGGGGGTGTGGGCTTCTGTAATGGCTTCCTGTCACATGGCAGTCAACAGCCAAGTTGGATTGGCACTGAATGTAACGACTCCCAAGGTCCCTGGTAACAGCTCCTGTGCTAAGGTAGCTGAGTCGGCGCAATCCCCTGGTACTGAGGTGGGAAAGTCCTTCTGTAACAGCCCCTTGTATTAAGGTGACTGAGTTTGTAGCAATGGACGAGCACAAAGGGCTAAGTCCAAAGGTCAGGTGTCACTGGGCTGACCAGTAAGACAAGACGAGGGTAAGAGGGAAGTCAAGGGGAAGCCTGCACAGAGGCTGAGAGGGGAATGACCCAAAGGGGATAAGGGTCAAGGGTCTGAGGTTCTGGGTCAAGGACTTGAGTGCTGAAAGGACTGAGGCGCTCAAGGAGTCAATTGGAGATACAACGCAGATAGTTGATTAAGCCAAAGCTAAGGAGCTAAGGTGCACTACAGGGTTCCTTATATAGTACAGGATTGTGCCTGAGCGCATAGTGCTACTGGTTGCTATAGATAGAATGATGTGCTGGCAAAATGGAATCAACATCATGCAAGATGGTGTTATGCCAGCAAGGCAGAAGAAGGGTAGACAAGAATAGCACAGAAGGTGCTGGAATAATCAGATAAAAGGGAAGCATAGGTTTAAGAAAGGTAACTGCCAAGAAAGGGAATGGATGAGATAAGGGCAGAAAGGGAAAGGTGACTGGGGAGTTCATGACATCTTGCCTCTCAGCTCCTTTGAGTGCCCCGCTCATTGCGCGCCACTACTCCTCTCTGAGCCAAGAGCGTATCTTGGGTTCTTCTGTTGTGGAGCATCTCTTCTCCACACCCTCTCAGCCCCCAGTCTCTGCCTATGTTGTGACTTCCCTGTTGAGTGACAGTGAGTCATCACAGGTGCCTTTGTGGATTATATTCTGCTAAGTTGGGCTGGCTTATTATTTAAGCTGAAGTTGAGCTAATGTTGCGATGGGTTACGTTTCAGATAGAGTGAGTTGGGACAAGGATAGTGTTGAAGGAGAGTGCACTCATGTGCGTGACACCTTGGCGTTGGGAGTCGGCCACATCTCACGTGTGGAAGGAAGTACACCCTGGAGGTGTGATGGTAGTAGAGTCGAGATGTATGGACGCATACGCAACACATTTGTTCATTATTTGATTACCTTAGGACTTAGATGCAATCAAGTTGTGATTGGGGACAACCCATGTATGTAGTTGATTGCGGTATTACTGTATGGTTGTAGTTTTGTTTGTCTGATATGCCTGAGGATGTATTGATGTGAATCCACGGTGTTTACACAGTATTTATTTGCGGGTTGTATGCACTGGCACTCCAGAAACTTACGGTTCTTGTGGTGTGCCAGGCAAGTAACTCTTACACTTGTTCAATAAGAGAATCTCATGCTTCTTCTGGTGTGCGAGACATAATTCCACTCGGTGCGTTTTATTAGATAGAACAGATTGGATGGTAAAACTGAGATTGGAGGGGATGGGGAAAAACATGGGTAATATAGTGGGATTGAGTGTGGAAAGGAGGGAATGGAAGGACGAGAGATAATAAAATTGAGAATGAAATTGATCGTAATATAGAACGACAAGGGAGAAGGAGGACAGAGGGAAATGTTATAGATGGAGAGGAGAGTGAAAAGGAGATGAAAAGGAGAGTGAAAGGGAGGGGGAAGGGAGAAAGAGATGAAAGGGGGAAGAAAAAGGGAGAAGGAGAAGGAAGAAAAGGGAGAAAAAGGAAAGGAGTCGTGGGGGTTGGAAGAAAGAGGAGAATGGAGGAAGGGGGAAAGAAGATAGTTAAAGGGGAGGTCTAAGAGAAAGACCGATGACGGATTGACACAAAAAGCGAGCGTTATGGTCGCCTACGAGATGAGAAACGGCGTCGAAAGAAGAAAAGGGAGAGGGAGAGGAGAGTCTCCTGGAGAGCTCGATAGAATGTGCGCGGATGTGAGAGTTGTCGAAGAGGCCCCACTGAGTGCCGAAGCCACCTTTACTCTTATAGCTATCATGAGAGCCCCAAACGAGGCCGAGACGAATGAGGTTGATGTAAGAGATGCCCTTGACGGCTAGAAAGAAAGAAGGTGAGAAGGGATTTTGGGAAAGGAAGGAAGGAAATGACTGTGTTTTGCGGTCCAAGGGGCGCCGAGAGTCTTGGTTTGGGCGAGTCTTTGGCCGAGGGGGGAGGAGGGTTCATGAATGGCGATGATGAAAGTGGTGAGCATGGAGACGTAGATAAGGCGATTTGAGACGCCCTTCTTGCCTTTACGATCTTGCCAAGGGAGAGTGGAATAAGCTTTGTAAACGGCGTAAGTGTCGAAGGCGTTGGCGAAGGGAAGGGAAGGGATAGGATTTGGGGGAAGACGAAAGGAAGGAAGTGGGATACGATGATTGCTACGATGAGGGCGAGACGATGAATGGGTTTATTGGGGTCATAGTTGTGGATGACCCAGTTGTAAGTATCATCGACGTAAGGTTCGCCTGTGCGGGAAGGGGCGACGAAGTCGAGAGGGAGGGAGGATTTGTTAAGGATGGTGTGAAGGAGGGGAATTGTGATGGGGTGAAGAGACCATTGTGCGGCGGTGTCAGTGAAAAGAGCAGAGCGGAGAGCTTCGTGTGCGGCTTGATGAGAAGGATTGGGAAGCTGATGGGAAGGGCCTTGAAGGGGGACGATTTGGCGAGCGGCATCAGCGAGGCCAAGACTTGCCCAGGAGTCGAATACAGGGACGCGAGGGGAAGCACCTGAAGAGGAAGACCTAGGACGATGAGAGGGAACGAAGCGGATAAGAAGATGAGAGAGGGAGTTAAGGAAAGAGTGACGAAGCAAGAGATGGAGGTCGTCATCAGGAGAGAGAGGGGGGAGGGAAAGGATGATGGAATGAGCGTGTTTGAGGAGGGGAAGGAAAGAGCCTGAGGAGAGGACGGGAGCATGAGGAAGAGAGGGGTTTGTTGGGTCGGACATTGCGATGAGGGAGTTGACGAAAGTTGTGGGGGTCATTGCATGCTGACGGAAGTTAGGGAGACCATGAGAGATGAGAAGTGGGTCTGCGACGACGGCCTGGAGAAGAGAAACGAAAGTGGCCTGTTGATCTACCTGACCGTAGGCGAGGGGCCGTTTGAGGGAGAGCCAAGATTTGAGGAAAGACTCTCTCTCTTTTCCCCGAGCGACGGCGAGATTGATTGCGTTCTGATCTGGAGCTGCAGAAATGATGGCGTGGATGTCTCTCCTGACGCCGTCTGCGATGAGTTTTTTGACGTCATCGAAGAGGGCTTGGAAAGCGATGACGGAGATGTGCATTGCCCTGTTCTGTACTGAGGAGTAGGAGGGATTGTATGAGACGGAAGGGTTGATGATGAGGGTGTGGTTGAGACAGAGTTTTGCATGATAAGCCTGTGAAAGGGTGAGGAAGGAACGGAGAGGATGAATGGAAAGAGAAAATGGGATAGACAGGTGGGGTATTCCTCGCCGCGTTTGACCACGGTGGTCAAACGCGGTCGTAGTATTCCTCGCCGCGTTTGACCACGGTGGTCAAACGCGGCGAGGAATACTACGACCGCGTTTGGCCACGATGGTCAAACGCGGTCACAAATACTACGACCGCGTTTGGCCACGATGGTCAAACGCGGTCACAAATACTACGACCGCGTTTGGCCACGATGGCCAAACGCGGTCACAAATACTGTGACCGCGTTTGACCATCGTGGTCAAACGCGGCGAGGAATATCGTGGCCGCGTTTGACCACGGTGGTCAAACGCGGCGAGGAATATCGTGGACAACCGAGTGGGTATTCACTCACATGGAAATGCTGGAGGGAGTATGTGACTTCTTGCGCCTTCCTTGATGCTATCGCAGGGTGCCCGTCCTTCATCGGCCATCTACGCTCATCCACATGCAACCCACGCTTCGCCGCTTCCAATAGGTTCCGTTCCTTGAACACTGGCATCAGCATCGGGAAGCCATCCTTGATCAACCCTTGGCTCAAGCCAAGGGGTCTCATCAGTGACGTCGCCAAACACGCCGCATTCCCTGTGTGGCAGTAGCACACCGTCCGCTCCAGTGCTGCCAACAACTCCAACTTCAGCTGGCTCGGTTCTTCGTCTTCCCCCTCTTTCCCAAGCTCCTGCTCGTAGATCATCTCGATCAACATTGTGATCGGGACGATACCCACTTGAACAGCGATGGGAATACCTGCCGTGTATCCAATGTTCAGCTTGTTTCTCGAATCACCGTCTCTGCTCTCAAGTCTCTCACCTCTGGCTTCAGGATCACCAGGTAGTCTTTGATCGTGCCCCTCACCTCCTTTCTCTCCCATAGCTTCACCAGTGGCAAGATCACATCCGTGAACAGACTCCTGTTCACCAGTCAGCGTCCTTCTTCTCCTCTCCTATCCACGCCCTTCCCTTACCTTCCAGTTCTCACTTTCAGCGCCCTCACATTCACCGCGTACACAATTTCTCCTCGGCAGCTCACAGGACAGTCGTAGCAGCTGATCTTGTTGTGGAACCGCTTCCATGGTAGCGCCACGCTGCACTGCTCTTGCTTGTCTCTTGCCGTCGCTCTGTCCTTCACCGTCGTCGCGAATTCTCCTGCTAACGCCGCAGTCACCGTCCCCTTCTCCGTGTCCATGTCTCCTGCTCGGCTCGCAGCTCGGTGCGAGATGTAGTTGTAGAATTGTGACGAGATCGGCTTGATCACCTGCGTCCGTCCAATTCTTCTCATCCCCTCCTCGCTGCTCCTGCTGCTCTCCACGCTGCTCCTGCTGCTCCTGCTGCTCCTGCTCCTCTCCGACTCTCCTCCGTTAGGATCCACACGCACCTTCTTGCTGATCTCCCTGATCCCTTTGTAGAAACACGGCGGTATCCCCTCCGCCTGCACGTTTCCCACCGTTCGCAGGAACCCCAATGGGTACACATCCACCCTCCCCGTCGACTCCCGAAGCTCATCAAACTCCTCCATCCTCTCCTCTTCACTTAGCGGGTACTCACGCGAAGGGTGGAACAGATTCTGCACGTTTTCAAGGTCCATCAGCACTCCGCATGCCGGGTCCGATTCCAGTCGCTTCGCTCGTCGCCGTGGTATCTTTCTCCCGTTCGAGTCGTATATCCCGATCTCCTCCCCATCTGAGTTCATCACAGCCAGCCTCTCCACATTCACTTTCTTTCGACTCTTCTTGTCGTCCCCGTCGTATAGCGTCCCGAACGCCCGCTTCAGCGCTTTCCCATCGAACTCCTCCCACGTCCGTGCTTCCGTGCACCTGTACACACCATGTCAGCTCCTCTCCTTCCATCAATTCTCACTCACTCTATCAGCGTCGCCAGTGCCACCGTCGTGAACGCAACCTTCGAGTAGTCTCGCTCCTTCTCCCAGTTCGACCCCTCCACCTTCTCGTTTCCCACTTCCCCAATTTCCACGTTTTGCCCGTATCGAGACGTCACCACAATCGGCGAGTGCTTCTCCAAGAACCCGTCCTTCTTCCACGACGATGGCGCATTCTCCACCCATTCTTCGTACCCTTCCGACATCAGCTCGTCCAGCTGCCGCGCGTTCCTCTGGTTTAGCTTGATCGTTCCATGCTCTCTGTCAAGTCCATCCCATCCGTCAGCTTCTCAATCTCCTACCTCTCCCTTTCTGCTTACAGTACGTTCGTCACCTCCTCCCATTTCACACTCCCGCTCTCCAGGTTCAGCTCGTATACACTCCTCCCCTCAGGTGTCGCGAACGACAGCTCTCCGATCTTCCCCATGAAGTACGCAAACATCATCACCACCTGTCGGTAGTGACGCCGCGATAGTTGCGGCCTTCCTGTCTTGTACCCCGCTGAGCACGGCTCCACTTCGCACCGGATGAACTCGTTCGGTGCCATCCCCACGAATACATCTTCGTTCCGTGCTCGTCCGATGAACAGCATCTTCCCGCACGTGTCAAATCCTACCATCCCTCGCTTCCCTCGGAACTCTCGCAGCGGTTGCTGCAGGTCTAGCTCAAGCATGAAGTGCTTCGCCGTCCTTCCCATAGGCAGTACCGCACCCAGCCCCACAACACTCCCCACTGTCAGCTCGTAGTCCAGCATCGTTCTCTCCGTCGTCATGATCACCTGTCCCTTCCCCACAGGCAACTTCATATCAGCATCAATCTCAATTTGGTTTCGCACCGTCAACATCCTCAGTCCTTTCCTCTTCCTCTCCTTCTCCTCCATCATGTACTGCCTTCGCATCTCCGATAGCTTCACTTTGTGTGCTTGCTTCGAGTTGAACCCGTCTTCCTCTCCCCAGTCTTCAAGCCTGTTCGCCAAGATTTCCGTTAGCACTTCTCCCTGCCCCATCTTCTCCCACCCCTCCACTTCCATGTCTTCTGCCACCTCGCTGATGTCCACAGGTCCTCCTTCCTTTCCTCCCACCTCAATCCCTTCTTCTGCCCACGATCTGTCCAATTTCAGCTTCCTTCTCCCCACCTTCCTCGCTTATATAGATAGATTACCCACATCTCACTTCTTGTCTCTTCTCTCAATATATCTCTTGCTGTGTTCACCATTCTTATCAATTTCTGTGCTTTGTGCCAATCAAGGGGAGTGACGGTCAAACAGATCCTAATCTCTCACGCCTTTCCCTTTCCCTCCAAATCTTTATCCAGCCTCTCTCACGTGATCTTATCCGATCTCTCCAGTCACATGCTTCTTCCTCATCCTTCATACCACTCCATGTGACTTCGTCTCATTTCCCACCCACATATCACCCAAAAACTCTCCTTTTTCACCCACAACCAAAACTCCAATTTAAACACACACATTTCCCAACCTTCAACCACTTACCAACGCAGGCCACGCCATCATTCCATGACCTGACATGGGGGGGGAGGCCAAAGTCCCTAAAAATTTGCTTTTTGGCCATCTAACGCTGAGTTGGCTTAATTCCGCATACCCTTGGGACCAAAAAAGGTAAGAGCCTGTTCAGTTCAGATTTTTTTTTTTTTTTTTTTGAACCATGTTTATTCCAGGACAGTACATAATACAAGACCGGTCTTCGACTCCCTACAGAGCAAAATTTGAGCAAGAGGTAACGTAAGAGAAGTCACGTGCGACAGAGCGAGTGTTACAGTTGCGCATATTGACCCTTACTGTACCGGTTGTGGCTACGGCAGTAAGGAAAATTAGTCACGGACTCGGAGTTTACGATAGGAGATAGGCGTTGAACAATGACTCGATCCTAGTACAGGTAGTAGTAGTATTAGGATTGCGCTACTTACGCGATACGTTGGATGCTACATTACTGTGACTCATAGCAGCGCTTGAAAGCCTGCTCTTCTTGTATTTAAGGTAGCTGCGGAAGACCAAGATACGCCATCTTGGTCTTCTTCAATCGTCACTTCTTTGTTCTCGCATTTCTATCTTGTCTCCATCTCGACAGGAAAGTGCCGCCTTTATACTAGTGCCTTCGAGCATCTAGAAGAAGCCTTCGCACCATACACCCTTGGGCGTGATTAGCTAAGTCGTCAGAGTCGCCTTACCGAGCTCAAGTCGAGCTAACGCTGTGACGGCGTTACAGCAAGGGTAGAAAATTGAGCCACCTCATGAAGGAAGGCCAGGTACAAACAGAAGAAAGTAGCATACTGCGCGAAGTGAAGTTAACGGCAGAGGAGTAATATGAGAGGGTAAGGAAAATGTCACCGCATCGGGCAGCTGTTTTAGGCTGGGTCCAGATCGTAGTCGAGCAGGTTTTCGTTAGGCAGGGCAGGGTTAGCGAGGTATTGTTGGAGCTCCGTTAGTCGCTGTTCTTGTGATGACGGAACAGCGACTGGAGCCTCCAGGTCTGGTTTGGTGGCCAGTTTGGTGAGTTGGAGGAAACAGAGGAAGGTGTAGACGGTGGTGGTGGGGTCCCCAGTGAAGAGGTCAGTGGGGTCGGTGCGGACCAGAGGGTCCAGGGGATAAGGGGAGTCGTCAAAGGGGTCGTTGTCGGCAACATCATGAGGGTAAAGGAGTGCACGTTGCGGTTTGTAATGAGGGCAATCATACATGAGGTGATAGTAGGATTTATCCAGGAAGCAACATGGGCATATAGCGACCTCAGGTGGGAGGTCGGGCCAGTGTCATATTGGTGTAGTCAGAGGTGAATGAGTGTAGGGTGGCGAGTTGAAAAGTGGTGGTGTGTGTGCGGCGTGTGATGGGAGTGTATGACAGATCTGGCTTTTTGGGGGGTATGGCGGCCAGCCATAATGGGTGGTTGTGTCCATCGGGCGGTTTGTGGTAGTGGATAGAGTGCCTGTAGGCGTTGGGGAGTTTGTGTTGTGGGGTATCGATGATCATGCGGGTCCATTCTGCTCCCCAGGCTTGGAACGCCTTGGTCCGGCACATTTTCTTAACATGTGCAGGTGATTGGATTTTGCGGAGGGTGGCCACCGGTGCCTGGGTACATGCCTTGAGCGCTGCCTGCCGTGCCTGTTGATCTGCTGCTCGCTTCTTGTGTGAACTGGCCCACACGAGGTGAATCCTCGTGTCCCTGTGCGTGGAGTAAAAGAGAGAGTAAGTGCGTGGTGGAAATGTAAGACGTCGGTTTGGTGGGTGAGGGAATGTGTATGTGTAATGCCCTGTAGAGCCGCTTCGTCGTTGGAAAAGATGTAGATATGAGAAGGTGGTGCGCGTGACAACTCAGCTGATATAAACTCGGCGGCCTTGGAGATGCCAAAGAGGTGGACGTCGTGTTGCTCCACCCCTGAACCGAGTGTCCATGTCCGAACACATGGCTCCGCCTCTCCTTGCCAGACCGATATGGCCGCACTGCCTACATTGAGATTATCAGGCCGGTTGCAATTGCTCACAGTGCCAGCCACCCGAATTAGTACCGTACTTGCCTCTGCCCTTGACACATAAAGGTTGTTGAGCAGGGTGTTCCGGCGGTGGGGATGGGCCTTCCCTTCACAAGACACATGCGCTTCCCAGTTGTGAACCTCCCAGGGGGTGATGGCTGTGACGTCGACGCGCGCAGTCAACAGAGGGTTGACGCGCGCACTGAGAGCCTCCAAGGCAGTGGGGCGCTGGTTAAGGGTTGTACATCTTCCAGACCGGACGTACAGTGCACTGTTACACACCACCCCGGTTGCAATTGCTCACAGTGCCAGCCACCCGAATTAGTACCGTACTTGCCTCTGCCCTTGACACATAAAGGTTGTTGAGCAGGGTGTTCCGGCGGTGGGGATGGGCCTTCCCTTCACAAGACACATGCGCTTCCCAGTTGTGAACCTCCCAGGGGTGATGGCTGTGACGTCGACGCGCGCAGTCAACAGAGGGTTGACGCGCGCACTGAGAGCCTCCAAGGCAGTGGGGCGCTGGTTAAGGGTTGTACATCTTCCAGACCGGACGTACAGTGCACTGTTACACACCACCCCTCCATTACTGGAGTGTGGGCTGTTCTGGACCGGAGGTTCCCAGTCGACGCCCAGGCGGGCAATCAACTGTGACGTCCAGGGGATACGGAACAGTCTGATGGCAGAGGTTGTGGTTAGTTTCTCCATGTAGTGCCTGGCAGGCAAAATACGTAGGAATTCGTGAAGGGGTGCTCGTGGGGCCATCCGGAAGGAGCCGGAAATGACCCGCACCCCTTCATTCATAACTACCTGAATCTTGTTAAGAAGGCTCTTCTTCTTTCTTGACGTCATCCAGAGTTGGCATCCATAGGACAGCACCGGCATACATACTGCATTAAACAGCAGATGCCAGTTTGCCATGGATATGCCCCTCTGGGAGTTGCCGAGAAGCTGTAAGGCCTTCAGGGAGGCACGTGCCTGATTGCACATCATGGACACGTGCGGCTCCCAATCTAGGCGTTGGTTAATGAAGAAACCGAGGTATTGTATCGTAATGGATGCTCGAATGGGGTAATAAGAGTGGGAGGTGGGGTCTGGTAGGTAAATGAGCGTAGGGGGGCGATGTCGTGAATTTTTGTGAGTATATGGGGGGTTTGTTCAGTTCAGATTCTTCAAACAATCTGACCCAGATTATTACCACATATAGTAGGTAGATCATTTCCCAAACTTGTCACCATATCTGACACCCAAACTCAACACCTATCACAACTCATGGTTAAACACCATGGTGATACAACTGTGCTCTCCCTGGCTGATAACTCAGAAAACCTGGTTTCCAGTTACTTTCCCATGCCCTCTGCGCTCATCTGCACTTTCCTGCACTTTCCTGCACTTTTCTGCGCTCTCTAAGCACCGCTTTCCCACACTCTCTGAGTCGGCGGCTTCCCACTCCCTCTGGACAGTTCCATAGGTGTTTCATAGCATTACCCTGTTCCCCCATATCTATGCACCCTCTTTCCTTAGTCTACACCCCTAGTATTGTTACGCTCCACTGGCCTTAGTCCAACTTGGACTCAGGATAGGTAATCGACTTAGCAAATATTGAGCAAATGGGGATCACATGTCAACCCAACGCAAGCTGAACAGGGGCTCTTCTGGCACACACTGCAGCAAAAGTGGAAGAGTACTATCCCTTGGTGGATAGAAGCAGAAGTACACTTAGTCTCAGACTAAGGCGAGCAAGAGATGAGTCAAGAAGGTGGATTGAAGAAGACCAAGATGGAGATCCTTGGTCTTCCGAGACGACTACTTATACAGATACACCCAGGCTTTAAAGTGCCGCTAGAATAGTAAGTAACCAATAGTGCAACTAGCTCAAACCCTAGTACAGCTATCCTAGGAATGAGTCATACATGAGTCACAATCACATGCGAACTACTATGCTGACTGACGCAATGTAAGAGTCCATGACTAATACTGATACTGGGCTGTAGTCATAACTGACCATAAGTCACACTTCAAGGTTTGCACCGTAACAGAGAGCATTCCACAGGAGAAGCCATAAGTGAAGAAATGGGAGAAGAAGAAAGTGAAGAAATCCAATCCTGAAGTGTTGGGCCCATAGAACAATACACCATCCAACAAGCTGAGTCCTTGCATATCTCTGACCAGCCAGAAGTCATTCATGTATGATCACTGGCAGCAGAAATGGCAACCACCACTATGGCAGCAGAAGAAATTATCACCATAAGAGAATAGGCTGCGCAAGAAGCAGCTGAAGCCATCAGGTGAGAATCACAAACACACCTACTCCTGATTAACCCAGAAACTGGGGTACAAATGACCACAGATGATGCAGCAATTTTCAGGGCTATAGGACCTGATCAAGGGGACCCTCCATCAGCAGAACAACGAGGAATACCACTGGACCCACCACCTGGGAGAGGAGGACCCCCAGATGGTGACTACCCACATCAACGGAATGGAGGAGGAATGCCTCCAGACATACCAAGAGGACCACCGGGAGGAGGACCCCTAGGAGGCAGACTGCCAGGAGGAGGAGTCCCAGGTGGAGGACATGGACATTAAAAACTGACAGGTGAGCCACCATCCATATTCAATGGAGACCGCACTAAAGTAGACTCATTCCTCATGCAATGGCACGTATACTGGGGGATGAACCTCAACGCCCCTGTCATGAGGAACAATTACCAAAGATCCCTCCTTTTCCTATCTTACATCAAGGGGATCAGCGTCAGCGAATGGGTGTTGTCCTACCTCAAGTGGCTCAACCGTCAATACAATGAGGGGTTGATCAGTATACGCGCGCACTATGGGATGGAGTAGCAGATGGGTTTAATCAGAGGTTCGTAAACACACTTGAGAAAGAACAAGCTCAAGTGCTTCTAAGGAAGGGGATGAGATCGTGGATGGAGATATTGACAAATACATCAACGAATTCAAAGAGGCCACGCGAAAGGCTGGATATCGACTTAATGACCCACAAACCATCAATCTCTTTGTTGATAAGTGACCCACGCGCACTTAGTGGCTCGTATGGACCAGACTTACAGATATGGACTGCTGTAGATCAACTAGAACCGCTTTAGATTAGATTTGATCTATACAATCTCAGAACGTCCACTCCTTTGTCTGTTTGTAGAACAATAACTGCCTTGTACTATGTGACTTGTGTTACATACCTTGTATAGTGTCACCCCTAGAAAGTGTATAAGTAGAGTAGCATGTATGCTCCTGGTCCACATCAGTTCTCACTGTTTGTGTGCCAGGTAAGCTCCCTTCCTCCCAATGTAACATCAGTTCTCACTGTTTGTGTGCCAGACACTTCTGCTTCACTTGCTTGACACAACCCTCTGCTGCTATCCAGCTGCCTCCAGTATCTCACCACAGTCTACCTTGTCACTGTGAGTATTGGTTATGTCTATGCTGTTCATCACTCTTCACTGCAGGAATACCCAAAAAATTGTATGAACGAACATATGACCTTGATGAGCTGGAAACGTTTGATAAATGGAAGGTGGCCGTGCTCCACAGGCAGAAGAATTATATCCACATGCGAGCAAGGCTTGACAACTACAAGGAAACCCCGAA